>CM053784.1:433841689-434441689 GCA_028749045.1 Cupressus sempervirens | reverse complement strand
GCCTTTGTTGTGGACTGAGAGATGCAATTCTTCTTTTTTCTTGTCCAAGGCACTAGTCTTTTACCAAGAAAGAATATCCCACCACTGGTGCTCTTTTTGTCATCAATGCTTCCTACCCAATCAACATCAATGAAGGCTTATAACTCTAAGTTGCCTCCTTTTTTGTACCATAAGCCATAATCTTCAGTACCCTTTAGATACCTCATGATTCTCTTGATTGCCATCCTATGATTTTCTTTAAGATTTGCTGAAAATCTCTCCACCATACCAACTACAAGAGCAATTTCAGGCCTAGTATGTACAACATATTATAAATTTTCAATCATTGATCTGTATGTGGTCTGATCTACCTCCTTGTAATCATCATTTTTGGAAAGCTTATTTCCAATAGACATAGGTGTTCCAACTGATCTTGAATCTTCCATTCCAAATTTCGTTAGTATCTCCTTGATATATTTATGGTGAGTAATGTAGATACCATATTTCTTTTGTTGAAACTACAATCCAACAAAGAATTTTATCTCTCCAAACATGGACATCTCAAATTCTGTACTCATCTCTTGTGAAAATGCTTTGCACAAGTCATCATTTCCAATAAACAATGTGCCATCCACAAAGATTTTTCCCAATATAATTTTCTTGTCTAGTCCTTCTTTGATAAACAGACTATTGTTATCATTTGCTCTTTGAAAACCAATATTTATCAAGTAGTTATGAAGTCTTTCATACCAAGTTCTGGGAACTTTCTTGAGACCATATAATTCTTTGTGTAATTTATAGACTATATCCTTTTTTCTAGGATCCACAAAACCTTCAACTTGTTCTATGTAAACTTCCTCTTCAAGAATGAAAATTTCACATTCATTAGATAAACTTTGAAACCTTTAAATGTTGCATATGCTAGTAAAGTCCTAACACCTTATAATCTTGCAACAGGAGCAAAAGTTTCACCATAATCAATACCTTCTTCTTGATAATAACCTTTACAAACTGACCTTACTTTGTTTCTGGAAACTTTTCCATCTTCATTTAGCTTATTTTTGAAAACCCACTTTGTGCTAATCACATTTTTATCCTTGGATCTAGAAACAAGAGTCCAAGTTTTATTCCTTTCTATCTGTTCTATTTCTTCATTCATAGCTTCAATCCAACTTTCATTATCCAAAGCATCTTTTATTGATCTAGGTTAAAATTCAGCAAGCAAACATGTACCTTTAAATTTGTTTCTTGTCATTGTTCCATTTGACTTCTCTCCAATGATCTAATCAAGTGCATGATACCTTTTGACATATCTTGCTAATACAGGTACTTTGGATTTGGAACTTTTTTCACATAACTCGACAGGATCTTCAAGTTTGGATCCCACTGTCTATGACTCAGGTCCTTTTGATGACTCGGGTTGCACTGAATGCAACTCAATAGCTTTTGATTGTGACTTGGGTCCTTCAAACTATGACTCAGGTTGCACTGGTTGCAACTTAGGTACTTCTAGAGATTTTAGGGACTTGGGAGATGAAACTTCCTAGCTTCCTGTTAGATTTGACAATGTATCAGGTTCATAATACACAAATATTTTGTAATCCTCAAGTTCTTTGTTGCTTTCTTCTTCACTCTTTTCTACAAACTCATCAATTCTCACATGTGCACTTCCTATGTTTTTATGAGTAGTTATATTCAAACACTTGTATACTTTACTTCTACTAGAGTATCCTAGGAATATGCCTTCATCACCTTTGACATCAAATTTACCTTTCCTAGATTCCTTCAAGATATAACATTTGCTACCAAATACTTTCAAGTAACTTACATTAGGTTTGTATTCATACCATAGTTCATAAGAAATTTGATTTGAGTCTTTCTTTAGTTGTACTTTGTTCAATGTATGCACTATAATACTGATTGCTTCCTTCCAGTATTTGATTGTAACACTCTTTTCTATCATTAAGGTTCTTACACAATCCATGATAGATTTGTTCCTTCTTTCTACTATACCATTATGTTGAGGTTACCAGGGGCTAATACTTGTCTTTTGATTCATCTTTTAATGCAAAATTCATTGAACTCATTGGAAATGAATTAACTACCTCTATCTAATCTCAAACACTTTAGTCACTTTCCAATTTCTTTCTCTACTCTTGCCAGATACCACTTAAACTTTTGAAAAGCTTCAAATTTTTCTTTTAGATACATTATAGTCATCATTTTAGAATAATCATCAACAAAAAAAATTAAAAACTTATCTCCAATGTAGCTCTCTATTCCAATAGGTTCACAAAGGTCTATATGAACCAACTCCAAGACTTCTTCATAATGATAATACTTTCATTTGAGACTAGTTTTTCTCATCTTTCTAATATGAAATTTTTTGCATAGACCCATATCAGGTTTCCTTAAACTAGGAATACCTCTTACTCTTTTATTTTTTATTATCTTGACCAGATTGTCAAAGTTCACATGATACAACCCTTTATTCCATAACCAACTTTCTTCTACTTGAGCAATAAAACATGAACTTTCACTAAGATCTAGGTAGAATAGGTTACCTTTTGTTTGTTTGCCAAACCCAAACAATTTTATTTTTCCATCTAGAAGCTTGGCCTTCACATTCATGAATTATACCTTGAATCCAATGTTATTCAAGAGTGCCACACTCAGTAGATTATGCTTTGGTTCTTTAAATCAATAGGTATTGTCACATCTGAGTTCATTAGTTGGTGAAATACAACCTTTTTCTTTTATGCAACAAGGTTCATTATTTCCAAATCTAACATTTCCACCATCATAGTTTTCCATATGTTCAAACTTTGATTTGTCACCAGTCATATGATAAGAGAAACCACTACCAATAATCCATGTATCATTCTTACTAACATGAGAAACAAGCGTCATTTTATCTGATTCATCATTTGATTCATCTTTCACAACTATATATACCATTTCATCATCTTCACTATTATCTGAATCTTTAGCCATAAAACAAGACTTCTTACCTTTTTTCTTTTAGTCCTTGTAGCTCTTGAATTCTTTCTTTCCTTTGAACTTACTGCCTTTCTTTTCATCTTTTCCTTCTTTGTTGGGGCATCTTGCAACAATGTGACCAACTTCTTCACATGAAAAATAGATTAGAGGAATTTTACCTTTGTACTTTCCTCTGCCTTTGGAATATTTCCTTACAACTAGGGTTTCAACAACTTCAAGATCACTGTCTAAACTTTCTTCCTTTTCTTCACTTTCTGATTGTTTGGCTTTTGATTTTCCACCTTTTCTTCTTGAGTGAAAGCTTAGCTTCAAATGCAGACTCAATACCTTTAGAACTAGGGACATACTTATCATAGTTATCCAATTCAAATGTTGCCAATTTTCCCACTAGAGCATCTAGATTTATCTTATTATTTGGATCACATCTCATCTCTTGAATAACAAATACTCTAATTGCATAGATAGGAAGAAGGGTTTTGAGTAATTTGCTTACAACTATTTTGTCATCAATGTCTCCTCTAGATGCTTTGATTGCACTCACACTTGCTTTAATTCACTCAACATATTTTGCAATGTTTTCATCCTCTCTCATCTTTATTTGATCAAACTAGCATCTCAAGCTTTCTGCCTTGGCTCCTTTTATGTTATCATCAACTCCATAGATATTTTTTAGTTTCATCCACATTTCATGAGCAGTAGTGCAACTTTTGACCACATCAAATTCAACATAATTAAGAGTAGAAGCAATGTCAATCATCATGATGTTATGACTTTTATTTTCAACAATCAATTCCATAGTAAATGTTCCAGTAGGAGCCTTGTAAGCATTTTCTAAGTATTTCAAACTTGAATCACTAATGGTTGCCAAGTGCAACTTCATAAGTTTTTTCCATGCTACAAAGTTGTCTTTGTTCAACTTGGGAATCCCTCTTCTGTAAGACATCTCGATCTTAGCTTAGGTCCTTCAAACCTTCTCTACAAGCACCAAAAGCTCTGATACCAATTATTGAAAATATAAGAGGAGTAACTAAGAGGGGAGGGGTAAATCAATTACCACAAAAATAAATCCTAGATTCCTTAGATGTCAATACAAATCAAAACATAAACTCTGATTAAATTGTATTCTATTGTTACTTGGAAAACACACAGGCACTCAGTTAACAATAACAAATACTGTAACTCGAAAAACATTGATAATCAACTATTACTTGAATAATGTGATTAATCTTAAGTTTAACTTAGTTGTATACATAAAATAAATAACATGAACACAAGTTGCACCAAGATTTAACATAGAAACCCAATTTGAAAAAACCACCAATTGCAACTAGTTACTATTTTCACTCTTATAAAATGAGCCCTATTAGGAGTCAACCCTATTAAAGGTTACAAAACACACTATTAGGTGTGACCCTATTAGAGGATTTAATCACCCTGTTAGGAGTGACCTTGTTAGAGGTCTTCAAGAAACTTCAAATAAAAATACCACCTTGTTAGAGGAATTACAAATAACTATTAAGTCAACACTGTTAAGAGATTTAGATCACTGCTACAATGGTTAGAGAGTAACAGTGAGATTACCTGATTTTTGATGCAATTGAATTGCTAATTACAGATTTCAATTCTAGCTTGTATACTTGATCCTTTCTAATCAATTCTATCTTTGCATCTCAGCAAGGATATTCGCCTTATCCTTCCAATTTGCTTCCTCTAAGCATCTTCAAATCTTCTATTTTCTTTCACTCATTCAATCTTGAACTTGACCTTGTATTCATATCTTATATATTGTTAAGTCGACTTGAATACAACTTAGAATACTTAATATTCATCTCCTTAGTCAGCTAAAACACACAAACATATCAATTGAACTTAATATACCAAAACAAGAAAATCCTTCATTAGTTGACCCTGCTCGGTAAACACTAACCAAAATAGATTCTCCTTTGTTAACCAAGTGAGCTCGATTAACACTGGTTTTCATGCCAACTTGCTTTGTCTCTTGAGTGAACTCGGTAAACACTACCTTCTACGAGTCCTCTTTGGTAACCGAGTGAGCTTGGTTGACACTCATTATCTTCCAACTTTCCTTTGTCTCTCGAGTGAACTCAGTAGACACTGACTTCTAAACTCGGCATACACAGGAATACTCAAAAGACATAGGAAACTATCTTCATTGCCGAAATGAGCTCGACATACGTTGACTGTCAATTATATGACATTTTGAGTAACATCAAAGACAATACACAATTACCCAATTGTTTTCAATAGTTATATCCACTTTTAACTATTGCTTTTCTTTTTCTGTTTATTTTAAACAACAATTAGTTATGATCTCCTCATTAGCTCATATTGTGATCTTATTTATTTTACTTTTGACTTTTAAAATTGATTTAGATTTAGATTTTTAATTATTTTTATTGGTTTTAATTTTTAATTTTTTAGTTTCTATAATTTTTTTAGTTAACAGAATATTTATCGTTGCTATTTTTTCAAATTATTATTATTATTCATTTCTCTTATTAATTTTTCATATTAGATTTTTTGATGAGATTTTTAAAATATTTTTTTCTTATTTAATAAATTGAATTTAAATAAATAATATTTATTAATCTATTTAAAAGATTTTAATAAATATTATGTTATTTAAATTGAAAACTATTAATAATCTAATTTGTTCACATAAGATTATATTTTAATTCTCTACTTTTAACTATTATTTTTCTTTTCTTATTTATTTAAAAAAAATTACATGTGATCTCCACATTAGCTAATGTTGCAATCTCTATTTATTTAACTTTTGATCTTTAAAATTGATAGAGGTTTTAGTTTTTAAATTATTTTAATTTTCATTATTATATTAGTTTAGTTTTTCTTTAAATGTTGTTTTTTAGTTTCTATAATTTATTTAGTTAATAGAACATTTGTTAGAGAAGTTATTTTTTCATATTATATTTTTGTATTTCTCTTATTAATTTTTCATATTAGATTATTTGATGGTTTTTTTAATGATTATTTTTTATATTTCATAAATTGAATTTAAATAAATAATATTTATTAATCTATTTAAAATCTTTTAGTAAATATTATGTTATTTAAATAAAAAATTATTAATAATCTAATTTGCTCACTTAACATTATATTTTAAAAAATAATTTTATTATTGAGCACCTATCAACTTATCATTGCAAGCACAAAAATATGCAACTGCTACTTATAATATATTTTAAACATATTTATAATACTTTTAGAAATATAACAAAGATCAAATTATTAATTACATTATTATAATATATAATTTTAATAGTTTTTATATAAATTTTTAAAATTATTATAAAATCTATGTGTAACAAGATTAAATTATTAATTATACTATTGTAGTGTAGTTCTAATTATAATTATAATTCTAATAGTTATCTATATTAATTTTCAAAACTACTGTGAAAATCTATGCGCAAAACAACTAAAGACAAATTCAAATATTTAATAATAAATCATATCTTTTAAATTCACAAATTGACATATAAGACTCCAAATCATTCATCCAATATATATATGAAATATTAATATTTATAGCGAAATATTAAATAAAACAAATTTGAATTTGAATAACTAGTTAATGTGAATCTTCCCATTGTGGTAAGTTTATTAGAAGTGACATTAATAAACAAGTGCCATATAGTGGCTTGTATTTGCAGTTAGAGTAGTCTTGAATTATATTATAGAAAAAATGTATTTGTAAATGATATGATTGAATTTCTAAATAATAAGATTGTATTGTAATGTAGATTTATTTTAATTTTAAAATATTAAATTATATCATTGTATTCTATATAGATTATATAATAGTATAATTTAAATTGTAATACTTATTTATTATTTATAGTATGTATATATTAAAGTTTAATATAATAAATATTTTAGAATAAATATTTGCCATAAATTATACTATTATTTAAAAAATAACAATAAGATATAATAATAATATAATAATAATAAATAAATAAATAAATAAATAAATAAATAAATAAATAAATAAATATATATATATATATATATATATATATATATATATATATATATATATATATATATATATATATATATATATATATATATATATATATATATATATATATATATATAAGATTTGATCTAATATATGAATTATTAATAGATTTATTTATATAATTATATAGTATTATTAGATATAATTATATGTTTGTAGTTTCATAAAACAATATTACTATTAATAAATTGCGAAAAGGGCTTTGAGTCAATAGATAAATAAATTTTATAATATAGAAAATTAATAAATAAATATCAAAATATTACAAATATTCAATTTATCAAAATGGTGTTGCAAGCTTTGGGTTTAACCATGGAGGAAACTTCATAGTTAAGTGTGCTTAGGTTGGAGTAGTACTAGGATGGGTGACCTCCCGAGAAGTCTCGAGGCTTCACCTCTATGAGCATCACCTAGATCCAATGAGTGCGAAGTGTTCCATTTATTCTTAGGAGGGATGAATTTATGTTGAATCACTACTCATGAAATATGGGTCAATGAGTTTGACTCAAAAATCACACAAAATCCTGATAGCAATATCAAAAAAATACTTTTATTTGATTAGTGAAAAATAATACAATTATTATACAAATTGTGTATATTGCTAGTGTGAAATAAAAATATTAGTTCTGTCCAAAAATAAGAATACTATTGAAAAGAATCTGACACATTTACTTTTAAAATAAAAAGAACCTTATTAAGATAATTCCTCAACATACATTATATAATCTACATGTTTATGTTTAAAAAAATAATAATAATTGGGTTTTGTTAACATAACTCATAGTGTAAATGCATATTATGCAACGTAGATGCTTGTGGACGTAATTCAACATTGAAGATCCAGCTTGATTTCCTCCTTTTCGCGCTCCCCCTCTTTCTATTATGTCAAAAAATTCCATGCAGGTCTAGAATTTGACGGTTGCCCCTACCTGTCATACAATTTTTCAATGACAGCTAAATTTTTTTCTTGCCTTTCATTTTACGTTTCAAATGTATACAAAAATTTCTAATTAAAGAAGTTTCTAAGTTAGTAATATAAAATAAATAAATAAATAAATTTTTAAAATTCATTATATTCTTATTTCAACAAAGATAATTAATATAAATATACAATCATCAAAATATAAACATAATTAAATAGAAACAAACAAAGAATAGAAATATATATAAAATAAAATAATACATATTTATCATGCATATATTATACATATAATAAAATCATATTTTTGTATATAATTAAATAAAATATTAAGTTACCTATCGACGGTTTAATAACAAATTTATTTGTCATATTGACGGTTCTTAAAATTTTAGCTATCAATTCATACGGTCATACAATTTTTCACTCTGTCATATATGATTAAAAAGTGCCAAAACAGTCAGTACGACCATCAAATTCCAAGCCTGAATTTCCATGAATCGAAATTAAAAAAACTATGAAATGTTTTTGAGGTCAGAAAATCATGTCTCGGACTCTGAAAATCAGATCCCCATACACCATTTAAATTTTCCTCAATTGGAACCTGTCTCTCCACAGTTTAGTTTCCTATTTTCATGTCTCCCTCTCTTTCTATTATGTCCAACAAAATTCCATGTATCGAAATTAAAAATATCAAATATATGTTGAGCTCTGAATATAATGTCTCGGACTCTGAAAATTATGTCCCCTTACGACATTTAAATCTTTCTTAAATGAAACCTGTCCCTCCACAAGTGTAAACCTGAAGCCTTCTGCATTTAGATTTCCGAATGAGTAACGGCATTGTTTAGATCTCTTCCCAACTTGCGCATGGGTGGAGAAGAGTCCATCAGCAGGGCCCATGTGACCGCCCACTGGTGCTTACCTCGAGCTTCCCGGGAAAGCATAACATACAATAATGGCGGCAGAGGATTGTGACACATTGATGTTGACAGTTTGAGAGATTGAAATGAAGGCAAGTCAAAAGGATGATGAGGCCTGCGATGGGTTCTGCTCATGGGCCCGCCCGGTGCGCCATCAGCGGGACATCATCCATGCATGCCATTTTCTGATGATAACAGCATGCATTGCTAGCTTATTCTACAGCATTTTTTTGAAATTTTGCGTTTGAATTTTGTTAGAGGTTTACTGCCGTGATTTTTATCTATGGCGGAATCCTCACAACAGCGCAGGCAATTGAACGAGAAGAAATGACTCCTTGTTTCTTATATGCTGAAGTAGTGTACATTACTTGTTATCAAATTGGGCTACCATGGCTGTGCCAAGAGCGAAAGAGGGGAAATTTGGGTTTGATTGTGGGAAGTATGTTAGATATAGCGATGAGCAGGTGCAGGCGCTGGAAAGACTTTATCATGAATGCCCGAAACCTAATTCATTCCGTCGTCAGCAGCTTTTGAGGGAATGTCCAATCCTGTCTAATATCGAGTCCAAGCAAATCAAGGTCTGGTTCCAGAATAGAAGGTAGGAAAATCTTTCAACGTTTTTCCTCATTATTTAGGCATGATTATGGCTTCTCAAATTGCAGCCAACCAGAATGGATCCTGTTCAGTTTAAGACTTTATCGTTTTGTGTGGTGTGAATTGCGTCGGATGGGTTCCCAGATGCCGTGAGAAGCAGCGCACAGAAGCTACTCGTCTGTTGGCACTGAATGAGAAGCTTACGGCGATGAATAAGGTTCTGGTGAAGCAAAATGATAATCTGTCCAAACAGGCATTTCGATTTGTACATCAGAATAAAGGCTTGAGACAGCAGCTGAAGCAGTTGAAAGAGCAAATTGTTGATTTTGATGAAAACAAGGTATCTTCCCGGTTTCTTCGAATTCCCAAAATAATCCCCCTCTAAGCTTGGAACAGCTAGTTTATGGATGATAAGCTTTTTAGTCTAGCTGGTTGGTCGGAGCTTGCCTTAAGAATTTGTTATCCCATTTGCTCCTTAATATTTTACTTTGTGCCGTTATGCTGATTAAACTAGCAACGATAAAATCATGCAATGTGTCAAGATTGGGAAGCTGACAGCGTGTTTATCTCATGGCCTGGTGCCTAGATGCACCTTGAATGCCTTATTGTGGCACAGCACAAAGAATTAGCACTGTAAATGCCTTAGGGTGGCACGATAGAAAAACGAGTTTCTTACTGGAGACCCCAATTTGCCTTTGATTGTAATGCAGTTGAATTCAGAAGTATTTGATTCTTAGTTCTATCATAATCACATAGTAACTCATGAAGAATTTATACTGATATAAAATGTACATAGAGAGAACATTAAATTTCATAACAATACTTCACCTTAAGGCATTTTAGTAAGGGATTATTCCAAGTTTCTAACTAGTGAACGCTATAAGTTAATGCCGAAGGCAGCATTCCTAGCTAGATTTGTTTTTACCCCCTTACACCCATATTGATTTCGTACTTACACAGTTCCATCAATATTGTCGCAGCAAATGTCAGATGTTTAAGCACGCCACACATAATCTTGGATCAAATTAACTCGTTAAACAAATTACTAAACAAGAAACGGAAAAATTTCCAAACTCTTAGTCTCAGATGACTGCGTACTTTGTCAGGGTGCACCAAACATGCGCTGTATAGACAATTTACTGTTAAGCTTTAATCTATACAACAGTACCTGACATGGAAAATATGTGGAGAAATCTTCGATTTTTACTTTGCTGGCCATAAGTTGATGGAAGCCGCTATGCAGCCATCAAAATCTAAATTCTTACCAATGAGGGACTTGCTATATTTTTTTTCAACTCTCCTTGGTAATATTTAGAATCTGATGGCCGGATAGACGCTGGCTAATTTGATGGCCAGATTCATATTTATGAGCAAGCATCGTATAATCAAAGGGAACATGTTGTATAAGCCTTAAAAGGCCTACGCCTTGCCACCTATGCAATGGAACAGATTAGTCTTACATGGGGAACAAATTCAGTTTGCCATTTACAGTGCAGTGCTCGAACCTACTAAAGTTGCATAAATATTTAACTGCCCCTGGTAGTATTAAGGATCGTGTAAAAGTTTGAGACAGCACCCCCAGATTATCTTGCTATTACTCTTTCCTTTTCCTGTCTCCCTTTTCTTTCATTGCCATTGACAGCTATTGGAATAATAGCTGAAGTTACGGTGTCTGTTATTCTTTGTGCTTTATGCAGGATGCTTTGGCCACAGCAGAAAAAAGCTCAGACTATAGACTTACACGTAGATTGAGCAGGCGCCCTCCACCACAGCCACCACTGCAGGATCTGAATCCTGCATGGTATGTAAGAGTATTTCTGTTTATTGATTGGTATGGTATCTAGGTTAGGAGTAATTCATGGGATTTTATGTTTTTATTACATATCTGCATAGAGAAGTTTAAGACACATTTGGCAAGTAATTTCATCAAGTACTATGGTTGGGAAGATTACTGAATACATATTTGACTTCCTTTTAACTGAATTTTACAGATTACGTTTGTGTTTCTTTATTAACCTGTCATACTAATTTTAAATGCCTAAAATGTCTTAAATGCAGGCTTTTGACTTTTGCAGAAGAAATTCTTTCAGAGTTTCTAGCGAAGGCCACAGGCACTGACCTAGATTGGATTCAAATACCTGGGATGAAGGTTGGTTTTTCCTGAAGTCAACTTGTGCAGCTACATCATCTGGAGAACTCTTAAACAATGATCTTGATATCACGTTTTTTTTTGGTCAGCCTGGTCCGGATCCCATTGGAGTCGTGGCAGTAGGTCACGATTGTGATGGAGTGGCTGCTCGAGCGTGTGGCCTTGTAGGGATGGATTCCAGCAGGGTAAGAAAGCCCTATCTAACAATATAGGATTTCAAAAAATATTTAAAGTTGATATTGCCTATCAATTAGATCTTGTCAAGGGAAATGACATTGTTGATATCTAATCTCAAATATAAAAATATTCTTATGCTTGACTAAACTGATTAAAGCTAAAACGTCACAAAGTATATCCTTGTAAGCTAATCAGATTTTTATTTTACTTCATAATCTTCTCCACTTCAAAATTTTTCCTATCATCTTTCATTTATATGGCATGATGTACTTTGAGTATTAGTAAGTTTTGCACAACAATTCATTGATCTATTTGGAGCATCCCAATGCTTGACCAACTTTTTGGATTCATAGAATAGGGAATTCACTTCCTGGCCTGATGCAGGTGTTGATGATCCATTCATCTAATGAAATTTTTTCCAAGATAGTAAACCAATAATTTTTGATTTACTATCAATGATAATTCATTTCTGTGATTCCAATGCAGGCAAACTTTGTCTATCTTGATTGATGGGAAGAAGCAATTAAAATTTAAAATCATTGTCTACAAACGAACTCAGTTAGTCAGTGGGGACTTGGAAGTATGCCCAATTAACATAATGTTCTAACAAAAAGAATCCTAGAATCTGAATGACTAAACATAATTTAGTGTAAACATAACAAGAAGGTTAAAATCCATGTGGGTAAAAGTCAAACTACATGATCCAACGAGAAGTACAAATAGCCATCTGAGAGGGGAAGAATCCTCAAGGAAACACGGTGCTGATAAGACCAGCTTGGAGCAAGGATGGTAATTGGTGTTGTTACACATCTGCAACAAATGTTATAGCAGAGGAACCAACAGTTCACCATACACTGCCATGACAAATTGATGTAAATATTACTAGAAGAGCCAAACCCATGTGGGTAAACCCAACCTGTATGATCAAACTTTAAATACAATTACCATGTGAGGGAAGAAGACCTCCCAAGGAAACGTTGATCTGATGAAGACCAAATATGAAGGCCAAGGATGATGATCAGCACTGTTACACAAATGTAACAAATTTTGTGGTAGAAGAAGCAACAACATTGTCACGTTCCCTTTTGTACAATACTTTTGGCTGGGTCACAAATGCCTACTTTTTAATTTTCATGTCTTTCTTGGTCCATTTGTGTGTAAATATTTTCCCTCTTCTGCCCTCTTATGTCTCTCTTAGGTCCTTCAAGTCTCTTAAGTGTTGGGGTATCTCCTATCTTTTAAGTGCTTGTCAGCCATAGTAGTTTTGGAGCTCCTCAATTTGGCATGCCTTTATAAATATCTAAGTCTGATCTTCCCTTAGTCGCTTTTATGCTGGACTTTCAGACTGTCCATCTAGTCATGCTTTCCTTTCATTCCCTGCTAGTGTTGGAGCTTCCTTTCCTTGGTTACCCTTCCTATGTCATCCTTGACTCTGAACTCTTGATTGGATATTTTTTCTATTACTTTGTAAGATTGGACTTATGGATTTACCTCTACCTAAGTATCTCTTTCTTGTTATGCTCGACTCTTGAACCCCACCAATAAGTATTTACAATTCATTGGAGTTAGAAGTTCTTTAATTCCCTTACCTAATTACTTCTTCCTATGCATCTCCATTCTTCAATGCTTAGTAATGTCTTTCCCATAAGTTGTTGGAGTTGGTAGATATGGTCTTCCCATAAATGTGGTATTAGGCATGAGACATCTCTGATCCCTAACAGCTTCCACTCCCCTCTATCTGGATATGCTTGTTTGGACTTCCCCTCTTTTATTTGCTTTAATGGAATAAGCTTTTTGTGTCCTTGAACTCCGAATCTTGAAACTCCCACTCTTTCTCATTGTTCTCCTCACCCATCTCCAAGGATGACTAAGAATGCCATTAATTCTTTGTTTGGCACTGTAACTTCTAAACAAGGGGTTCCTTCCAGCAAGAAACAATATTTAATGTTTAGGGCCTGGACCTAAGTGTACCTCCAGCTGCAAAATAGAGAAAATGATCCTTGCCAACATTAAAACAATGGTTAAGGTTTCAAAACTTGCGAGACTTCTCATTATTATTATAGAAAGCATTTCGAGTCACGAGAAGAACATCAAATACAACTTGCATATATGGGTGCAAAGCCCAAGGGAGAATGACACCGATGGCTTCATTCTTTGATGATTCACTCATTCATTCATATCACCAATAAATCCTAGTGGGAGTGTAATGCCCTCTTATAAGATCTTATAGGGTTTGGGACTAATAACTTCAATTTCAAGGGACTTCTCTTTATTAAACTTAAACAAAGTGGGAGGGTGGCAAATGCATTGTCAATTATCTGCAAGGATTAGATTGTCCAATAACACTTGCATAAAGATGGGAATTTCAATGATCAACCAATTGAATAAACGTTGACTTATGGATCTGATATTTATATGGAATGTAATTGTAATGAATTACTGATATATAAGATAGATCCAAATATGCTGATATGTATTGAATTGCAATGGTTTTCTGATATACAAGATGGATATGTTTATGACATCCTATCTCTATGAATATTGTGTTATACAATATGAAACGATTATATTGATAAAATATCTATTCAATGTATATATAAATGATATCTTTCAATGTAAGTGTGATATTCAGGTCTGCAGTATATAAGCCTTATTAATTTGATGTTATGACATTTGTCTTGCAAACTCTGGAACAATATAAGAATATTGCTGTTTCAGATGTCACTGTATGATGTATGCAAATGTACTGTAATCAGTGGGTTGTTCCAAGGAACGATACCTCAGGGTTGGTTGAAAGAGGGAAACAAAAGTCAGTTGGATCTTTTCCAAAGCTACTGTACCTTTATCTCGGTTTCTAACTGCAAGAAAGAAGAGTTATGTACTGACATCCGTGGGAACCTATATAAAGAAGGGGTAGCCCCCCTGCTTCAGTAGATTAGTAGCCATAGAGAACTCAAATCACTCCCTTGTTTTTGGTGAAGAGACAACAGGGGGACAAGTCACCAGCTCGACATTGGCGTTAGACCCCTGAGCTCTACCAGAAGCAAAGAGATCCATTCCCATCTGGATCAGTAGTGGAACATTCTGTGAATTGGAGAAGGGATCCTATATATCGGGCGTTCATTCCATTTTCAAAAATTGTGGTGGGGTTGCCCTTAGAATGGTAGGGGAGCTTTGTGCGGAAAGTCGGACAAGCATCAACTGCTACATCTGTCTCTATTTCCCTTCTGATGTCTTATTGTATATAATCTTATGAAATGATGATGAGATAATGATTGCTGTTTTTGATATACTTGATAAGTATTCAAGGATGCTGCTGTTCGGTCTGATAAGATCTCCCACTTTAATATTATTGCTTGTTTGGTGTAAATGATTTTGATGGTGATTTCCCCTGGCGCTGTTTCTGATCTTTAACACTGAATACATGTGCCCTAACCTTTTATGGCTGCTGCTCAAACTTGAGCGATCCAATTCTGGATGTAAAAAAATTAAAAAATGTTTGATATTTCATTTTGGAAATGATGTCTGATATCCTTTTAATATGCCATGAAGAGTTATGGGGATGGGGTTGTAACCCTTCATTTCCATAAGCAGATTGCACCCTTTTGGTTAATGATCAAATAATACTTGGTGATCGCTACTTCAACTAATATTAGTAAATCTCTCTTTACTAAGGCTTTGACAAATGATAATAAGCGATGTTGCTTGCCTCTTTGAATAAGTCGAATCTGATTTGTTTTATTTACATTGCTGACTTGTCAATTAACTGCTGCTCATTATTAGTCAATCCCCAACATACAAACTCTTCTTCCATACAGAACTAACATCATGGCTGTCTTAGTTGTATTCGAACGATGTTCATGAATTGCTACACACATCTTTAGACTACATTTTGGAGAATCAGCCATATAGGCAATCAACCATATAGAACATGATCTCTAATGGACTACGTGGTTTTCTTATACATAATTGGTGATTACTGATTGCTTAAACATGATCAATCTTTTATTTCTAATATGCCTTCATACATAGTTGACTTTAAGCATTTCTCTTCCCATAATAATGTCGGTTAAAACTTTGACTTTGACTTCTACCATAATGGTGACCACGATATCCTTGACAACCCATTGCACCTTATCACAGTTTAATCTCTGCTTTAGTGTTTGGTTATTGACTCTGGATTAATTTTGGAAATAAATTCCATCATTGTTCATGATGAATCATAAAACTTGCAGCATATAGTAGTCATTCTCCCCTCCTTGTATTATCCTTTTGCTCTTTTGGTTTGGAGCTTGCATGGGGACATCACAGACTCTCCTCCTTGAATTTGCTTTCCCTCAAGCAATCTTAAATTCCTCATGTTGTTACCTTGATCCCAGGGTTTGTAGTGCTATTCCCTTAGAGCACAATCTTGTTGTCCACTAGTAAAGATGACCTTTTGAAGACCAGCAAGGAGCAGGCCAATCCACCACACAAAATCTTTCAACCATTTTCTATATCATCATTGATTGTCTGATTTTCAGCCATTTTTTAACTCCAAACCATTCCTAGGTTCTAAATCATCTTTACTACCACACATTGATGTTGTGCTACCCTACCTCAATCTGATTATCATAACCAAAGGGCATACTTCTTGAAATTTCAAAAAGTGGTTATTCATTAGCTCCAAACAAGAATGTATAAAGGTGTCCCTCATGGTGTTAGAGGAAAATTCCAAATCCTTTGCATACTTGGAATAAGGAGTTCCAAATTCTGACTTGGAAAACCTCTCTCTATTAACTGCCTTGGAATTAGACTGGTTCAAAATATTCTTGACCACAAACTGATGTCGTTAAACAAGGGTAAAGGTGATCGACATGCAACCTCATAGGAAGTATTCACATTGTTGTAGAGACATGCTTTAAACATTTGAGATTTGACTGTTGAGTGAAAGAACAGATTTTAGTACTTGTAAATAGAGGGTGGCTAATAGCAACACCACTAGGACTTATCTTGCTTTGATCATGTCTTACCTTTTTATTGATGGAGAACGGACCTGGATCCCAAGCTTTGTGATTGACTTCAATCTCATAACATTGTTTCAGAGTAATTGCATTATCCAAGTTGAAGAGAAGATTATCATAGGTCTTATTAGCTTCGTCCTCAAACAAGGGATTAATAATAAGATGAAAGTTATCCTTGCCTCTAGTACCAATTTTATCTTCTTTCAAACTTACTTCCTTGGATGAATCATCTTCCAATATTGGTTGAGATTTTTGACTCAGTGAGTGTATGTGTGGAACTATTGAGGTAATGTTTGAATCACAATTACGAGTTTGGAAATCTATCTCTTGTTCATCTAAGTGTTGATGCCTTCACTTGATATTCTGGAAATTTTCTCTTGCAGATGAGGAAGGGTTCCAAGTGGAGCTCTTCAAGCTTGGTATTATGGTCTTGGGCTCCTTTCTCCCAGTGCTCTTCAACAGAGTGGTCTCTATTGGCTTTCCCAACTCTTGGTCATGGCACATTATCTATCCAATACATAAGACCAGGTCGTTCTTGGCCCTTGACAACTAGAGGACCATCATGGTTGGGCATATGTTTGCCAAACTTTGCACCACAATGTTGAACACTGTCTTATCCATGGAGCTTGACTGTTGACACTGTTGGGTGGATATTTTGCAATCGATAGTTTTGGGTAAAAATCTAGTCGCAAAATAGGATGACCAACCACAGCGTGTGAGACAAAGTCTCTCCTACCTTAAAGGGAAGGCTCCCCCTTCTCACCGTTCCTTGGATCAACTCAAGGTAAGCAAGAAGTCGAGAGATTTTTATAAAATGGGTGTTACCAATATCCTTTCTTCTTAACTTTCAAGAAAGAATCCACTTACTCGTGGAGCGAGTAATGGGTAGGGTGATTCCCTAACTACACTTCTATCAAGAGCTGGAAACAATGATATCGATAAACCTTCCCTAACTCAAAGGCTAGCTGAAAATGTACCGGTTTGGCTCTAAGTCCGGTCGTACTTCTATATGGATAAGCTTTACAATTAGGGCACAAAGACTCCTAAAAGTAAGAATAACTTAACTATTTTGTGAATTAAGAAAGAAGTATAAACTACAGACAAAGCTTCTAGCTATATATTTCCACAATCACTCCCAGTCAAAGCTTCGGCTCCGATTGCTTCTTAAATCACTATGCTCTTTTCTTAAACACACAGTAATTACATGAATCAAGACAATATGCACAAATTATAGTCAAAGCTTCTAGTTTGCTCTATCACAATTGCTTCCAATCAAAGCTTTGAATCCAATTGTTTCTTTTATTCACTTTTCTTCCAAATTTATACTACACAATCAAAGTTATGCTTGCACAAATGTGGCAGAGCTTTCTTGCATACAACAAAAGATGATTTTGACAATGAGGGGGCACTCCTTTATATAGGCACAAGAGTTGAGAAAAAGTTGGAGGAAAAACTAGGAGCAACTCAACCAACTTTGACCTAGTCTAACTATAGAAGAAAATAAAGGGTTACATGTAACTACACATGCAACTCGCATTACATCCTTTAACACACATGTAACTCGCATTACGTGTAATTATGCTTTTTCATGTAATGCATTCTTTTCAACTACAAAGAAGAAGAAAGACGGAAGAGAATTGAAACAGTTCTAGGGATTGTCCTAAAAGGCCTTGTATTTGGTGATGCTATCCTGGATGATAACAAGATTGGGAGTTCCTGTACTTTGTACTGCTGCATTCACCTTGATAACCATGGTGTTACGTCTTTTGATAGCTTCCAACTTTGATGAATTGTCCATTGTCATGTGGAAACTTGATGTGATCCAACTTTTCTTGCTCAAGTTGTCGTGAATTCTGCTTTGTAGATTGGCACAAATTGGAGTCTCTGACACTTTGAAAACCTTTTTGATGATGTCCGGATGTACACTCGGAACAACTTTCCATCAGCACCTTTAACTTTTTGTTTTTTGTTTTTGTTTGAACTAAAGTGCTTGGCGCATGGGAATACATGCAAATGGAGATTGCTGATTTCTAAAATGTGACTTGGGGTCTTCAAGACGTTATTGCATGAAAAATGATTACTTGTAAGTGCAACATGTAACAAGGAATGAAAAGTGAGATAACATGCGAATGTGGATGGTGGACTAGCTTTTACATCTAAGTGCAAATGGAAGAGATGCAAAGCATGTAATGATATGGGAAGTGGAAAAACATGTATTTGTTCATGGAGGCGCGGATGCATATGGAGAGGCAAGAATGAAAATGGAAGCAAAAAATGGGAAAACATGTAATCGCATTTGTTTGATGAGATGTGATGTGTTGTGACATGGAAAATAGAAGTGAAATGTGATGATGCTTTTGCATGAAGTGAAGCAAAAACAAGTTCTTGGGAAAGAACTTGTAACTTCCCAAAGTGGAGAAAATCAATAAGCAAGCACAAAGCGCAAAAACAAGCACAAAACAAACACATGCCTTTGGCAAAAGACTCAAACATGTTAACAAGGAAGTCACTTCAACATGCAAATTTGAATTTCGAGTTTAGGGAAATTCCAAAGTGTAAAAATGAGAGTTTTTATCATTTTTAAAGGCAAAATGCACTTTTCATGGCATATATATGGACAAATGTGCAATTTCAAGCTAAAATATGCATGGAAATAGCAAGATAAGCATGAATTGATGAGCAAATTTGAAAATGTCCACTTACTTGGAGGTTAAAGAGCCAAAATAGCAAGTTTTATAGACTTGAAGACCCATTCTTCCTCAAATCTGGATTTTCAAACAACTTCTTGACTTTTTCCGTACTTGCATTTAACAAAAATTAATGAGCAATGAAGGGTCGAATT
Source organism: Cupressus sempervirens (assembly GCA_028749045.1). NCBI lineage: Eukaryota > Viridiplantae > Streptophyta > Pinopsida > Cupressales > Cupressaceae > Cupressus > Cupressus sempervirens. The sequence continues at coordinate 434,422,037 of CM053784.1, read as the reverse complement.
TGACATGAAAGTGCCAAATGTATGGTCTTCAAAGACAATATCATGCATTTAAAACTCAAAAACAATCCCTCTTGATCAAAGGTATGGGCTGGAAATGCATTTTTTTGAGTTTTTTGAACAAAAACATGACTTTTTTAATGCAAAAATCTGGGCCATTCTTGCAAAAACGTGGCCAAAAAATGCATGTTTTTGATTCATTTTTGACTTGTGAATGCAAAAACAACTTCCCCAAATGTATATACATGGACCAAAATGCAAAAATGTGGCTTCAAAATGCATAAAAGTGGATTAATATGTCAATTTTCTGGGCATTTTAAGCAAAAACATGATTCATAGAAGGCATAAAACAAAAATGTTTTGGCTTTTAAACACCAAAATATGTATCAATATGTAATGCAATCCCAAAAAGAAGTCAAATCAATTTGCTTTGGAGTCAAAACATGGAGCACAAATAGATTTATTTGAAAATTTTTCCAAAAAACGTGCCCTAGATGGGAGCTTGGGAAAACATTTTTTAGCAAGATAATTCCATTTTTGATGTTAGAAAATCCATTGCCAAGAAAAAACGATCCTATTGAAGAAAATCTCATGCAAAACCATCAAGTAAATCTCTCACAATCTCCAAAATCGGGTTCTTGGAGGGCAAAGACATGTTCTTCAAAATCAGACTTTTTGGAGGTCATTGCACATATTAAAACATGTTTTTGGTTAAAATCGGACCTTTTTGGGTCAATAACATATTTTAAAATGTGCAAACAAGGCAAATCAGACCTTTTTGGGTCAATGACATGTTTTAAAATGTGCAAGCAATCAAAATCGGACCGTTAGATGCAATTACACATTTTAAGTTACATCTCACATTTTGGATGCAAAGACATGAAAACTTAACTTTTGATGCAATGACATCAAAAAGGTCCACCTTTGATAACCTTTTGATGTAATGACATCAAAAAAGTCCACCAAGTTGAACTTTATATGCAGTGACATGTAAAATGTCCACTTTTGATGGATTTTACATGTAATTGCATATAAAATGTCCACTTTTGATGACTTTAAGTCATTTAATTCACTTCAAATTATAAAAATGTTACAAAATGGGCCATAAACAATATTTATTTATCATATTTAGAAATAGAACATATAAACATCATTTAAAGTAACATTTAAATAAACATTTGATTTTTAAAATAAAAAATTAAATTGAAACTATATAGTTATATAGTTAATTTAAGTGAAAAATTAAAAAGTAACTCAACTTAAAATTATAACATAAAGTGCACTATAGTCACTTTAAGTTAAAATTTTAAAGTAAAGTAACTTGAAAACATAACCAAAAGTGAATATAAGTTAAATTTTTCAAAAAGTGAAATTCAAATTGAAAATATAACCCCATAGTTAAGCGCGCTCAGGTTGGAGTAGTACTGGGATGGGTGACCTTCCGGGAAGTCCTGGTGCTTCACCCCTGTGAGCATCACCTAGATCCAATGAATGCTAGGTGTTCCATTTATTCTCATGAGAGATGGATTCATGTTGAATCACTACTCATGAAACATGGATCAATGAGTTTGACTCAAAAATCACACAGTTAAAATCTTGATAGCAATATCACAATTTGACTTGCTGTGGAAATTATCTCCTACTTATCAATTGATGAGCTTAAGGGTCTTTCTAATGAATGGTTCATAAGGCACAAACACTTGGTGAAGGTTTTGCAAATGGGGTTGCAAGCTTTGGGTTTAACCATGGAGGAAATTCCGTAGTTAAGCGCGCTCAGGCTAGAGTAGTACTAGGATGGGTGACCTCCCGGGAAGTCCTAGTGCTTCACCCCTGTGAGCATCACCTAGATCCAGTGAGTGCTAAGTGTTCCATTTATTCTCATGATAGATGGATTCATGTTGAATCACTACTCATGAAACATGGGTCAATGAGTTTGACTCAAAAATCACATAGTTAAAATCTTGATAGCAATATCACAATTTGACTTGTTGTGGAAATTATCTCCTACTTATCAATTGATGAGCTTAAGGGGCTCTCTAATGAATGGTTCATAAGGCACAACACTTGGTGAAGGTGTTGCAAACTTTGGGTTTAACCATGGAGGAAACTCCATAGTTAAGCACGCTCAGGCTGGAGTAGTACTGGGATGGGTGACCTCCTAGGAAGTCCCGATGCTTCACCCCTGTGAGCATCACCTAGATCCAATGAGTGCTAAGTGTTCCATTTATTCTCATGAGAGATGGATTCATGTTGAATCACTACTCATGAAACATGGGTCAATGAGTTTGACTCAAAAATCACACAGTTAAAATCTTGATAGCAATATCACAATTTGACTTGCTGTGGAAATTATCTCCTACTTATCAATATAACATCATATTTTTAATTCGTGGTGTTGCACCCAAAAGGTTCAGTTTTGAAGCACTAAAATGGACATATCTCTTGACTGACAACTCCGATTGATCTCTAGGTTAGACCGAATCGAAGGGAAAAACGAAAGGCATGACATGACCAAAACTAAAAGATAAAAAAAAAGCAAACACAAACTCAAAAACAAAGAACGAACGATGAAGGCTTCAAAAATCAAGCAAAGGCTTGACAGAAAGAAAAACGACAAAGACTTGACGAAGACCTTTAGTAAAAGGATTCATTGCATCAATTGATATTGATTGGTTCATCAATACTAACCAATTAAATAACGAACTAAACTCAAAGAAATGTGAAACTAAGCTTGAAAAAGTTTTGTGCTGTTACCAACATTTTGTGATGACAAAATGTAGGTCAACAGACACTATCGGGCTCAGGGGCAGGTTAGTTTCCGAACTGATTTCCAGAGCATGGATCATATTCGGACTTTGTAGACTATCATTGAGGAGGCTCGACACCACTTTGTGAAAGTCTATTGCTTCTTTGTAGACTTTCGCAAGGCGTTTGGTTTTGTTCCTCGGATGACCCTCTTTTAAAGCCTTAGGGACATTGGGATCTCTAAGACTCTCTTGATGTCTATTAGGAGGTTATATGAGAGGGTTTTGGGCAGGTTCAAGACTTCTTAGGGGTTTTCGGACCATATTCAGAGCACCATCAGGGTGAAGTTGGGATGCCCTCTCTCCCCTACCCTTTTTGGTATCTACATTGATGAGCTCAAGACTTTCCTCTATGACTTCTCGCTTCCTGACGATGGTTTTTACTTGCACAATGTTTTGATCCCTATTTTCCTCTTTGCCAATGATGTGGTTCTTTTGGCTTCCTCTCTGAAGGGGATCCAACGACTTCTTGATGGGTTAGCTTCATTTTTTAATTCTCAGTAGCTAATGGTGAATCTGGGCAAGATGTGGGTGATGACCTTCAACTTCTTAAAGACCTTGCACCTCCATTTTTACTTTCAAGGTGAGGAGATTGATATCACTTCCTCCTATACTTACCTAGGGGTTAAGTTCTTCAGACGCTTTAGTTTGAGACTTGCTATGTAGTCTTGGGTGAATAAGGTATTGGCTCCCTTGCTATGCTCGAGAGACGGTTCTTTAGACATCACTTCCAAGACACCACGAGCAAGATGTCCCTTCTAGACTCTTTGGTTAGACCAATTGTCCTCTACAGATCCATTGTGTGGGGGCCCTCTCTTCTCGAATCTGATTGGGCTTTTGGTGAGCAGGTCCACACCCTCCTTCAGCACATTATCAGATGTCATTGGTCCACCCCTTATAGTGTCATCTTGGTTGAGTTTTGTGCTCATCCTTTCAAGACCATCTTTGATCTGGTTTAGTTTCTCTATTAGTTGCGGGGCTTCTTGGAATCCTTTGAGGGTCAGCACAAATAGTCCTACCGGATGTACTACTCCTCTGAGGCAACGATTCTTTGGGTCACGCCAGATCTTTGAGACTTTGTAGAGGGTACAATGGCAAAACCACACTTTCTTCAGTGGCTTGACAAGACGGTTCAGGGCACACCCTAACCTAGAATTGTACCCCTCGGTTCCAAACTAGTTCTCATTTGTGAAGAGTATTTAGTCTTCTTTTGGTTTTTGTTCTCCTACTTTCCTATTTTGTTCTTTTTGCAGACACTATTTGGTGCTCCTGCTACTGGCAGTTGCCTTGCTGTACACTATTTTGCCCCTTAGACCCTTGTGGTCTCTTGTTGGACATTAATAAATTTATCTTTTCCTATCTTTCTTGTGAAGCTATCATCTTGGGATGCTTAGTTTTTTCATTTCACCATTCATATAGTCGTAGAGATATTTCTGTTAGTTTCTGTGGTTCTTTGCTTGCCATTGACTCATAAAAGAGTTTTCTCATCTGTTCATCCCTATCTTTTGATGTCACATTCTTTTGTTTACTTTCTTCAAGGTGATTAGATTCGACACACGATATACGTTTTAATTCACTTTCAGTAGAAGTAGTACTCTTCTCATTCAGAGCCATGTTAGTATTTGCTAGTACTCTTTAAGAGATGTAGGATCATTAGTGCCATTCTAATTTCTAGAATCACTGGACAAATAATCCTCAATACATGATTCTTGAGATGGAGTGAGGGCAATTTCTTAATCCTCATGAGTCATTTCATTGGTGATTGAAAAAGCATAAGAAGGTATAATTATCTTTTTATTTTAGGAATGTTACAGATCATTTTCCTTCTTTTGACTTTCTTGAATCACTAGCATAAGATCATGGTCAATTCTAAGCTCCTTAGTAGCATCTTCTTCAATTGTGATGTTTGGATGGGTGACTAGGTTATTCTTCAATTTCTCCTTTCTGAAACGCTTATTTGTAACTCTGGGTCCTTCTTTATGTAAGTTATTTCTCCTTTTATAATAATCTCTATTTCCTTTAGGCAATTACTTTGTTCATAGGTCTATATAGTCATTTCGAGCCATATCATGTCGTAATCCTCCATTTATCCAATCTCGCTGAAATTGATCTTGTAAGTCACTCGTGGGTTTATTGCATTCTTGATGTTCAGTCTACATGGGAATGTTGGTAGTATTGACCTTGAACTTGTTGTAGGCATACATCTATTTGGAGTGTCGTCATTGATGGATTGATTTCCATTATCTATATTGCCTCTTTTTTCCCATTACAGATGTTCTTGTTGTTTATTTGTGTTAGCATGTCCAACAATTTAACCAGTCCCTTAAGTGTTTCTATGTCCTGTCATGAATTGGTTCATTTTATCGTTGAGTCCATGTCAGTTGTCTATATTCTACTCATCTGAAAGGTTTCCCCACAGTTTAGCAGGTTCGTTAGCTCTGAAATCTTTTTTAATATCCTCTTATAAATATTTGAGGGTTTGGGACTAATTTCTTTTAACTTCAATTTCAAGAGACCTCTTTCTATTAAAATTAAACAAATTGGGAGAGTGCCAGATCAAATGTCAATTATCTGCAAGGATTAGATTGTCCAATAATACTAATATAAAGATGGTGATTTCTATGATCAACCAATTGCATAAACCTTGACTTGTGGATTTGATATGTATATGGAATGTAATTGTAATGAATTACTGATATATAAGATAAATCTGAATGTGCTTATATGTATTGAATTGTTATGTGTTTCTGATATACAAGATGAATATGTGAAAGGACTATATCAATACGATTATATTATCTATTCAATGTATATATAAATGATATCTTTTAACATTAGTGAGAGATTAAGATCTGCAGTATATAAGTCTTATTGATTTGATGTTATGAAGTTTGTCTTGCAAATTCTTGTACAATATAAGGATATTTCTGTTTCAGACATCACTCAATGATGTATGCAAATGATCTCCTCCTGATTTCTTATCAGATATAATCTTATGAAATGGCCTTAAGATAATGATTGCTGTTTTTGATACAGCTCTATAAGTGGGCAAGGATGCTGCTGTTCGGTCTGATAAGACCTCCCACTTTGATATTTTTGCTTGTTTGGTGTAAATGATTATAATAGTGATTTCCCTTGGTGCTGTTTCTGATCTTTATCACTAAATATATGTGCCCTAGCCTTTTATCGCTACTATTCAAACAGTAAACTTGAGCGGCCCAATGCTGGATATAAAATAAAAATAAGAAATGTTCTATATTTGATTATTTGGAAATGTTGTCTGATATCCTTCTAATATGCCATGAAGAGTTATGAGTATGGGGTTGCAACCTTTCATTTTCTTTAGTAGATCTTACTGTTTTGGTTAATGGTCAGATATGTTACTATAATTTATATTAGTAAATCTCTCTGTAAAAGCTTTTTTAAGGTGACGACAAAGGATAGGAAGCCTAAGCTGCTTGCCTCTTACTTTGGAAAATCTGACTTGTTTTATTTGTATTGCTGAATTGTCAATTACCTACTGCTCATTATTAGTCAATCACTAATATACAATTTCTCCTTGCAGACAGAACTAACATCGTTGCTGTCTTTCATATTCCAATGCTGTTCATGAATTGCTGCACACATCTTTAGATTACATTTTTCGGAATCATCCATATAGGCAACCAACCATATAGAACATGATCTCTTTTGAAATATCCAATCTAAGAATTTCTCAATAGATTTTTGCAATTTGATTTTATTGATTGCAATTCTTTGTTTTTTGAGCATAGTCATTGAAAGCATGTAATTCTAAGTATAGACTTCAAAATTGGTGTATGGCACCCAAGACCTTGCTAGAATCCTAGAAGGAATTCAGAACATTGTAAGATGTCATAAGGTCTCTTATAAACCATTTCCTATGATGATGCTATGTAATAAGGCCAATAGAGCCATTTTGTTACTTGTAATGTACTTAGATGCATTTAGGTCTTGGTGGTCAAATTTGGTGAATGACCAACATAGGTTGATAGGAGGACATCACATGTTGTTTCATGGTCATTTGGAATCAAATTGTCATGTTTTGGTTTGGTTATGAGAACAAATGCAACTTTTGCCAAAGGTTATCAAAGTTGTCAATATTGTATTCAAATTTCTGTTGAAGCCGGTTGGGGTAGTTGTTGGAAGGATCTATAAGATTAGTATGGTCACTTCAAGATGTAACCTGAAGCTTTTGGTGAATGAGGAGATTTTGAGACTGTTTTCAAGTAGTTTCCAAGCGATTATTCTATTTATTGCTTTTGTACAGATATTATTTCATTGGCCTGGCAAAACTATGATTATGGCTGTGTAGTAGATTGAATTAACTTTCAATTGCAACTGATTTTGAGTCATTTGGTGATCAGACAAGAGAGATCCATTCAATTTTGTGGAAACTTGTCATTAAAGCATTCAAATCCTAGATATTGGACACAGATGGATTAGTAATTGAGTTGCAAAAGTGGAAGTTGGTTGTGTGGGTGTGAAAGAAGGATTGTTTGAGTTCTTTTGAGAATGGAAAAACATGTTGGAATGAGACATTGGTCAAAGAAAATTGACGGGTGAAGAGTTTTTGCAAACCCTAACCTAACTAGCAATCTAGGGCTAATTTAGCCACTTTCTGGTTGATTGGGTTAACATCAAAACCCAAATTTTTAGATATTTTGTATAAAGGCCAAAAGGGTATTAGGAAATACAATTTTTTCAAGACCTTGTTCAGGTGAATTGGGAGTTAAGGGACATAAATTAAATTTGGAGGGCTAATTACTAATAGGTCTCCTAATAGGGCTAATTGAGCAAGATAGGGTTTTGGGAATTTTGGGCTTTTTCCAAAGGGTCATATTTTTTAAGTAAGGTGTTAGGACGATGAGTAACACCCACACAAACCAAATTGCAATATATGGTGAAAAGATCTTAACTTTCTAGGAGTGTAGGTTGCACTAAGTTTTCTCTAGAGTTGGGTTTGATGTGAGAAATTGTATCACCTAAAGGGAGATTGAATTGCTTAGTGAGTTGGTCACAAGGCGAAGGGCTAGGAGAAAGTTGAAGGATATTGAAGCCTTTTGGGAAAGGCAAGTGTGTTGAAGCATTGCATGGTGCCAAGAAGAAGCCTAAAGTAGTGTTCAACCCTAAGAGAAGCTTAAACAATCCTAGAATCTTGGCATAAAAAATGAAAGTACATTAAAGACACCTTATCAAACATGCAAGAAAATTTGAAAATATGATCTTTTTAAGGATGTCTATGACGTACAACAAATTTTTAATAAACAACAATGATTTATAGTTATGGTTGTAGCAATATTAGTTTGTAATAAATTCAAGAACAACATTTTGGAGTGCTACAATCCAATATGCCTTTTCAACTTCTTGTGCTAAATGAGAAGCTCTGATTTTTGATGAAGTGTGATTGAACTCGCAATTTTAACCTTTCCTATCCCTGAGCGTATTGCTTCAGAATTTGCAGCCACTGGAACTATTGGAGACACCTTTGAACTGTTGAACTATGATTGAAGATTGCAATAAAATACTTAGATTTTATGCAGGTTGGCTACGAGTACTTGGGATTGTGTCCATGCCTCAACTTCTCACGTTTTTTGTCTTAAAATGCGGAGTCCAATCCTTTTAAAGAGAAGAATAACAAAAGAACTTTGATAGATGCATGAATGAATTTTTCTTCCATCGAAGTCTTTTTATACATTGTCTTTTCCCTAAAAAGTTGTGATCTTTCCTTCAAACCCTTTAACTTGTGTGAACTTGGCAAATATTAATATTTGCCTCTTATTACATAGTCCACCATTGTGTCATTGACAACGATTATTAAGTGGGCCCCGTTTTAATGATGACATTGCAATATTATTAATTTCTTATCATCCCAAACCAAAGCTTTTTGGTTCAAATACTTGATTATTAAATTACATATCTTTATTACATTATTAAGTAGCCTATGGAATGAAAACATAATAGGCTAACTTACTTATTTATTTACTAGGCAAGAGGGGATATTACAGTCTTCCCTTCCCGAGATCATTTGTCCTTAGCAATCACAAATTAGGGTGTTGTAAAATATCTTCACCTCCCTTGTTGCATCTTCAATGTGTAAGTCCTTCTATTTCTTGAAATAATCCTTGACCACCTTGTTTCTCAACTTCCTCTCTCCAATCATCAATACTTTCAGGAACTAGTACCAAATATCCTTCCTTGTCAAGTGCAGACAGCTTTGGAGATGCAACCATATGCTAGGCCAATGTCTTATTAAGGAAACAGACATAGAAAGCACTATGAATCTTATTGCCTTCTAGACATTCTAATTCATATGCAACTTCACCTACTCTTCTTAGTAGCTTTTAGGGGCCAAAGAAACGTGGGTTTAATTCTTTTGCACCACTCATTTTAAAAATGGATTGCTTGCGTCGCTGTAGACATAAGAAAATCAAGTCTCAAGCCTTAAATGATCTTGCAACTTTATGCCTATCTACGTGCTTTCTTGTTTATTCTGAGCATGTTGAATATTATAGTGTCCTGAGAATATATTAATAATTCAAAATTGCCTCCTTTGCACGAGGGACCTTACTATCATGAAATGCCAAGTCTCCAAATGATAGAGTATTACACTGCGACAAGACCCAAAATGGAGACATGCCAATCGACATATGAAAGTTGTTACTATAACAATACTCACCTAAGTGAAGTCATCTAATCCAAGCACCGTGTTTTCTTGAAACCTAATTTCTAAGATAACCCTCAATCTACTTATTTACAATTTATTTTTGTCCATCTGTTCGAGGGTGGTAGTTGGTGCTTGGTGCCAATTTTGTATCCATCAATCAAAACAACTACCAAAACATGCTGGTAATTCGGCTGTCTTAATCATTAGCTAGGATCGTGGGAAATCCACACAATCTAAACACCTCTTTGAAAAATAAATCTGCCACTTGAGTTGCTGAATAATTCATAACAATGGAAAAGAAGTGTGAATACTTTGTCAACTTGTCCATAACTACAAAGATATAGTCTTTCCTTTGAACTCACGACATTTTTATAATAGAATCCATGTAATCACCCCAAATAGAGCCTTAATTTGTTGTACAATTCTAAATTTAGGGTTTGCATTGTACTAAGGGATTGTAATGTTTCAAGCTAAGAGAGTGTCAATTGCCAATCATATGTCATTATGCATAGAAATAATATTTAGTGACAATACATACTTAGGCCTTAATACCTTAATACTCTCCCAATCACTAACCCTAATGTAGATGATAGAATAAATATGCTCAAGTAGAAACAATCTCCAAGGGGCTCCCTTGTGAACAAAACCCATTTTGGGAATCATCTTCTCATTGTGATCGGGTTACTCTTCCCTTCACAAACTCCCTATCCGCTCAGTTGTACTAGTGGGGGATGAAAGAATTAGTTAAGTATTATAATCTTATTTATACGTTACAAATATTAATATATAATGGTGATTTTCATTATTAATAATAGATATATACTATATGTAACTATTAGATTATTCATATATAATTCTAACATATGCTTAATATATATTTTCAATATACATATATACTTTGAATTTGCTATTCATAGAATATATAATTGCTATATACACTAGTCCATATATATATATATATATATTTCTAACTCATATCTAATATATATTATTTTAATTATCTTTATTGTCATATATTTTAATTATATAGGAAAGGTATAAAGATGAAAGGAAACATGGAATATATATACTTCTATAAATTACCTATTTAATTTATTTCATATTCATTAAGTAATAAGAGTTTCATACTTATTAACATTAAAATATTTAATAAATTATTTTGCCCAAATTACTTCATGTAGGGCTGCCTTATACCTGAAAGGTATTAGACATATGTATCAAAATCTTAAAATGAAGTTACATGCCTTATAGAGGGATTCCTTATAAGAAGGGAAGTTAACTTCTTACTTTCCATGTGAATTTCTTTTCTTATTTCATATGTTTTATTTTTGCTGCTCTATTCCACATGTAATAAATCCTTCCTCCTTTTTCTCATATATTTTCTCCTCCTTTTTCTCGTAATTTTTTATTGTTTAAAATAAAAATGGAAAGTAAACCACTGTGTCTTTCTTTGCTAGTTTCATGTCATTTAAATATTCTTACAAAGGGTCGTAACTTTCCAAGTTGAGTGTTATTAATGTTGATTTAATATTTAATATTAATATTATATATATTGATTTATTAATATGTTGGGTGGATATTTTGCAACCAAAAGTTTTGGGTAAAAATCCATTCGCAAAATAGGATAACCAGCCATAGCATGTGAGACAAAGTCTCTCCTACCTTAAAATGAAGGCTCCCCCTTCTCACCATTCCTTGGATCAACTCAAAGTAAACAAGAAGTTGAGAGATTTTATAAGATGGGAGTTACCAATATCCTTTCTTCTTAACTTTCAAGAAAGAATCCACTTACTCGTGGAGTGAGTAATGGGCAGGGTGAATCTCTAACTACACTTCTATCAAGTGCTGGAAATAGTGATACCGATAAACCTTCACTAACTCAAAGGTTAGCTGAACATGTACTGGTTCGGCTTTAAGTCCGGTCGTACTTCTATATGGAAAAGCTTTACAATTAGGGAATAAAGACTCCTAAAAGTAAAAATAACTTAACTATTTTGCAAATTAAGAAAGAAGTATAAGCTACAAACAAAGCTTCTAGCTATACATTTCTACAATTGCTCTTGGTCAAAGCTCCAACTCAAATTGCTTCTTAACTTTTTTTTTTTATATTCAATTCACAAGATGCAATTACCCAAAACAAGATAACATGAATCAAAGACAACTTAGATGAATTATAGACAAAGCTTATAACTCACACAAGTAACAATCTCACTTAATCAAAGTTAAGTCTCAAATGCTCCTTTGTATTCACTTCCTCTCAAAATAGTGCTACACAAACAAAATTCTGTTGGCACAATTTCTCCAAAGCTCTCTTGCATAAAGATAATGATGATTTTTACCATGAGGGGGCACTCCTTTATATAGGCACAGGAGTTGAGCAAAAGGTGGAGGAAAAAGTGGGAGCAACTCAACCAACTTTGACCTAGTCTAACTAAAAGAGAAACTATAGGGTTACATGCAATTGCACATGCAAGTCACATTACATCCTTTTACATACATGTAACTTGCATTACATGTAATTACACCTTTTCATGTAATGCATCCTTATAGACTTGCAAACATGAAATAAAAACAAAAACAACAATCCTAAAGATTGTTTCTCAGTGCTTTGAATTTGACGATGATATCACGCATTGCGGGAAGATCAGCAATTTCCATGGTCTTTGATATGGTTTCGATCCTCACTGCATCTGCATACACTGATTGCACCAGTTTGGAATTTTCTGCCACAGAATCCAACAAGTGTTTTGTTGAGGATTTATAGAAGACAAACTTATTCATTATATGCAAACCAAAGTCTTTAGAATGTACATCAGCATTGATCTTGATTGTATGTTCCGAGCTTACCCTTTCAACTGCAATGAGATTATCAGATTCATCAATAACATGGCATCCCATCTATTCCAAATCAAAACTAACACCTATTTCAACTGCTTGACAATCTCCAGTTGTTGCTTGCAACTTTGTGATCAGATTCCTCAATGTTTCCTCTTTGTAAACAATCAGTCCTTGAAATCTGAAGAACATTTCACATGGTAGAAGAATGTCACATGAGACCAAGGCATCTAGATCAAAACTTTCCATTTCATCTCAATCATTGAGAATTTCCTTCAGATTATCTGCTTCTCGAGTCAAAGAAGTGATCAAGTTTCACTCTATTCCATTCATTTCTTTGACGCGCCTAAGAACTATAGATGTCTCTGTGATGGCTCACAATCCTTCAACGATGATCTCTCCTATGCAAGACTTGGTGGCTTCAATTAGCTTTTTCTCCTTGGGTGTCTGAGATATAACAATAACACTTTGAGAAGATTGTTGCCGAATTATCTCGTTCAGGCGAGAAACCTCCTGTTTTAGTTGATTTTTCTTTTCCCATAGGTCATGATTACTCTTTGATACATTAGCCAATGCATCTTGAGCATCCTGTAAACAATTCAGACATGATTGCTTCCCGATTTCAACCTTAGTGAACTTGTAATCAGAACGAGTAAGTTCTTCTGTAGGTTTGTCCACCAAGGGCTCAACAACTTCAAAAAACTCGGTCTTATTTGAATCAACCAAAATCCTTGAAACAATCTTATCTTTCAAAGATTTGGATTTGGTCTTCTTAATAGGGAAATTATTTGGCAGTACAACCACTTTTCTTCTCTTTGTTTTGATTTTTCTCAACCATGCAGGCAAGTTGAAATCTTCATCCGTAGAAGCAGATATAGTGGAGACCATTGGCATTGATCTAGTTTGTATTTCCGTTGTAACAAAATAAGATTCAGTCTGCAACTGAAGGCATAGGAACATGTTGAGAGGATTCTGTCATAAAAAGCTCAAAACCTGTCAAAGATGTATAAAATTGGGGAACTTGACCACTTGTGAGAATTGGAAAATCCTCAAAACACATTTTCCAAATGCTCATATTGGTCATTTGTAGGAACGAGAGGAGCAATAGAAGAAATTGGAAGGGCCATTGTATTAACTTTCGAGATTGGAGTAGGAGTGAAAACCGTGGAGAAACAATCCACATCATCATCCACCTCATCTAGAAAAGTTTCTTCATGAACAGATGGTACATGAGTTTGTGTAGGCTTTTGGGGAGATATGATCATGACTTCTCCTTCTTCATCTGTATCTTCCTTATCTGATTTTGTCTCTAGTTCCTCTTCTAATTCTTCCTCTGACTCTTGAACTGGTTTAGAGATCTGAGAAGACTTAGAACCTTTTCCACCCTTCAATTTGAATTTGATGAAACCCTTAGCATCAAAAGATGAGGCACAATCTTTCCCTATAATCTCTAGTTGTGACTTCTTGCCAGGAGGGCCAAAGCTTCCACGAGCCAATCCCATCTTAGGATTAACTCTTTTAAGGCCTTTATTTTTTTTATGAAGTAAAGTGCTTGGAAGGATGAAAATGCTTTGAAACATGAAAGTGAAATGCATGGGAATGCGTGCAAATGAAGTTGCTGATTTTCAAATGTGACTTTGGATTTTCACGGCATTTTTCATGGAAAATGGATTACATGTAAGTGCAACATGTAATAAGGAATGAAAAGTGAGATGAGATGTGAATGTGGATGGAGGATGCGCTTTGCATCTAAGTGCAGATGGAAGATGAGATGTGAAGCATGGAAAGATGAGGAAATATGTATTTTCTCATGAAGGCGTGAATGCATATGTAGAGATGGAAATGGAAAATGGAAGAGGGACCATGAACTTTATAGTCATCTTTGGTGAAAAGGTGAAGTCAAAGTACATGGAAGATGAAAATGACATCTTTTTGACTTTTCAAAAAGTTACTTTAAGGCAAAATCAGGGTTTTGAGATGCTATTACACATAAGACGTTTCATGTAATCGCGTTGTATAAGTGGATGTGAAAAGTGAGATGAGTGAAAATGGAAGTGGAAAATGGAATTCCATGCATGTGCGGATGGTGAATGAGATGGAAAACATGTAATTGCATTTGTCAGATGAGATCCGAAGTGTTGTGACATGGAAGATGGAAGTGAAACGTGATGATGCTTTTGCATGAATTGAAACAACAACAAGTTCTTGGGAAAGAACTTGTGACTTCTCCAAAGTGGAGAAAATCGGCAAGCAAACACAAAGCACAAAAACTCAAAAGAAAAATGTACCTTTGGAAAGTGACTCAAACATATTAAGATACAAAGCACTTTAACACACAAATTTGAATTTGAAAATTGGGGAAAAACCAAAAATGAACAATTTTTTCATTTTTAAAGGAAAAATGCACTTTCCATGGCATTTATTTCAGCAAGTGGCAATCATCAAGCAATAATGTGCATAAAATTAACAAGATAAGCACAAATTAAATAGCAAGAAAGAATAAGTCCACTTCATGAAGATTAAGTGCCAAAAATGAAGAAAAAAGATACTCCAATGTTGAAAATGTCTTCAAAAACACTTAGACTTTTTCCAACTTTGCAAATTCGAATGGGAGAGGGCAGAAAACAAGGAGTTCTTGTTGAAAGATGCCAAAACATGCCCTATTCATGCTTCATGATCCAATGTTTTTGGATGCTCATGCTTGTGGGACGTTTTTGGTGAAAAACGTGTTTCATAAAGCAGCATGATCAAAACGTTTTGATCATTAAAGGTCAAAATGTGCATCAATATACAATGCAATCACCATAAAATACCAAATCGATTCATCATTGTTTAAAAACGTGGGTCAAAAATGGATCTATTTGGAGTTATTTCCAAAAATGTGCCCTAGGATAGAACTTCCAAAAACGATTTTCAGCATAATAAATCCATTCTTGATGTTAGAAAAACCATTGCCAAGCAAAACGACCCTAATGGGAAAGATCTCATGCAAATCCACCAAGTAAATCTCTCACAATGAGCAAAATTGGGTTCTTCGAGAGAAAATGCATGTGTTCTTCCAAAATTGGACATTTTGGAGTGATATGCATGTTTTAAAATATGCTTTTGGTCAAATCGGATCTTTTGGAGTGACTTGCATATTTTAAAAACTCTCAACAAAGAAAATCAAACCTTTTGGAGAGCATAACACATTTTAAAACATGCATATGTTCAAAATTAGACCTTTTGGAGAGGACTGCATATTTTAAGTGACATCTCATGTTTTTGATGCAATGACATAACAACTCATCTTTTGATATAATGACACCAAAAAGGTCCACTTTTGATAGTGCTATGCTTATAAGTTGAACTTTATATGTAGTGACATGTAAAATGTCTAGTTTCGATGGATTTTACATGTAATTGCATATAAAATGTTCACTTTTGATGACTTAAAGTCATTTAACAAACATATATCCATTTAATTTCATTAAATGTTACTTTAATAGGACATAAACAATATTTATATATCAAATTAAAAATATAACCCATAAATATCATTTAAAAAGTAACATTTAAATGAACATCTGATTTAAAAATAAAAAATTAAGCAGAAACTATAGTGACTTTAAGTCAAAAATCAAAAGGTAATTCAACTTAAAATTATAACATAAAGTGCACTATAGTTACTTTAAGTGAAAAACTTAATGATAAAGTAATTTAAAAATATAACATAAAGTAAATTTAAGTTATATTTTATTACAATAATAGATAAATCTATTATTAGTTAATGGTTATCTATTGTAAATATCTAATTAGCTTTAGTTTGCTTTCGTTTTTTGCTTTCTCTAGAATAGAATGTTTCTATTCTTTAGGATCGTTTTCTAAAGAAACATTGTCTCATTCTTTTGTATAAACTGACCGTCTGGTCTTTGTTAATAACAAGCAATTTTTTACCAATTACTTTCGTAATATGGTATCAGAGCATATTTCTTAATTTTTTTCAAAAATTATAATTTCTTTTACAAAATTATCAGAGCCTTTTTTTGAAATTATTCTGTGATACTTGCTACGTAATATCAAAACCTTGACTTTTTTCAAACTAGGGTTTTGCCAGAGGTTTCATATTTCTTGGAAAATCGCGGGTTTTTCTTGGAAAAATTGTGGTTCTCTCTGGCAACGACAATCTGAAACATGCTTGCACCTGTGCGATATTTTCATGTCTGGTTTCTTCCGACTCATGCGCTCAGACAGCTCACGACTTGGTCGTTCGCTCATGGCTCAAATTCTCTCTGGTGTTTGGTTGTTTTTGTGTCTTGCAGCTCATGACCTGGTCTTTCTTGTTTGACGTTTTCAGGCGGCTTTGCGTTTTAAAAAATAAAAAATAAAAACACCAACCACTGCCAAATCTGCCATTCTTTAGAGGTCACCCACTATTTTCAAGCACCGTCTCAGTCTATAATTGTGCTCTGGGAAGCAGATCGACCATTTTTTCTAGCAAATCACCATTCTTTCTACAAATCTGACCTTCTAAGTTGCCAGCTAGGGTTTTGCATGAAACTCTATAATTTGTGCTTGGAAATTATTTTTGCTTGCAAATTCTTGGTGGGTTTTTCGAGAGCTCAACTGGGTTGTCATCTGTTTTTTGGTTGCTTTGATTTTTGTGCCTCGATTTTCAAGCCAGCAGATCCAAAAAATGATAGCATATTCCTTCTAGGTTTTTCGATCTCTCTTCTGGGTCCCTCTTTGATTTTTTTGGGTGTTCCATTTTTTGCCTTGAAAAATGTGCCATGGCATCTCTGACAAACATTATGCTCGAGCATAACTCCAAATTCAATGGTCGCAATTATGGCACCTGGAAGCAGTAGATCATCGCCATTTTTGAATATCGGAACACCGATCAACTTGTTCTGGGTGTTACAAAGCGTCTGACTTCTCCATTTTGTGATCAATCGAGAGGCAATGATGCTTCGCAAATTATCTATGGCCGATGATCAGCTTTTTCAGATTCCATCTAGTAAGATAGCTGCCAAGATTTGGACACATCTCAAAGGTCTTCATGAGACTTCTGACAAAAGTAGAGCCTTCTTTCTGAAAAACACTTTGTTTTCTATTGTTATGGATGAGTGCACCTCACTCCAGGGACACCTAAATCGGATTCAGGAAATCCGTGATCAGTTACTTGCCATCGGTCACAAGATGGAGGAAGAGGATATTGTGGTTATCACTCTTCGAAGTTTACCAAAATCCTATGGGCATTTTATCGAGACTCTCAACATCACATCTTCTAGTGTTGATTTGAAGTTCACTGATCTTTGCATACTGTTGCTTCAGCAAGATCGATAGAAACAACAGTTCGGTAGCAGCTCTAGTTCCACCTCCACGGAGCAAGCCTTTGCTGCGAAATCCTTTCAGAAGGATATAGGCAAGTTTCAGTAGCCATCTCAGTAGAAGTCTTCTGCTCCAGCATCAAATGGTTCTCGAAAGAACATTCAATGCAACTACTGCCACAAGTTTGGACATATGAAGGTTGAATGTTGGAAATGCTTGGCTGCGCAGTCTAAGCAATCGGGTTCGCAGCCCAAAGTGAACAGTTCAGAGCACACTGAGTAGGCAGAATCTGCCTTTTACACCTTCATGGCTAAAAGACCTGCAGATCATGTGAAGTCATCTGTCTGGTACATTGATTCAGGTGCCTCTCGTCATTTCACTCATCGCAGAGATTGGTTTATTGACTACCAGCCTTATTCAGACTCTGTTATTTTTGGTGGCAGAGTAGAGTACACGGTTGTCGATAAAGGCAACATTCAGATTCAGTCTGTTGGGAGGAATCTCATATTCCTTAATGTGTACTATGTTCCAGGGATGGAAGTAAATCTACTCTCAGTCAGTCAGTCGTTGCGACATTCTCTACATTTGGCAGTCACCTTCATTTCACATCAGTGCACCATCACTGATTAGGCGACTAAGTTTAGTGTTGTAGTAGATCTTGAGGATCATGGTCTTTTCAGACTTACTGAATCTGGTGATTCTCAGGACTTAGCTATGGCTGCTTGGCGATCTTCTGTTAGCACACTTTGGCATCAGTGATATGGGCACTTAAATGTGCATTATCTCTCATAGCTTGCTCAGGATGAGCTTGTTCTTGGCTTGCCAGAGATTCAGACTCAACAACTTGGAGTTTGTGATGCATGCCAGCCTGGGAAGCAACATCACACACTTTTTACGAGTGGCGACTCATGGCGAGCTTCTTAGGTACTTCAACTTGTACATGCCGGTATCTGCAACCCTATGGCCACTCCTATTGGGTTCAGGTATTTTCTGTTGTCTGTTGATGATTTTAGTATGTATTTCAAAAGTTTAAACCTTCAGTTGAAAAAAAGTCTGGGAAATCTATTATTACTCTTAGATCAGACAATGGGGGGGAATTTTGTTCTAATGTTTTCTCTAGCTTCTTGGATACACATGGCATCAAACGCCAGTTAATCACACCCCACACGCCACAACAGAAGTGTAGTTGAACGTTGAAACAAGACAATGATCGAGATGGCTCGATCCATACTTGAACATAGACATGATCCGAAGTAGTTTTGGGCAGAAGCAGTTAACACTGCAGTTTATTTGTTGAACCGGTCACCCACAATAGTAGTCAAAGGTAAAACTCCGGAAGAGCCTTGGTCAGGTCGCAAGTCTAGAGTTAGTCACCTGAAGGTTTTTGGCTCTCTTGCTTTTGTTTGGATCCCTGATGCATCATGCACCAAGTTGGATGCCAATAGTTAGAAACTGATGCTTGCTAGGTATAGCAGTCTTCACAAAGCCTACTGCCTGATCGATGTTGAGACATCTCGTCTCATCTACAGTCGAGATGTAGTCTTTGATGAGCAGTGAGGACCATTCGTGCCTGTTTCTCCTGTTCCTGATCCAGCAGACTCGCCTATGATGGCTCATGATTTGGGAGTTCGGCTTCCATTAGGTCCATTTGATGGGAGGGCTCCGGTAGCTTCTGCAGCTCCAGTTATACCAATGATACCTGTACAGACACCTCCAGCTTCTCTTGCAGGATCACCTCGCTTTATAGATGCTTCACCTGAGTTTGATCCAGATTCTTCTGATGAGGATCCTGCTGATGATCTAGATTCTTCTCATGAGGATCTTGCTGATCAAGCATCTCCTGGTACTAATGTTGGTCATTCTCCTATCTGACCTAAGTGGTGGGCTAAGACACTTGTTGATCTTCGTGATGATGAGCTCATTGATGGGAGAATTGCTCAAAAAAAGAGCAAAACTACAGAATCTGTTAACTTTGCTCTCATGGCCAACATTGACAATGTGTTTGAACCTAAAACATATTCTGAGGCTAAAGGAATTCCAGAGTGGGAATAGGCCATGACATCTGAACACTAGAGCCTGCTAAAGAACAACACTTGGGTCCTTTCTAAACTTCCACTAGGGAATAAAACCATTGGCTACAAATGGGTCTATGAAATTAAATACAAATTGGATGGTACTTTGGATAAGTACAAAGCTTGTTTAGTGGAAAAGGGCTTTTCTTAGCATTAGGGCATTGATTATGAGGAGACCTTTGCTCCTACTGCAAAGATGAGCACCATCAGATTAGTTCTAGCCATGGCAGCACAGTTTGGCTAGAAGGTCCATTAGATGGATGTCAAGAGTGCTTTCTTGAATGGTGATCTCCATGAAGAGGTCTACATGATGTAGCCTCCTAGTTTCAAGGTTGCTGGTAAAGACCATCAAGTTCTCAGATTGGTAAAAGCTCTCTATGGCTTGAAGTAGGCCCCTCGAGCATAGTACATAAAAATTGATAAGTACCTCAGTGATCAAGGCTTCAAGAGGAGCTTTTTAGACTCAAATCTGTACATCAAGACTACTGACAGTGACATCATCCTTTTGGTTATTTATGTGGATGATGTGATCCTCTCTGACAGTTCGGCATCTTTGATTTAGGGAATCAAACATAATTTATGCCAATCTTTTGATATGACTGACCTTGGGCTTATGCATTATTGCCTAGGTGTTGAAGTTTGGCAACAATCTTCTGGTATATTCATCTCTCAGTCCAAATATGCTAGGGCCTTGTTAGACAAATTTTGTATGCAGGATTGCAAATCTGCATCTACACCTATGGAGAAAGGTCTCAAGTTATCCGCAAAGTCTGATTCTCCTTCCGTTGATGATACTACATACAAGCAACTAGTAAGCAGCCTCATCTACCTCTTTGCTACTAGGCCTGATATCAGCTTCGCAATCAGCTATATTTCACGCTTTATGACAGCTCCTAAGGCTGATCATTGGATGGTAGGAAAGCGTGTGCTTCGTTATGTGAAGGGCACTTCAGATTATGAACTTTTGTACTCTCGAAGTTCCAATTCTAAACTCAATGGGTTCACAAATTTAGATTGGCTAGGCTCTGTTGATTATAAAAAGTCAACCTCTGGATATGTGTTCAGTTTGGGATCCGACGTAGTCACATGGACCAATAAGAAGCAACAGGCAGTTTCTCTCTCTCCTCTACAGAGGGACTGTTAATGCAGGATGTGAAGCTGTTTGTGTAATGTCCCCGTTTTGGAGGTAATTTGATTTAATTAATTTAATTAATTAAGTTGTCCAAAATAATGAATATTTTATGAGGATGACTAATTAATTATTTTAATTAAATAAATAAGTGGTATTAAGTTAATTATTTATAAAGTTATCAAATAAATAAATATTAAAAGGTAACTTTATATTTAATTAATTTAATAAAGTGACTTGAATTATAAAATGTTTTATAAAGTCACTTCATAAAATAATGTTCTAGAAGTTTTTGGAGAAAGTGGAGAAAAAGAATAAATAGGCATCTTGGGCTTCATTTTGAGGGGGAAGATTTGATGTTGTTGTTTCACTTTGTGGAGCCTAGGGTTCCTACAGATTACTTCTTTGTTATAGGAAACGAAAACTTCCTATTGATAGCAATTTTGAGGGTGTGAAATGTCACTTGAATTATTGCAGCTGGGAGGAAGATACTTCAGTCTTCTATTTGTGCTACATTGAGAAAAAATATTCGAGTACAATAACTGATGTATTATTGTACTTTCTGAATAAAGGATAAAAACAATCCGAAAAAACAGTCCGAAAAAGAAGATCTGAAAAAGCAGTTCGAAAAAGAAAAGCGAAAAAGCAGATCCGAAAAAGCAAAGAGGAAAGACAGCATTGGTGAAAATTATTACAGCCATCTACAATCAGATTCCTTTGGATATTTCATGCATTTTTCTTATTATTTAGATGCATATTAGAAGGTAAGGCTGTAGGTGAAAGTTTGTAACAGATTTAAGCATTATTCTTGCGGATGTAAGCCAAGAGTCTTGGTCATTTTCATACTAGCATTGTAATTGACATTTTATGTGCAATAAAGGAGACATAAGTTGCTGGTCTGATATAGTTGTAATTGAATATGAATTTATCATTCATGATCAGCTTATTAGTTTGCATGCCAATTGTTTGACAAAATGTCAACTGGCTGTAGGTTCTTTTTTTGGCATAAACAATGTTATAATTCTGCATACCAAGTGTTTGTATTAATGCCACTTGGCTATAAGTGCATTAACGCCATCATAGGTTGCATCCAAAGTGTTTGTCATAATTACTATTTGCTGTAATAGCATATTGCAAGTAGTTTTTAGTTACATATATGCATTGAATATTGTCAAAATAAGTTGCACATTCATGTTAGGTCATTGTGTAGTCAATTTTGAGTCTTCTTGCAAAAGATTCTCATTGATGCAAATTGAAGAAAGAGTCATTAAAGCAAACTGAAATACTATATCAATCATATGACTCTTGCATGTGAGTCGTTTGATGAAATTTCTTGAGCCTTTATCAGCATTTTGAGATCAGATTTGATCAGGGACATTATAGTTTGGCTTTGTCGGATGCTTGGGGATATGCAGATGTCACTAGCAGGACTGACTACTTTGTTTGTTGATAATGAAGGCATTATCAAGTTAGCAAAAAATCCAGTCTTCCATGAACAAACCAAGCATGTGGATGTTCACTATCATTACATACGACATCTGGTTGAAGACAGGACTATAGAGTTGCAGTATGTTCCTACCATAGATTAGACTGCAGACATTCTCACCAAGCCTCTTGGTCCTGATAAGTTTGTCAAATTCAGAGGACAACTTGGTGTGTTAGATAGATTAACCATTAAGGAAGGGTATTACAATAATAGATAAGTTGTCTATTATTAGTTAATGGTTATCTATTGTAAATATCTAATTAGCTATAGTTTGCTTTCATTTTTTGCTTTTTGTAGAATAGAATGTTTCTATTCTTTATGATCGTTTCTTAAGGAAACATCGTCTCATTCTTTTGTATAAATTGACCATCTGGTCCTTGTTAATAACAAGCAATTTTTTACCAATTACTTTCGTAATGTATTTTTTCAAAAAGTGAATGTCAAATTGAAAATATAACATGATATTCTAAATTCGTGTTGTATAAAAAATGTCCACTTTTGAGGCACTAAAACAACCATATCTCTTGATTGACAACTCTAATTATGCTCTAGGTTAGATCAAATCAAAGGGGAAAGTGAAAGACATGAAATGAGTAAAACCAAAGGACTAAAAACCAACAAACGCAAACTCAAAAGAAAAGAAAAGGACGAAGGCCTCAAAAATCAATCAAAGGCTCGACAAAAAGCAAAATGAAAAAGTCTCAACGAAAGCCTTCAGTAAAACAATTTGATATATGAATTGAAGTCGATTGATCGATCAACATTAAACAATTGAAAATCAAATTCAAACTTGAGATACGTGAAACTAGCTTGATAACTTTTTGTGCTGTTACCAACATTTTGTGGTGACAAAATGTAGGACAACATAATATTTAATATTAATATTATATTCATATTATTGATATTAGTTTGTTAGTATTAATATTAATGGTTGCATTTATTGATATTGCTTTGTTAATATTACTAATGATAACTATATTAATATTATTACATTGATTAATAATATTAATTGTATATTAATCAATTCTATATTGATTAATTATTAGCATTATATTGATTAATAATTTTATTAGTATTGATTATTGAATATTAATTTGATTAATATTATTAAATATGAATTGATAAATAATATTATTAATGCTGATTATTAAGTAGACTTAGCAATATTCAAACCAATTCACATACACACATCAATTATGGTTCATGACAATCCATGGATATTCCTTCCCACTTCTATTCAAGTATGGGCAATGGCTAAAGAAGGCTTGCAGGAAAGGTGTGTTGTGGCTTGTTCCGCTGACAAGTCAAACATTTTGTACAACATGTTGTCCTTAAGACTTTTCCAAAGGAATCTCTCCCACACCTAACGATATGTTCAAAAAATCCTGAATGTCTTGCTAGACGGGTATTATGCAACACTCTTATAACCTTGTCCTTCAATTTAGAACCTGGTACAAGATAGATTATGTTCTTATAATAAATCACATCATCTATGATGGAATACTTGTCATCTTGCACCTGTCTATCAACCAAGTCACAAACAAATGTGTTTTTGGAATACTTGACCAATCAGTTGAAATCTCAATTAGAGAGTAGAGGGTGGGTTTCTTGGAAAAAGTATTAGAAATAGTATTTTTTTCCCTTTATAAAATTCCACATTAAAATCTTATTCTTGAATCTTGCTTACCCATTTTTGTTGTCATTCATTGTGATCTTTTAGTTCTAGGAAATGCTTAAGACTATTGTGATTAGTCCTGATAGAAAATTTCGCATCTACTAGTACTATCTAAACTTAGCTAGCACGTACGTGATAGCTAACATCTCTTTATAATAAGTGGATTACAATTTCTCCCGATCTCTGAGTTTCTTGCTCTCAAATGCAATAGGGTGTTTGTTCAACATTAGAACTGCTCTAGTCCCTTGACTTGATGCATCACACTCAATAGGAAATGGTTTTGCGAAGTTAGGTCATGCCAACTGTGGGCATGTGCTCATAACTTCCTAAGCTTATCAAATGTCACCTGTGCCTCACTAGGCCAATGAAATGCTCCATTTTTGTACTATTTGTCAAGGGTGATACCATCTGTGAAAAACCTCACAAAAATATCTTGTAGTAACAACACAGCAAAAATATTTTCTCAAATTTGATATGTTTTTGGGAGGTGGTTGATCTAAGATTGCTTTTATTTTCTCTTGGTGTACCTTAACACCATCAAATCCAATCACATGTTCCAAATAAAGAATCTTTTTCATTCAAAACTGACAGTTGGAAACCTTCACAAATAGTGACTATGTCTCCATGATACTCGAGACTAAATCCAAATGTTGCAAATGTTTATCCCACATCTTAGTACATATCAAGATTTCTTCAAAGAAAACCGTACAAACTTCCGCAACTGCTCATGGAATGTGTGATGCATGCAAGATTGAAATGTTGCTGAATGACATAAGAAGGATCTCAAAGTGCTCACAATGACAACAAAAAGGAGTCTTATGTATATCCTCTTCTAGATGCTACTTTGATGATAACCTGAAGGAAGTTGATTTTAGAAATATATATGGCTCCGTGTAGCTCATCTAGAAGCTCATCAATCTTGACAATGAGTTACCTATTCTTTAGGGTCTTCTTGTTTAGGGCTTTGTAGTGTATGCACATGCATAGCGTTTCATCCTTATTTTTGACCAATACAATTGAAGAAGTGAAAAGGCTAGAACTAGGAAGTATGTGACCCATTTTTAATAGTTCCTTTATTGTTTTATCAATTTCCTCCTTAAAATGGCACATATGTCTATAGGGCGTAGTGATAACTAGCTTTGTGCCCTCCCCAAGATCAATGACATGCTCGAACCTATAATTAGGTGAATGGCCCAGAGGAATATCTCCAAATATTGCACTATGCTTATCCAACACAATTTGGCTATGGATATGATATCGGGGTTCACTGCTAGGGGAAGATTTTCTAGATACAAAACATTGGGCTGCTTGCTGATGGAGTCCCACTTTTTTGAAAAAATTTGGGACCTCCATTTATGAAACATTGTTTGAGATTTGTGATGGAAATGTGAAATATGTAAAGACAAAGAGGGATACCAATGATCATGAAGAAGATGGTTGATGATATATTGAATGATGTCTATGAAGAAGTTAAGTCAATGCTGGTATGTGCTCATATATGAAGACTAAACAATGATTGTAAGAAAATGAACATATAAGTCGAGAAGAGCCAGATCCAACACAAAGGATATCTTGAAGGCTGATATCAATTATGGAAGACACGATGGTCTCAAGTGGATATGAAGAGTTGTAATGAGTGAGAAAACAAGACTCAACAAAAATGCCCTTATGATTCCAATGAGTAGACGACTTCACCAGTAACAATTACACATCATTTATGCCTTGGGATGGTTATCAGTTATAAGATAGCAAAAGTGAAGATGAAACACAACACACAGCACATGCAAAATCAAAGGAATGGACATGATTTAGAATATAGAAGAGAATGATTGTGAAACCTATCCTTATCACAGAAGCAACAATTTCAAATAGATTGCATACATATTTGAATAAAGTCAATGGAAAAGAATGATTTTGTGAATAAATTTAATGGAAATGAACGATTTTGTGAAGTATATATTATGATTCATTTAAGAAATCTGAGGAATGTCAAGTGAAGAAATGATTCTGGATGAACATAAGAAATAGAACAGACCGGAAAGTGCAAAGCAGCACAGGTGTTTGTAGATTCTAGCGCAACCGATTTCCAAAAACAATGACCCTTGTTTGGAGATTTCAACGTGTCAAAAAGTCTTCATACACCTTCAAACATGGACAATGAATTCATGCGGAAGAGTCTTTGAGTGTGTAGGTGTCTTAGAAAAATACAAACACAAGACATTTAGTGTCACCTTTCATGTTATGGGTAGTGTCATAATGTCTAAGGTAAAAAGCGAAAGCCCCACACATGGGGTGACCACCGTGAGTACATCAACGCAGGGGCAAAGGAAATCACCGTTGAAAGATTGGATGTTTATGATATGCAAAAGGGCTGTTTTCTCATCCACGATAGTGATCAATAAATTTTTTGATGACAACACATAGGGGCGATGGAATATACATATCGTTTCTAACTATCCTAGAATTGCCAAGCACGAGATCCATTTATGGTATCTGGGGCAACTTGAGACATCGGTCAAAAGGAAGAGTTCAGAGTTTGAACGAGTATAGAAGGGACGACAAGAAGACAGTGCTTATAGTCAACGATAATCAACTCTATAGCAACTCGATATGTTTTTGGCAAGGTTGGATACATATTTCATGGTAGGTAGAAACTTGAGTGAAATGACATTTTGACAATAAACAAGTTAACAAAGTTCAGCATATTATTTAGAAGTAACATTATGCTAAATAAAATTATAATTATTAGAGATGAAAGAGTATGATTCTTCATTTGAAAAGTCATGAACTTAGAATAAGAAGTGAAGACATATTTGACAAGGATATACATTCGAAAAAAGCATTGGACAAGAAAAAGTATTTTACATACACTTGTAAGGAGGAATACGAGCAAAAATATGGCTTTGTAATATAAGTTCAAATACAATATTTTAATGGTAAATTAAAAACCTTTTGTTTATATTTAAGGCATAGAGAATTAAATTGCATTTGCGTTTGTCCTTTATAATCATCTTTAAATTCTATAAACAATTATGGTCATTTAACATCTTAAATGTCATCATCATCGATATCATGAAATATCAAATTTTTCCATATCTGTGTCCAGTTTGTCTCCCTACCATAGAAGTTAAAGTTCAATCTAGACTAATTTAAGATTGCATATATATATATATTTGATTTGTCACATCTTGATTATTAAATTGTTGATGGTATAAGTACGTAGAACTTTATAAAGTTGTATGTGAAAATCTTCATTGTAGTTGACTCTATTGCCCGAATAAGAAAAGGCACTGGTCCTTTGAATCATTGAAGTATTACTGGATTTATATTTGAAGTTAGAAAATTTATATCTTCCTTCTTACAAGCATCAAATTCATTGTTGACAAATATTATACAAAACATTTATTCAATTCAAACATTCATCATTCAACCATTTTAAGCACTTGACATTCAATTTCATTTTGATTGAGTTTGAGAACCTTGCCAACCGAAAAATTCACAAAGCTTAAATTCTCTATAGAAAAGCTTCGGATCAGGTGATTAGTTTTGGAGTAAAGGTATACCCACCTAGGTGTACTAAAGCCTAAAGTGCAGGGGAATCAAGGTGATTCTCGTTCATTGGCCAGACCTGATTGTGGAATCCTGTTGTAGAATTGGCAAAATCTTGGATTTTGAATTTATGGTTTTGGGAACCAATAGATTGGCGACTCTACTAGGGAGAGTTGCTCACAACAAGTGTTGTGAAGTTACCCAAAATTTCAGATTTCGTAGACCAAAATCAGAAAGCAGCCGTATCAGTTGATTTGGAAGTGTACTCTGCTAGAAGCAATAACCCGTAAGATCACAAATTAATACATTCCTTATAAGAGGTGGCGACTTTATGCAATAAAATTTCAGTTGGTAGTTTTGTCGAGGAAAAGACTTGGAAGGAGATGGTGGATTGTATTTTCAAATGTATCAATCATTTCAAAGAAAGCCTTTTATTCTAGAGGGCATTAGGCTGTTGGATTTCAACAATTTTGGTTATGAACCTAGCAAGTTATCCCCAAAAACTTTCACAACTTGTACAAAAGTTCCATGGAGAATGGGATGAATCGACAATTTGGCATTTGGATGTGTTTTATACATTCATAGAGGACTATGAGGTTTGCATAGAGGATCAGGTGATGAAGCTATTTGTCAGAAGATTGAAGGACAATGCAAGACAGGCGTATGAATCATTACCCACACAATGTATCTCATCTCAGAAAGAATTTGAACAATGATTCCCATACAAATTTCATGATGCAAGTGAGGAAGATGAGATGTGTTATGAACAGTATGAAGATCAAAATTGCAGCATGGAAGAAAATCTTGACATGTCTCCACTTGATGCCTTTTTCAGTTTGGAAAGATTTGAAGGGGAGTCTTTGATGCATTTGTAAATGAGAATGACAAACATTTATCATGAGATACCATCGGACATCATGCCCCCATATGTGGAATTTATAAAGATTTTTTTTGAGTTGGGAGTCTCACCAAGTGACCCTGATTTGAAGCTTCTTTTTCAGATAATGGAATAAGCTGATGGAGATGAAGAAAGATATACAAGAACATAATGATCTTTCAGACTTGAATAGAGAAGAAATTTGTGGACAGTCTGAGGAAGAGTCCAATCATGATGATACTTGTATAACAGAAAATATCAGTGAATGCGAAAATGAGGAAGAGGATTCTCTCAGTGTGGAAGAAATTTGAGCCTTGTTAGATTTGAAATATCAGATTATGTTGAAAGAAATGGTCCAATTTTTTTCTCAATTCACCACGGTAAGCAAGTTGATGGAGCAACACATATTCAGGGGATAGATGAAGGAGATGATAATTCCCAGGAGTCATATAGTGGAGATGAAATAGAACTACATAGGGTGTATGAATAGGAGGAAGTTTCAGGAGATAATGTAAATGAAGATATTAATCTTTTTGATGAAACACTTGATGATCCGGATGAAGGTTCTCATGATAGTATGCTTGATTTTTCTATGTTCTTGAATCCATTGTTTGAAGAGGATTTTGTATGCAATCAAGTCCATCAGCATTATAATGAACATTTTGAATTTGATATAACTCATGATATGCATTCAGAAGGTGAGATGTCTTTTAGTTCATCCTATGAGCAGGAGTTGTATCAAACATGTGAAAATGAGCATGGTTTTGAAAACCCTCCAATTGCCCCATTTGATCAAACTTTTGATGAAAAGGAAGTAATATCCTATGAATGTGAGCCATCTTTGAAAACTGCTTGTAATGAGAAGTATCTTGAAGATGGGGCAGATTGTGTGCAAAAGGAAAATCAAACAAAGGATACTCATTTTGTTGTAGGTATGATTGATCAAATACATAGGGACCTCAATTCAACAAAGATCACAATGCACTTGATGACCTTTCAAAGGATGAACAAAAGTCATACAGTGTTGATAAAGAAATAAGTGCTGTCCATAAGAATGATGCATCAAATACATCAAGGTGCAAACTGTTACATGATCAAAATTGGGTGTTTGATAGAGGGAAGAAGCAGTGTTCACTTTTTGGGAGGTTTGGGGCCACTTGATTTCACCTTGCATCATGTTAAGCATGGATGCTCAGTTTGCTTCTTCAGAGATAGTTGGAGTCTCATTATGCCCACAAGGGGCATATGTCCCCAATAAGACTCACTGACCCCCATTTATGAAACATTGTTTAAGATTTGTGATGGAAATCTGAAAGAAGTGAAGAAAAAGATGGATACCAATGATCATGATGAAGATGATTGATGATATATTGAATGATATCTATGAAGAAGTGAAGTCAATGCTGGTATGTGCTCATATATGAAGACTAATCAATGATTGTAAGCAAATCAACATATAAGTCGAGAAGAGCTAGATCCATCACAAAGGATATCTCGAAGGCTGATATCAATTATGGAAGACACGATGGTCTCAAGAGGATATGAAGAGTTGTAATGAGTGATAAAACAAGATTCAACAAAGATGCCCTTGCAATTCCAATGACTAGTCGACTTCACCAATAACAATTACACAACATCATTTTTTCCTTGGGATGGTTATCAGTTATACATCAGCAATAGTGAAGATTAGACACAACACACCGCACAGTTAAATCGATGGAATGGACATGATTCACGATATAGAAGAGAATGATTATGAAACCTATCCTTATTACAGAAGCAACAACGTCAAATAGAGTGCATACATATTTGAATAAAGTCAATGGCAAAGAATGATTTTGTGAAGTATATATTGTGATTCTGTTAAGAAATCTAAGGAATATCAAGTGAAGAAATGATTCTGAACATCAGAAATAGAATAGACGGGAAAGTGCAAAGCGGCAAGGTGTTTGTAGATTCTAGCGCAACCCCTTTCCAAAATGCAATGACCCTTGTTTGGAGATTTCAATGTGTCAAAAAGTCTTCATACACCTTCAGACATGGACAATGAATTAGTGTGGAAGAGTCTTTGAGTGTGCAAGTGTCAGAAAAATACAAACACAAGACATTTAGTGTCAACTTTCACATTATGAGAAGATCCAGAAGGTTTGGGGTGAAAAGCGAAAGCCCCCCACAAGGGGAGACCATCGTGAGCACATCAACGTAGGGGTAGAGGAAATCGCCGTTGAAAGATTGGATGTTTACGATATGCAAAAGGGTCATTTTCTCATCCAAGATAGTGATCAATTGATTTGCTTATGACAATACATAGGAGTGATAGAATATACATATCGTTTCTGACTATGCTAGAGTTGTCAAGCACAAGATCCATTTATGGTATCTTGAGTAGCTTGAGACATCAGTCAAAAGGAAGAGTTCAAAGTTTGGACAAGTATAGAAGGGGCAGTAGGAAGAAAGTGCTCAGAATCAATGATAATCGACTCTATAGCAACCCAATATGTTTTTGGCAAGGTTCGACGCATATTTCATGGTGGGAAGAAACCTGAGTGAAACAACGTTTCAACAATAAACAAGTCGACAAATTTCAACATATTATTTAGAAGTAACAATATGCTAAATAAAATTATAATTGTTAGAGATGAAAGAGTATGATTCTTCATTTGAAAAGTCATGAACTTAGAATAAGAAGATATAAATAAGAAGTGAAGACATATTTGACAAAGATATACATTCGAAAAAAGTATTGGACAAGAAAAAGTATTTTATATTCACTTTCAAGGAGGAATAAGGAGCAAAAATATGGCTTTGTAATATAAAATTCAAATATAAAATTTTAATGATAAATAAAAAACCTTTTGTTTATATTTAAGGCATAGAGAATAAAATTGCATTTGGATTCATCTTTTATAATCATCTTTAAATCTGTAAATAATTTAAATGCCAGAGAAGTGGACATGGTCATTTAGCATCTTAAGTGTGACCATCATAGATATGGTGAAACATCAAATTGTTTCCGTATTTGTGTCCAATTTGTCTCCCTACCATAGAAGTTAAAGTTCAATCTGGACTAATTTAAGATTGCATATATATTTGATCTATCACATCTTGATTATTAAATTGTTGACAGTATAAGTGCGTAGTACTTTATAAAGTTGTTTGTTAAAATATTCATTGTAGTTGACTTTGCTGCCCGAATAAGAAAAGGCACTGGTCCTTTGAATCATTGAAGTATTATTAGATTTATCTTCGAACTCAGAGAATCTATATCTTCCTTCTTACAAGCATCAAATTCATTATTGACAAATATTATACAAAACATTTATTCAATTCAAACATTCAACAATCAACCATTTTAAGCACTTAGCATTCAATTTCATTTTGACTGAGTTTGTTTACCTTGTCAACCAGAGAACTCGCAAAGCTTAAATTCTCTATAGAAAAGCTTTGAATTAGGGGATTAAGTTTGGAGTAAAGGTTTACCCGCCTAGGTGTAGGGAAGCCTAAAGTGTAGGGGGAATCAAGGTGATTCTCGTTCGTTGGCCAGAATTGATTGTGGAATCCTGTTGGAGAATTGACAAGCTCATGGATTTCCAATCCATGGTTTTGGGAGCCAACACCCTCTCCATGTCATCATGTCTAATAGAGCCTCCATCCTCCTTGCTAAAACCACCCGGGGACAACCATCC
The DNA here is from genome assembly GCA_028749045.1 of Cupressus sempervirens. Classification (NCBI taxonomy): domain Eukaryota; kingdom Viridiplantae; phylum Streptophyta; class Pinopsida; order Cupressales; family Cupressaceae; genus Cupressus; species Cupressus sempervirens. The sequence continues at coordinate 434,389,932 of CM053784.1, read as the reverse complement.
CTTATAGGCTTAAATGTATTTTTCTTACCATCAACCATTTATTCCAATTACATTTGCCTGAAGTTTTGAACATATTGCTCTAGTTACTTAACCACGATGGTCCCAATATAGCATCCACATTGTTTAGTTGAAGCACATAAAAGTCAACTGTCAATGTGTTATAATTAATTTTTATATTATTAATGTTACTAAAATTCTATACATTTTGGAATTTTATCTTAAACAGTAACATTGCATAAGAATTCATACAAATTATTCATTTCCTATTCATTTGCATTTTTACAATTTTTGCAAATCATATAGAAATCATGAGAAAAAGAAGAGAATAATGATCATTGTATAAATCATCAACTAATGTGTACAATTTTCAGTTTTGCAAACATAGAATGAATTGAAAATGCTGAAAGTAAAGATCTCACAGAAGCCGTGAGTTTAACTACTACCATTCATACATATTGAGAATATGAAAAAAATAATACATATGAAGGTAGGGTTAGAGGTAACCAATCATTGCCTTTTCAGCTTTTGACTGGTTAAATGATCCTTGATGCTGCTCTGGTCTAGCTTTTCATCTGCCAAGTTCCGGTCTTTATTTCCCTGCATAAGGAAAAGAGTGGGGTTAGATCTTGAAAGATCTAAGCAATGACTGAATACCTATATCTAGTCATCCCGCATATATACTATCTTTCCCCATTCTGAATATATATCAAAAATAGCAAAATCATAGAAAATGATTTATGGGTGTCACGAGCCCGTGCTCTTGAATCTCATAAATAATTTTTATTTGCTGGAGTTGTATCTATTTCAAGCAAGGAAATGAAACCCCAAAGTTTAAGCATACTCAAAATATTCAATATAAGCCCAGCTGCAAATGGACAACAGCATTACCTCATAATATACTGGTTTCAAATTCCAACTCATAGCAGTGGCAGAGAAAGTGCAAGATCGGAAACTAAAACCCATGTTTTAGTCACAGAATTTCCAGCAAACATAAAGTGTTTTACAAATCAAGAAGCTGGTTAGGAAACATAAATCTATGCTTACAAATGAAAAGAGTAAAGCTGTATAGGTAAACTCAAAATATTGCAACAGATGGGGGTTTAAAGATTGAAGCTATAAATTTCAATCATGAAATATTGTGAAATTCATCTATAGCTGCTATACAAACAGGAAATCAGAAATTTGAAGAGCAAGTGCAACAAATGAAATGGGATGTTTCACACACAATGGAAAAAGGGGAAAGATTGTGGACTTGACATCCTTTATGAAATTTCCTTCAGAAAAACCTATGATGACACTCTTCTTCTATTGATTAATGGAGCTGGTTTAACCAAATAAGAAACCCTTGTTGCTGCATATCAATGTCAAGGTTAAAAGAGTGTCATAGATATAGATTAAGCCAACAATAACAATCAGATCCAAGCAAGTAAAGGCTAAGAGCTGAACACGAACCAGTTATGGTAGCAAATGTAAAAGATAATGAAACGCAGTTGCAGTTTTAAAGATTTCTTCAATATGGAACAGAGGAGCATTTTGGAAATCAGGGTATGCATAAGGGTTACAACAAATACCCATGCCAACTAAAATGATATTGAGAAACATTAAGACTTTCTACAGCATACATAAGCCTGAACATTCCTCTAGTATGGGAATAGCAGACAAGGAGAGAAGTTATCATTGTTGAACCAGTATCAAGCAACAAGAAGATGTAAGTTATATGCTCAAGATTCTTATGACAAAGTTTTTCACAATACCCGGAAGCAACAACAGTTTTAAACAGAATAGTCAACATGGCGGCTAAGTAGCAAAGATCATCTAAAGCCAGGCAACCGTAATATGGTGGCTTTGAACCCAGATTTCTCTTGTTAAGACAAACAACAAAACTATTTTGAAAGCAACAGAGGAAATACACTAGAATTTGCGTAGATAAAAGTATGTAATAGCAGAGAAGATACAAATGCTACACTGAAATCCCAGAGAGATGCATCAAAGAATGGTGTGAATCATTCTTACCCAGCAGATGTGACAATAAAAGTTGAATAAATCAACAACTGTGAGTTGAATCCAATTATGGCGGCCTCAAAAGATAATTACAGGAGTATTTTAAATTCCAGTCAAAGAAATGAATCAAACAACAAAACCATGGCGGCTGTCAAACCCTAGCTGCAAGCTCTCCAAGAAATACAATGTAAAAAATGCAAAGAAATGTATAAGGTTTTCACATTCTGAAGGTAATAGTGGCTTCAAGAAATGCACGGGAACCCGTGTAATGGCGGCCTTCAAAGAAGAACTCTAGATCTTCACTCAAACAGCAAGTGGAAGTCAAGAGAAAACAACAGGAATTTTTGAACGCTCAAAGTCATCAAGTATAACCTTCAAAACCTAATAAACACATATTTACGGTTGCAAATAAAGGTAGATTTCTGCTATGGTACCTGAAAAGGGCATTTAAAAATGCCAGAATCCTGATATGTAGCAAAGATTTACTATCAAATGAACAATGAAACGTGCCCATTCCAATCGTAGAAGGTGGCTTCATAGGAGAAGAATTCCAATTTTTTTTCTTGAAACCCTTATTTCCTCCTTACTCTTGAAACTTCCTAATTTGCATAATGAATGAATTTTAGAGTTGCAGTGAGAAATGTATATTGCCCCAAATAAGGATTCATAAGTTTTGAAGTCCAGGAGATTAAGATGGGGATTTTTATTTGCCAAGTTCAAATTGAAGGTGTGTTGTCGGGGTTTGAAGTAATGAACTTAGGTGTCATCACTTTATTCATAGGTTAATAAACCATGTTGGTAAATCTTTTTATTATCTTGTATAAGTCTTCTTTGTAAAAGCGAATATTAATGGTACCATTATAAACCATTTAATATTTTTCTATTTTTCATGCCAAATAGAAGTGATGGACTTATTCATAGATATGAGTGACGTGTTTAAAATACTAAGTCTTAGGAGTTATTGTTTTCAAAGGCTTAGTACTATCATTTAAAGTCATGGAGAGACTATCTAGGGGATTTTTGAGTCATTTTAGGATTGTGGGTCGAGTTTTGACCTTGTCCTAGCAGTTTGAGTGTCTTAATGACCTTTTTGAGTGTTTTTAGGGCAATTAAGCATGAACCATTGGTTTCATTATAACTTAGTGGAGTTAATGGGGCAGTGAATCATCATTTTCAATTGTTATGACTCCTATTTCAGAGGCACTTTTTAGGAATTCAACCCTAAGGGGTTTGTATTTAGTATTTTGAACTTTGATTTTGGAGAGAGTTTTGATTATGCAAAGGAAGCTTATGTGACATTTTTTTTGTCCTTAGCATTTTTGTGCAGAAATTTGTAACTCATTTTGGAAAGATCAAATACAAGTGACAGTGACTGTGTTTATGTTATCTGAATCTATTTTGGAGCCTTCTCTTCTTTCTATAATTCTGTGTGTATTTTCAGGTGATTTGATATAGACAACTAGTGAATCGTCATTTTTCCATGTTGCTTTGTCTCACCCAAACACCTAGTTGCAGAAAAGTATGTTTGTTTGCAGGTTGTAGTTCATGTTTTGAAAGGTGAAACTCATAAGAGAGGCATCTATTTTCCTCCTTGTTCTGGTTCATTTTTAAAACTTTATTACAAAATATTTATGCAAGCCTATACATAAAGGAAGTGTTTTGTATTCATTTAGATAGTTTAGTAATCCCTCCTAGTTACTAGTATTTGAACTTTCATATCATATTTTGGCTATCACTTGGTTCTCTAGTTTAGAGTTTAAGATCTTAGGTTCATTTCAGTAACTTCTATCCCTTTTCTCCACAAGTTCATGTTAGTTTTCTGGAGTTATTAGTGATTATCCAATACGAACCGACCTAGAATCCGAAGGTTTTATTTCTAGGTAAGCATTTCCACATGCAGAAATGAATCCCATGTTAGGCAGGATTGTTAAACTAAACAAACTTGTTTAGTTTAACAGGGTGCAAAATTTTAGCGTTAACTATTAACAAGTTCATGAACTGATTTAAGTTGATCAATTCCCTTCATCATCTAGACATTGTGTGTTTATATCATAGGCTTCCACAATATCATTTGTGATGCATGTATTCGGTTTCTCTTCGTCCAAAATTGGTTCTTTTTCAACTTGACAAGTTAGAATTGTGGGAGAGAATGGTCAATCAGACCTTGTATCTATAGTCTTGACAACATTAGAAGCTTCTCTATCTTGGTCCCAAGCTTTGTTGTGTTCACTACAAGACCTTGATCTTGTATGATCAATTCTCCGTTGACCCATAGTTGTGATCATTAAATCCTAAAACTTTTGTAGCATTTGTTGCTGTTTTTGGAAAAAGACTCTTAGAGAATTATTGAGTTGATTATTCATATCTCGAGGTACCACCACTCATATGCTACTCCCTCCAAGTGCATGGTAGCAAAATGTATTGTCATTTTTATTCCATGGGTTTGAGTACCAAGAATGTGTCTAGCCTATGAACTCATGACCTTCCTAAAATCTATTTGATTCCATTAAAGGTTTTTATAAATTTTTAATTCAAAGCATCCTTATAATCCTCATGCTAAGTGCCATTGCCTAACTTGCCCTCTAGGCCTCCTAGCTTGCTTCTCTATAATGGGCTACCTTGTTACTGTAATTGCTTCTTCAATTGAGACCTTATAAAATTCAAACAAAGATGCTGGGCGCTAATTGTATATTTATTTGAACAAAGCATAATAGTAAATAATTGCAATGCAAATTGGTGTCTAGAGATAAACAGTCATTCATGAAAAAATGCGAGTCTCTCTAGTAACGGCCCCAATTAGGAAAGGGAATCGAACAATTATAGGTGGCTATGCCAGAGATGATAGAATATATACCCTAGGGATCATAACTTCTTTTCCATACTGGTCTTGACCTCACGACCCTGTGAACCTCCAATGGTGTCTTTAGTTGTTGCTCGGCTTCGCATCCATAGCAACAATGTTGACTAGGTAAGGTGTGACTACAATCCCATGAGTTGCATTGAGACCGGTCACCATGGAGGAGTGCAATTGATGAGATTCCCAACTTGCTCTTTGTTATACGCCACTAACAACCATGTGCTTCTGACACCCTAGTCACAATAATGGTTTGGCCTTAGCAAGTCATGTACTTCCTACTGAGTTTTCTAGTCTCCAAATTCACTTACTCCCCCCTTGTTTTGACTAATACGACTATGTCATTTTCCTTACAAAGGTCTGTTCGATGGCACATTATGAGCTCATTTTTTGAGATTCGCTTCAGTCACAACTTCACTCTACAACCGAAAAATTTATCATACCTTCATTCTCGATGCTGTAGACTGGTTTATTATTGATGTCTATCCTGAGCCAGAGTTGTCCCCTTGCCAAAGGTAGATTAGTAACAATGGCAAAACTTTACACTTTAGATGTTAGGCCACCTGTTCTAAAATCTCCCCACTTCCACTACTAACTCTTCCTCCAATTCCTTGGGCACCAAGAGGCCATAAGAATCCTTGCAATAATCACAGAGATTGCTCCAGTGCTTTGGGATGAACCTTCAGTTCTTGTCAGTATTGACAAAATAAGCTTATTCTTCTTTGCTTCCGACTGGCATTCTTCTCATACAAATCTCCCCCATCCTATAACACCTCAAGCCTTCTTGTTTTCCCAGGCCACACTGGCAAGGCAGGCCTACAACCATTTGAGTCACCGTCTGATTCATCTTGATTTTTCTTTTTCCCTCTCACTTCCTTTTTGAATATATATTTATAATAAAATTACTTAGTACCAGTGTCTACAAACATATATATTATTTTATTGATTTATCAAATGCAAAGAAAGGAGCAAAGAAGCATTTAATAAATTCTTTTTGTGTTATTAACTTAGAGAGGGACATTATAGTTCCCCCTCCCCACGAATTGCTTGCCCTCAAGCAATTTCAATGCTGGGTGCATCAGGACCTGCTCGTTTTCCCAGGTTGCATCCTCTATTGGTAAATTCTTCCAGTTCACTAAGTACTCCTTGATGACACGCTTATGAAGGTTCCTTTCCCTTGTCTTGATGATGGCTTCAAGCTCTAAGACTAACCTCCCTTCATCATCCAACGGTGGTAAAACTGCTAAGGGACTCACTTTGTGTCCAAAGGCCTTTTTGAGCCTAGATACATGAAAAACATTATGTACCATGCTGTTCGTAGGTAGCTCCAGCTCATAAGCTACCTCTCCTATCTGCTAGATTACCTTATACGGTCCATAAACACTTGGTTTCAATTTCTCGGCTCTACTATTCTTGAGAGAGGATGGTTGGTAAGGCTGCAACCTCAAGTACACTAAGTCCCCCACCTTGAAATGCCTCTCAATCATGTGCTTGTTAGTATAATGCTTCTGTTGGTTTTCAACCTATTGGATGTTCTCTTGCAATGCTTTTACTATGTCCTTACTCGGCTGTAATAAGTCTGAAGCTTTGGGTACCATGCTATCCATCAAAACCAAATCTAAAATACTTGGTGGTTCATAACCGTAGAGTGCCATGTAAGGTGACATCTTGATGGATATGTGATAGGTGGAGTTATAACAATACTCACTCATTTGCAACCAATTTACCCATGCTTTCTGTTGCCTTGAAACAAAATTGCTTAAGTAACCTTCCAACCACTTGTTAACAATCTCAATTTGACTATCCGTTTGTGGATGATAACTCGTACTGGGAGTGAGCTTGGTTCCACATAAATTGAACAATTCTTCCCAAAATAAACTCATGAGCTTACTATCCCTGTCACTTACTATATTCCTAGGAAGCCCATGAAGTCTGAAAATTTATTTGAAGAAGAGGTCTGCTACTTGTACCGCGGTGTATGTAGCTGATATTGCAAAAAAAGTGCAAATTTGGTCAACCTGTCAACCACAACATAGATGCAATTTTTACCTTGAGCTGCTAGTAGACCAGTTATGAAGTCCATTGAAATACTCTCCCACTTTTGGTTTGGAATTTGTAAGGGCTGTAATAAACCTGTTGGATATGTGTTTTCATTTTTGTTTTGTTGGCATGTTGGGCACTCTTGTATAAATCTTTGAACTTCAGGTTTTAATCCTTTCGAGCTGAATCTTTCTCTAATTTGCTTATATTATAGAAAGACTTCAAAATCTCTAGTTTAAACTTGGAATTCGGCAATAAGAAGATCCTATCATTATATAATATCACCTCATTTTGCACCTTATACCTGTCATCATGAGATTCGCCTTCAAGCAAGTTCGAGGCCCAATCATCTTTGGCATGTTCAGTTGTAATATTCTTCTTCAAATCAGCTGTTATCTCTACTATGGAACATAAATGTGGTCTCCTAGATAAGGCATTAGCCACAATGTTTCTTTTCCACTACACATAGATGAAAGTCATAGGCTTGCAATTTACTCACCCATTTTTGTTGTCTTTGCTCAGGTCTTGCTGATTCAAGAAGTATTTGAGACTACTGTGATCTATTTTAACAGTAAACTTATTTCCCACTAAATATTGTCTAAATTTGGCAAGAGTGTGCATTATTGCCAACATCTCTTTGTCATAGATTGAGTAGTTCTTTGGCACCTCTCAACTTCCTGCTTTCAAAAGCAACGGGATGTTTATTTTGTGTTAGAAGTTAGAACACCCATCCCTTCACCTGATGCATCACATTCTAGATCAAATGGTTTAGTAAAATATGGTATTGCCAACATTGGACATGAACTAACTAGTTCCTTAAATTGGTTAAAACATTTTTGAGCTTCTTTTGACCATGTAGAGGCCCTTTTTTTTGTCAAGTCAGTCAATGGGGCAGCCACCTGTAAAAACCTTTGACAAATCTTCTATAAAACCCACACAAACCAAAGAAGCCTTTCAGCTGTGATAAATTAGTAGGAGGAGGCCAATCTATGATTGCCTTGATTTTTTCCGGATCCAAACTAACTCCTTTAGAGCTAGTAATGTGACCAAGGTACAACTGTTCCATTAACCCAAATTCACATTTAGACTCCTTCACAAACAAAGCTTCCTTCTCCAAAGTACTAAGAACATCCTCTAAATGTTTCAAGTGTTCATCCCATGTTTTGCTATATATTATAATGTCATCAGAGAATATCAAAGCAAACTTATTGAGATCCTTGATAAAAATTTGGTTCATACAAGATTGGAAGGTGGCTGGTGCATTAGTCAGCCCAAAGGGCATGACTAGAAACTCATAGCACCCATAATGACACCTAAAAGTTGTCATCTCCACATCCTCTCCACTTATTCTGATTTAGTGTTACCGGGATCTCAAATCTATATTGGAAAACAAGCAAGCTCCATGCAGCTCATCAATGCGTGAAATGGGGTAACAGTTCTTGTTTGTTTTGCTATTCAAGGCCCTATAATAAATGCACATGTGTATGGTTCCATCTTTCTTCTTCACTAAGACCACTAAAGAGGCAAAGGGGCTCTTACTTGGCCTTATGTGTCCCATTTCCAGCTGCTCATTAATTGCTTTTTCCATCTCATCTTTGTGTCTTTTTGAGTGCCTATAGGGTGTGGTTATGACTGGTTTCGCGCCTTCCTCTAATTCTATTATGTGCTTAATGCCTCTATCCAGTGGAATACCATGTGGGATGTCACTAAATACCTTGTTGTACTTATCCAAAAGCACCTTAATCTCAGGCTGAAAACTCTCGTCTGGTTGTCCCAAATCTTTTGGTGAGAAGACACACTCTTTTGCCCACTCGACTTGATCATGCCTCATTAATCTTTCCATTTTTTTAAAGGAAACAATCTTTGGACTACCACTTGTCATTCCTCTAAGAATAAACTTTTTCCCTTCAACTTCAAACTTCATTTCCATGCTTTACAAATTCATCTTAAATTGACCAAGTGACCGTAGCGATTGGATGCCAAGCACTGCATTCGTGTCCCCAATGCTAACTAGATAGAAATCATCCTTCAATTCATATTCTCCCAGCTGAATTCATAAATCTGATATCTTACGTGTGCAAGTGATTGTGAATCCATCTGCAACCATTACTCGAAATCCTTCACATTCTTTAGTCCTCAACCCTCTTCATGCGACAGATCCATTTATGAAGTTATGGGTTGCACCGGTGTTTATCAAAGTGAATATTTGTTGACCATACAACACTCGTATAACTCTAAAAGATCCAATTTTTGCAAGCTTGTTAGTTGGTCTATGATACTCCTCCTTTTACGTTCACTTGCTGACTCGTCCGAAGTAGAATCTACTTCACTTGAACTTGTTTCAGAGTGTTGCTCTGAATTTTTGGAACTTGATTTAGGGCCTGTGAAGTATTCTAACAGTTATACCTTTTCCTTCAATGGACACTTGTGAGTTGGGTCTCAAGTTTCCCTACATTGGAAACATAATTTCTTTTTCAGCTCATTTGATTGCTCATCATCCAATCTGATCTGTGTTTTCTTGGACTGATCCACATCCTTGTGAGAGTACTTTTTGTCCTTGCCCCTCTTGTGATGGATATTCCTAGGGAAGTGTTTGCTTCTTGAAGTAGACGTTTCCGTTTCTATTTCCTTTTTAATGGTGTTGTAGTGATATCTACTGGGTTGGCTCAGAAATATTGAACTTTGGCTATGAGAATTCATCAAACAGTTGTTATGTGAACTAGTCTTTAAGCAAAAATATGATTGCCTTCCCAAATTACTCTCTTTGAACTAAGACTGATAAGAGAATATACAAATCAATTTTACCCAGAACTCAACTAAATATAGAACCAACAACTTGAACACATTAAAAAATGCCAACGTTTTTAATAAAAGTTTTACTAAACTGATGACAGAATCATAGTCCCCGTATACGAGTTTACAATGTGCAGAACTAAGCAAATACGGGGGAAAGGATAATGAGACCCTTGATTTTCTTTATGCCAGTATGGTGGTCGGAACCTGCAGTGGAGATTTGACCCAACGTCACTTCCAATACTCAGCTAGCCTGCCGTCTATCGATGCGTATTATGTCCTGAACCCGCTGTACTGTATTACCTTCACATCTCCCAGATTCTATGCTGCTACAGTCATGGTAATTGCTTGTGACCCGTGAATGTTGAACCCAACTTGTTGTTGGTGCAAGCCGATGAGCCACTGCCTATCTCAAACCCGTCTAGAAATTACGTTACCATTGTGGTTTACTCCTATGAGTATCCCTGCCCTGTTCGCTTGGAATGAAGTTACATTGCTACTGACCCTTATTCCAATATGCAGATGCTAACCAACCTTTGACTGTTGCTCATGCTCAGTTTTGGATAAGTATCCAAAATACATATCCAGATTATGCTCAATCCCACTATGAAATTCAATACCAAAGCCTGCTACTTGTTATGTGTTCCAGAAGTCTAAAAACAATGTATCCACTCACTGTTATCTCAAAACCTGCACGTGAATACTAGGTTTGCATCTAGTATCACTACTTTCCTTAAGGGGTTTCGTCCTTAGGAAGAATCCAGTCACACTTAAGCAACCATTAGGATTTTGTAGAATTATCACATATTCATTCATGGTGTTAATCCCAAAGCAAAAAGCTTTCTTAAGTAACCTCAAAGTGTGGGGAGATACAAACATCTTAGCAATGTGGGATAAAAGACTATTTCATCTTTTAATCACTTAAGTCATTTTGTCCCAAAGTGACTTTAAATAATAAAGTACTTTATATCTCAATCCCATAAAAGAAAGTGACTAAAACCTTAGGATTTCTCATTTAAATCTCCTCAGTTGAAACCCAAACTCTTGTGATTGGCTGGCATGCTAAAACATATGCCATTAGCCTATCCGGATGGAAAGATAGACCAACTAGGCGCCATTAAGGCTAGTGCGGAGAAGGGGACATTATAGGTGTCTTGCAAATTAGTTGGGTTTAAAGCCTTAACCCAACCCCTTAATGGCTCCATTAATTCATCTATGAAGAACATCAACATCCTCTCTGAAATGTTTGTCACTGAGACTTAAATCTTTTAAAAATGAGAAATATAACTCTCCATGGTTCCCCATTGTTTTAACTGTGCGAACTCTTTGAAGTCCAAGTCAGGATCTTTCTTATCAAATCGATCAATCAGCCTCTCGGTAAATTCAGCGTAAGTTACAATTTGATCATGTCCCAAGGTAATCAACCCGTGATACCACCAATTGTGAGCAATCCCCTCCAAATGCAAGGTTGCATATTTAATTGCTTCATTTTCAGCCATATATTTAAGCTGGAAAAAAGTATCCAACTTTTGAACCCACAATCTTGCTGACATTTTTCTTTTGACCCATCAAAGTATGGTATAGATACTTTACCCACAATCTTGCTGACATTTTTCTTGACCTGTCAAAGTATGGTATAGATACTTTACCCACTATTCGCTACAAATCTTGATTTTGGTACCTATCACCATTTCTCCTCCTTGCCCTGTTCCTTTCCCTAAAAGCAATATAATTTGGAAATGGCATTTCATCTTGAAAATATACTTCGAGTGCTTGCCAATTAACCCATACTTGTCTGTGGAATTCTTGGTCTGTGGGCTCATTCACTGCTGGTGTATTGTTAGTTTGATTGAAGCTAGGCATTAGAGGCTTGGAATGAATCGTTGAGCCATTATTCCCGTGCACATATTACGTAGAACTTTGTCCCCTATTCCCATTATTTCCTTGGTTTGTGATGTTGTCACGGTTTCCATCATCTGGTCATTGTTGAACCAAGTATGTGAGCATTTGAGTCATTTGCTGTTGAGATTGGATCATTAGATTCATCATGTCTCGTTGTGTCCTCGCTAATTCACCCAAAGTATTCTCGATACCACTGGCATTTGGATCTTTGTCAATTATTTCAATTTGAAAGGTGGATTGCCCAATCTTAGGTTGCTGGTCCAAAATGGTGTTTTACTTGTTCCTATGGATGTAGTGCTATAATGGCCACATAACTAGTGAGCTACCCAAGAGCTTATCAAAGCCTGATACAACTATAATGGGCTACCCTGTTAGTCTAACTGCGTCTTCAATTGAGACCTTATAAAATTCAAACACAGATGCTAGGCGTCAATTGTGTATTTATTTGAACAAAGCAAAATAGTAAATAATTGTGATGCAAATTGGTGTCCAGAGAGACAATCGTTCATGAGAAAATCTAGAATCTTTCTACTAACGGCCCCTATTAGGAAATAAAATTGAACAATTACAGTTGGCTATGCCAGAGATGATAGGATAAATACCCAAGGGTTCACGGTTTCTTTTCTAGACTGGTCTTGACCTCACGCGTCCATGAACCTCCACAGCAACAATTGTGACTGGGTATGGTGTGTCTATAATCCCATTAGTTGCATCAACACTAGTTACTGTGGAGTGCAACTAATGAGATTCCCAACTCGCTCTTTGTTGGGTGCCAGTAACAACCATGTGCTTCCGACACCACAATCACGATAATGGTTTGGCCTTGGCAAGTCGTGTGCTGCCTACCGAGTTTTCTAGTCTGCTAATGCCCGGAAAGATTGTAGCAGCTTCAACACTTACTTCCCCCTTTTTTCGACTAACACGGCTATGTTGTTTTCCTCACAAAGTTTTGTTCAACGATACATAATGAGCTCATTTTCTAAGACTTGCTTCAATCACAAATTCACCCTACAACTGAAAAGTTTATCATACCTTCATTCTCGATGTTGTATATTGATTTAGTATTGATGTCTATCCTGAGCCAGAGTCGGCCCCTTTCCAAAGATAGACTAGTAAAAATGACGAAACTTTGCACTTAGCAGACGTCAGGCCACTTGTTCTAAAATCTCCCCACTTCCACTACTAACTCTTCCTCAAATTCCCAGGGCACCAAGAGGCCATAGGAATCAGAGTGACGAGTCCTGCAATAATCACAAAGGTCGCTCCAGTGCTTTGTCTGAACCTTTAGTTCCTGTTAGTATCAGTAAAATTAGCTTATTCGTCTCTACCTCCGACTGGTGTTCTTCTCATACAAAACTTCCCCATCTTGTAATGCCTTGAGCCTTCTTGTTTTCCCAAGTGACACTGGCAAGGCAGGCCTACACCCATCTGAGTCACCGCTTGATTCATCTTGATTTGTCTTTTTCCCTCCTACATTCTTTTGGATATATGTATATAATAAAATTACTTAGTAGCAATGTCTACAAATATATATATTGTTTTATTGATTTATCAAATGCAAAGAAAAGAGAAAAGAAGAATATGATAAATTCTTTCTGTGTTATTAACTTAGAGAGGGACATTGCACAAAAAGCATTGTCATTTTTGTTCAATGGGCTCGAGTATCAAGAATGTGTACAACCTATGAACCCATGACCTCCTAAAATATCTTTTATTCCATTAAAGGTTTTTATAAATGTTTAATTCAAAGCATCCTTATATTCCTCATGCTAAGTGCCATTGCCTAACTTGCCCTCTAGGCCTCCTACCTTGCTTCTCTAGATAGTTTCTAGCCTTGTCCTTACACTAGTTCTATTGGTAACTGCAATGTTTCCCTTCAGGATTTGTGAGATGGCTTAATTGCCTTTTGTGTTCTACAAGTCTAGTGGTTGTATCAGGCATTGAAAGGTCGATCTTTTGGTGCAGCAACAACCCTAGCTTGTAGCAAGCGGTATCGGATCTTGGTCATTGGTTTGAATCTCCTTGGGTAACGATAAGGGGGGGATTATTGGACTAACCGCAAATGTTCACCTTCGGGATTCATGACATGACTTTAACACCTCTTGTGTTCAATAAGTCTAGTGATCTTATTGGGCATTGAAAGGTCCATCTTTTGTTGCAACAAAAACCCTAGCTTCTAACAAGTTCATGAACTGATTTAAGTTAACCAATTTCCTCACATCATCTAGAAGGTGCATGTTTTCATCATAGGCTTCCACAATATCATCTGTGATGCAATTATTCACTTTCTCTTCATCCGGAATTGGTTCTCTTTCAACTTGACAAGGTAAAATTGTGGGAGGTAATGGTCAAATAGACCTTGTATCCACAGTCTTCACAACATTAGAAGCTTATATATCTTGGTCCCCAAGCTCTGCTTCATTCTTGGCCCTGTTGTGTTTACTACAAGACCTTGATCTTGTATGGTCGATTCTCCGTTGACCCATAGTTGTAATCATTCAATCCTGAAATCGTTGTAGCATTTGTTGCTGTTGTTGGAAAAAGACTCATAGGGAATTGTTGAGTTGGTTATTCGTATCTAAAGGTGAGCTCTCTTCTATTCTTTCTCCCATCATTATTTGATCTAGGTCGCTTCCAAATCCTTCCACTTTTTGTCCAAAACTACTTCTTGTGTTATACTTGTGTGGTTCAAACCATAGTAACACAGAGACGACTGGGTTGCTTACAAATCCTTCCACTTTTTGTCCAAACCTACTTCTTGGGTTATACTTATGTGGTTCAAAACATAGTAACATGGAGATGTGTCCTCCCCCTTTTTGCCCTGCGTCTCAGAGACAAGGTCTTGGGGACTTTGTCACCCCATCCCCAGTAGCGCCACCATATTCTGCTACCGCTGCTAAGGATGAGGGACATCCCGTTGTTGACTATTTGTTGATTCTACTATTTTTCAATGTTCGATGTTTGATGTTCTAATTTAAAGCAATGTTCTAGTATTTACTCTTTTACATCTTTATATCTTATATTACAATGCATATTTTCATAACCAGCATTTTAAGTACCATATGTATAATATATACAACTCCCCCGCCCCCCCATCACCATCCCCTTGCTGTCCCCAAATTAAGGCCCCTTTGTTGCTCTATTCCGCCATACCCCCATCCCCCCGTCCCCCAGGACTGTGTAACTATGCTTCAAACCCTCTAGAGTGCATAAAACCACTGTATCTGACATGCATTTGATTAGGAGTAACATGCAATCATGATTTCTATCATGCAACCACCTAGATTGACCCCATTCAAACATGCACAATGAATGCGACACATGATGGCTCTGATACCACTGGAATATTCTAACTACAAATTTCTCAATAGATTTTTGCGATTTGATTTTATTGATTACAATTCTTTGTTTTTTGAGCATAATCACTGAAAGCATGCAACTTTATGTATAGACTTCAAAATGAAAATATATGAAAGAAACTTTATCAAACATGCAAGAAAATTTGAAAATCTGACCTTCAAGGATGTTTGTAACATACAAAAGTCTGCAATAAACATCAATGGTTATGAAAAATGGCTGTAGCAGTACAAGTTTGTAATAAATCCAGTAACAACTGTTTTGGAGTGCCACAACCCAATATACCTTTGCAATTTGCTCTGCTGAATGAGAAGCTCCAGTTTTTGATGAAGAAGTGGGATTATTATTTCAATGGAGACAATTTTATGAATGTTAAAAAAATTAGCATATCCCGTGCTTACCAGGCTTTTATATTATTTGCTTGATAGTTTAAAGTCTCCATAAATTGCAACTCAATTCATTGTAAATAGTTTAGGAATTGAAAGGATGTATGCCAAGTGTTTGTGAAAATGTTCATTGGCTGTAGGTGTACATTTTACATGTAGAAGTCATATGTATGCATTCAAAAAGACAAAAGGATTGCATTTGCATTTTAGTCTTTGCCTAGATATGTTAGCAATCATTTAAATTTCATTTGAAACCTGTTATCTAAAATTTCATTTGAAACCTGTTATCTAAATTTTCATCCCGGCTCAATTCAGGTAGAGCCATAGTTATGTCAATCAATGGTGCATTTTTGTTTTAGTCAAATATAAGAGCTTTGGTTATGTAAATAAGGAAAGCAGCATCATTACATTTGATGAAGAAAGAGCATCACATAAAACTAATTTTTACAAGCTTTATGTTGAAATGTTTCACACAAGCTTGAAACTAGCGAAGGAACAAATTCAAAGCTTGAATTTGAAAACAGGAACACATGTGTGAAAGGAAGAATAAGTTATAAGAGTCATGGGCTTTAGTCATTGTCTGAATGACTAGCAGTGTTGCTACTAGCTTTGACCATGTACACCCTCGCTTCCCTGCTGCTCCCGCGTTCTTGCATCCTCACTGCCTTGAATCCTAAAAAGAATGAAAACAAGAATGAGATTAGATCCAAGGATCCAAGCAATGACTAACCTATCTCATCATTACACCCCACACATGCATCCACATTGTGAAACCCAAGCCCTGGTTTGTTTCTAACTAGCGATGAGCAACAAATATTTGAGTTAGTCATTTAACAGCAGTGATAGAGACCAATGTCATCACCAAAAGTGCAAAGAAAGGAGCAAATTTATGCTTTCACCAGCTACGGATCTGACCATAATATCTTGAAAAATCTAAATAAAAGTATGAATGCACATAAATCTGAAAGGTTTTTATACATCACGACCTGTAGAGTTCATTCTCTAAATTTAGAGCTATAAAGAGCAGAAGCCATAAGAATGGAAAAATCTCAGATTTTGTGAGAAAGAAATGAGTTTTAATTCTTTTTCAAATAGAAAGTCTTTGCATTAAGTTTCCAGATTTTCATGCATAGAAAAGGCCACAAGAAGAACCTTTCATACCTTGAAAGATCTGCAAGAGAAAAGCACAAAATGGTGCTGTTCAAGTTCAAAATCTCCAACAAAAAATGCATAAAATGATCTGTTGTTCAAGCCCTAAGAATGTCAAAAGTTTCATAGCAGCAGGCCTGTGTTTTTTTCCAAGAGAAAGGGCCAAAAACGCACAACAGATCTGCGTTTTTCTTCAGCAAAAATCTCTATGACAGCCAGAAAGAGAAAAATTGCCCGGAAAATGCTAAGTTCGAACTCCACGTGTGCCCAACAAATCCTCTTTTTCATTCATGGCAGCTTCTTCAACATGATGTCAACAAGCATGAAACACAACATAAAAAGAACACAGAAGGAAAGGGCAGGAAAAAAATGCATATCCAGCTCCATTCTTTACCAGAAGGTCTGCGTTTCTAACTTCACCAAACACTCATCTTCCCAGGCAGTGGCAAAAGCAGATGAATGCAAAGCAAACATGAAAAAAGTGAAATTCTTTTAGGGTTCGAATGCCCTTATTCCTTCCTTTCATTTTTTATTTTTTCTCAATCTCTTTTAAACTCCCAAGTGTATCATGAATGCTAAGGCGTTTTCCTTTGATTTTATTTACATCTCCTTCATACCTGTTGTGAGGTTTTCACACATCGCCCCAAAATCTTGGGGACCCCCTTTTAATCGCCTTTAGGGCCAGTGGAGAAGGTTAGATGTATTTTTCGCCCGGTTTCAACTTGATTTTCCAGAGCTATCAGTTCTATCCTTAGGCCGAATAAGTTCAAAATTGATTTCAACTTGGCAGGATAAGATTGTGAATTTTGTACTTAGACGATTTCTTTTGAAAATTTGGATTTAATTGTAAATTTGAATGATTTTCAAATAAGGAAATTTTTCGTTAGACTTAGGTTCTTGGAAAATCTTATTTTTTTGGTGAAATAGAATTTAATTTTGTAAGATGAAGTTAAATTGCAAAATTGATTTTTACTCTAGAGGCAATTTTATTTTTTGTCATAAAATTTTAATTATTTAGTAAAATCGATTTAAAGGAAATTTGCAAAAATTGGCTTTAATAGATTAAATTTGCCTTGAAAGCTTTTGGTATTTAATGAAATTGGTAAATTAAATTTAAGAAATGGCTTTTGGTTAGCCAAAATTCAACTTCAAGGATGTATTAATTAGCAAACCCTCATTAAATAGAAATTTTTAGCATCCCCAAGGCACCATTCAATTTCGTTTTGCAATTTGTGGTTAATTAGTAAATTAAAAGTGCAGTTTTCATTTTAGAAAATTAAAATTTTGGCAAAGTATTTAAAGTGGGCCACTAACTTAGCTTTAATTTTGGTTTTTTTTTTCATCTATAGGACCAAGTCGGCCAGCCTGGGAGGAAGGTGAAAGCTGCTATAAAGGGAGTCCCCTCCCATTTCATTTTCATCAATTCATTTGCTCCTCATGCTTGGGCGAATTTGAAGCAAGGGCAGATTTCCAGACTTGGGCGAAATTGGTGGAAGGCAGTCTTTTGGCGATTTTTGGGCAATTTCTCCATTGCCATTGTTGGGCGATTTGTCTAAGGGCTAGATTTTTTGCGTTTTTGGGGATTTTTGCTCCACTTTGTGGGCTGCGATTTGTGCCCTAGGTGGCAGATTTTACAGATTTTGCTCCTTCTTTGCTTGGGCGAATTTTGTGGAAGGGCAGATTTTTTTTTTCATGCTTAGCCGAATTTTGTGGGAGCCGAATTTTGTGAGGGCCGAAATTTGTGGAAGACAAAATTCTGATTTTCTAGAGGGGCTGCAATTTTTATATCAGATTTGGGCAATTTTGTTGGGAGAAGAGATACATATGAAAGTTTGATTTTTGCATAGAAGGCAAGTGTTGGATAAGCTTAGAGGCTTTGTTTTCTAATTTGCAAAGGGATTTGTAATTCTTTGATGTCATATCCCGGGTTCCGAAAAGTTGCTGTAAGATTATTAGTTAAGGTGAAAGTCATCATCTAGAGTTGCAAGGAGTGCTTAAGCTGACATCCATTCTTTCGCTCTTTTCTAAGAATTGCACTACTTGGTTCTTCTTGCCTTTTGGTCCACCACTCTACCATCCCGTAATAGGGCGACGAGCATGGAGGATGATAGTGCAAGTAAGAATCCCAAGTGGGCAAACGCTAAGAAAGACAAAGAGGATATGACGCCCAAAACTTCCTTCTTCTCGAAAATGAAGAAAATAACCGATACTAATATCGCTACAGTGGACATGATACGGATGAGGGACAGACTAAAGGAAGGACAATCCCCCTTGGCAAAGAGGATATACAAGAGCGGAATTGTACATGCAGCAGCTTTTCCTCCTACTTTGCCTTGTCCGGAATTGATTATGGAGTGTGCATCCAGATTTGATCTAGACAGTAAATCCATCATTTTTGGCGAAGGGAAGAGAGTGTTGGCCAACATTAGCGAACAAGCAATTGAAGAGACATTTAATATTCCCCAGAGCAAGGGCATGACAGTTGTAATGGTGGATCAGGCGGCCAAATCATTTCAAGGTAACCAAGAGGCCTACTTCTCACATCTAAAGCGGAATTGGATACACGAAGGAAGGAAAGGAGTTAACAAATCAACAAGGCTTACAGTGGCAGATTTCAAGCCGGAATATGATGATCTCATTGTTCTTCTCAGCCGGATCATGGGCCTAGCTCAAGCTATGCAATTCGAAAACTGGATGTACTTCTTCATTGATGAAATTGAAAAGGGAAAAGGAAAATTTGATTGGGCTAGGATCATAAGTGAAAATTTAGAGTTGCAACTTAGAACAGTTCAAAACCAAAGGCAATTCTACATGGGATCCTATCTGTTTTACTTAATTGCTAGATTGTATGAGAGTCCGGGACTTTGGGCCTTAGGAGAGATTGGTAATGGGCCGGGGCAATATTTGGTGCATGAATGCTATCCGCAGCTTTATTTGCACAATAACAAGGATTACAAGATGTTTTGCGATGCATTCGCCATGAAGACAGTAAGGGTATTACAAGGGGCGCCTGCTAAGAGACTTTCATCGGAAGCAGAAGCAAGGATTAAGAAGTTTGGGAGTTGGTTCATCCAATTCCCGCAATTCACATACATTAGAGTGGCAGGAAGTACAGTTTGTCCCAAGAGGCTTCCAAGATACCCGCCTGACAAGGTAGTTTTGATGGAACTGGCTAGGCAGCTTGAGCACTATGATAGAGTAATGAGGAATGAGGGGAAAACAGGCGTTTCCTTCTCAATTATAATTGGCAATGATAGTTGCCCAAATCGGGCCACCTTTGAGGCTGCGGAAAAGGAATTGGAGTGGTATCATCTAGGATGGTACAGAGCAAGGCAAGGATTCGACCCTGTTGGTCTTATCAAGGCATCTCATGGAAGCGAATTTAAGCATGTTCCCACTATAGAGGACTTTTGGGCCAATGCAAAGGATGATTTTCACGTGAGAAAGCTAGCTTTCTCGAGATTGTCGGTGAACATGATGAGAGATATCAGATGGAGAGGCCTTGATATTCCCGATCAATTGGAGGATGATCGTAGTGTGTTGAGAGAAGACTATGAGACAGTAGTTGGAACAGAGTTGAATCCAGTGGATTGGGACGATCATCAGGATCCTTCCTTGGAGGCAGTCACAAGGACAGTAGATTTGCATACCGAGTCGTGGTATAATGCCAAGTTGAGAAAGCTACAAAGACAAAAGGTTCTCCTTACTTATGAGATGATGAAACCGAAGGAAGGTCTAGTAGAATCAATCGGACAGAAGGGTGAAGGAAGTGGCCGGCAATCGGAGACAGTTAGAAATAGCAAGAAGAGGGCTTTGGAGGTAGAGAAAAGCCAAGAACGTTCGGAACCTCCAGCCAAGAGACAGCGGGCAGCGTCGTCAAGGGGGAGTATAACTAAGGCTAGAAGCCAAGAGGTCAATTCGAGTGATAAAGGGGCCGCAGTGGAGGTGAGCTCTGATTCGAAATCAAGTGGCTACAGTGAAAGTACGGAGTACTCTCGTCTCTCGGAGAACGAGCAAGGAAATATGGCAGAAACTAGTAGAGAAGAAGATGGGCCGATTGATATTGAAGAGATAAGTCAGGCGTCTAAGGCCGTTGGTGATGCTTTGTTGGTCGAACCGAATCCGGATTTGGGGAGATGCACTGCACCACTATGGTTAAGGCAAATGCTTATGCCGAGAGGCGAGGTGGTAATGGCTCACGCAGTTGATGATATCCAAAGACTAATAGAAAAGGATGATAGCGAGAACCAAAAACAGATGGCAAATACGGTGGCAAGGGTAATCAGAAGTGACAGTGATGGTCACCGAAGGGTTTAGATTGCTATACCAACAGTCAATAAGGCAACGGATGAGATTGCAACCCAGGAGTATGAAATAGTAGAACATAATTTGGGAAGAAATACAGATGATATGGAATGTGAGGAGGTTCAGGAAGGCATAGCATCAATCAGAGAAAGATTGAGGAAGGCAAACGAAAAGATAGTAAAGTTGGAGGCCGAAAACAAATATTGGAGAGATTGCCAGCCAATCCAACAGCTGCATCAGGCAGCCCTTCCTCAAGACAGCGGGAGCAATTCAGAAGAGGTATCAGCTCAGTTACATGAAGTAAGGGGTTGGATCTATGATACAATCCAAGATGGGCGAAATTTCTTGCCCTCCTTCATCTCAACATTCCAGTCATGGGTGACTGTTAGAAACAAATTCAGATTATTTGAAGAGGAATGGAAGAATTTTCTTCCCATCAAGGATTTGGTTATTCCTAGGCTGCAGGCGTTCATTAGGCTACCGGAGGCATATTTGGAAAGAGCCCGGTTGGTTGATGAGAGAGGATTGAGCATAGTTGAATCTTGGTATGTTGCATTGACTACCAGATTCAGAACACTTGAAGAAATTCATGATGAGATTGCACAACACGGCCCAAGCGTCGACACTTCCATTTCGACCATGATGAGCGACGTTGGGGTGGCGCTTGATTTTGAGGGTATTAGAGAGGAGGATGTCAGTGAGACAGGATTTGGATCGAGATTGGATGAGTTAGGAAAGGCTGCCGTCAAAAGGAAACATCTGAACACCCTTTCCTCACTCAATGCTTTTATTGGGTTTGCAAAGGACTATGAGAAGGATCACGAAAGGATACTACAAGCAGCAAACAGCGTGGCAAAGTCAGCAGAACTCCGAGCGAAGCACACACCTTGTCCTCCTATGGAAGAAGTTAACGAAAGGCTAGCTAAGTTCATTGCCTTAGCTAAAAGAACAAAAGAAAAAGGAAGAATTATATTAGAAGATCATCTTATGTAAGCCCAAGTGGCAACTTTCTCTTTCTTCTAGGATAGGACAAGTGTTTGTTTCTGATTGGCCACCATTTCGGTGCCTTCTCATTGGTTGCCACTTTTGCACTTTTTTCATTGGTCCATTGATGAGGTGGCATCTTCTCATTGGCCGATGGGGTGGCAACCCTAATTAGGGTTTTGGATCCAATCTGGATCGTCGATCTTGTTTTGATCTCTACCGTCCATTGTATTTTGGACCTCTATATAGGGCCATTGGCTCTCATTTGTAAAGGGAGGGGTTGGAGAAATTGTTGCGAAAATAATACCAAAGTGCTCTCTTTTTCATTGCATGTTGACTAAGAGCATTGGGTGTTATTGCATGTTTTCTACTTCCACATAGTTAAATTTTCTTTTCAAGTTGAAGCAATTTCATTTCAAGTTGTTAGAGTAAGAGTAAAATAAAATGGATAGTTGCATGGTAGCTTTGGTAGATGTTTGATAGGGGTCAACACTAGGCCACTAGCATCCTAGCGGCTGGTTGGGAGGCTTTGTGTGGTGATCTAGTTTACTTTCCTTTGAAGCGTTGCATCTATGGAGGTAGGGCTGCTGGTTAGCCTTCATTAGATTCGATCCCCGTCCATCTGCTAACCTTCCATTCTTAGGAGTAGGAGTAGTTGGGTAGCCAAATTTCATGCTTAGAAGAGGTTAGTTAGAGAAGTAAACCAAAACATCGGCATTCTCACCTTCCATCGCCATTCACCCTACATTGCCATCATCGCGCCATCAACATCATCTAGCATTCACACCGAACCACCATCTCCATTTTCTCACCAAGATCCAAATTTTTCTCAAACAGGAAAACGTAAGGCCGCCTACGTGATTACCAGCAAATCACATTGATAAAACTAAGCGAGTATCCAACGGTGTAAGGAACATTCGAGTATCCTTCTTCATGGTCCCAATCCCAAGGAAGCTCATTGCCTTCATAACCTCGATATGAGGGGAAGTACAAATAACTAGGCAATGTCGGATAAAAGCCAATTTCGTCTTCTAGTCACTTAAGTTACTTTTGTTATAAAATGAGTTTAAGTCATAAAGTAACTTTATAAATCCACTTTAATAAATTAAGTGACTTAACTATAGAAAAAGCTTATCCACTTAAATATTTCCCCAACGAAACCAAATAAACTCCTGTGACTAGTTGGCATCCTTACGATCAATGTCGTTAGCCTATTGGGATGGTGAGATAGACCAACAAGGTGCCAGTAAGGTCTAGCACGGAGAAGGGGACATTACAGTTCTCCCTTCTCGGGATTGCTTGCCCTCAAGCAATCTCAGTGCTCCATGTTGCAGGATTGATTCGCCCTCCAAAGTGGTGTCTTCATATGGAAAATCTTTCCAGCGGACTAAATACTCCCTGATGGATCTGTTATGCAGCTTTCTCTCCTTGATCTCAATCACCTCTATTGGAACCAAAACCAGTTTCCCTTCATCAAGTGGGGGTAATCCAACAGAAGGCACTACATGCTGACCAATTGCCTTCTTGAGGCATGATACGTGAAAAACATTATGGATTCTACTATCACTTGGTAAATCCAGCTCATATGCCACCTCTCCAACCCTCTTCGTAATGCGATAGGGACCATAAAATCTAGGCTGAAGCTTCTCGGATCCACTCTTCTTCAAGGAACTCTACTTGTAAGGTTGGAGACAAAGGTAAACCATGTAGCCCAACTCAAAACTCCACTTTGTCTGGTGGCGATCAATGTACATCTTTTGTTGATTCTGAGCCTATAGGATATTGTTCCGAATAGACCAAAGGATGTCTTGCTAATCCTATATCCAATCTCCAGCTAACGGTGCTCTGCTGTCTTGTAAGGCTAGATCTACGAATGATAGAGGTTCGTTGCCATAGAGAGTCTGAAATGGTGTCATCCGGATGGACATGTGGTAGGAGGAGTTGTAATAGTACTCCCCTAAATATAACCATTTAATCCAAGCTCTCTATTGCTCCACTACATAGTTCTGGAGATAACCCTCCACCAATTTGTTTACTATCTCAGTCTGCTCGTCTGTTTGTGGGTTGTAACTTGTACTGGGTGTCAATTCTGTACTTGCCAATTTGAATAATCCTTGCCAAAATGTGTTGAGAAATTTGCTATCCCTATTGCTCACAATGGTTTGAGGTAGGCCATGTAGATGAAAAACCTCTCGAAAAAATAACTTAGCTACCTGAGAGGCCGAGCAATCCGCTGCTATAGCATAGAAATGAGCAAACTTAGTCAATCTGTCCACAACCACAAAGATGGAATCTCTGCCCTGCACTCTCGGTAATCTTGTAATGAAGTCCATGGAGATACTTTCCCATTTTTGTGCTGGAATAGAGAGAGGCTGTAATAACCTGACCAAAAACTCGTGCTCCGACTTTTTTTGCTGACAAGTCGGGCATTCTTTGACATGCTGAAGGATATCGTCCTTGAGGCTCTTCCATGAAAACCTTTCTCTAACCTACTCATAGGTTTTGAAGAAACTTGGTGTCCAGCTGATGGTGCATCATGAAGAGTGTTGTTGGCAAAATGTATAGTGTAGCCGACGGGTAGAATAGTATCCGAATGGGCGCGTGACGCTTGAGTCACCCCTTCGGAAAGGTATATGTACACATCCAAGATGGACTTTGGAATCATTGTTGTAATCATTGTGATCATTGTAGTCATTGTATTCGGATTGTAATTAGTAAATGCATATATGAATAAAGTATCTGTTCCCCGTTGAATCGTGTTACACGTGTTAAGCTTTTATCCTGTACGGTAAACAAAGAGTCTCCATAATTTTTTCCTTGAGCTTAGACTCTGGCACGAGATTGATCTTATCCTTATAAAAAAATCACATCATCAATTATTGTGTACCTGCTGTCTTGGAGCTGCCCATCCATGATCTGACAAGCTTGAGTATTCTTAGAATACTTAACCAGTAATTGGGACTTCCAATTTGTCGATATCTCTGAAATGGCACAACACTCTACCACTGAAGGTCTCTTGGAAAGCGCATCAACAACTACATTGTTCTTACCCTTGACATACTTAATGTTAAAATCATAAGCTTGGATCTTGTTGACCCACTTTTGCTGTCTTTTATTGAGATCCTTCTGTTCTGAGAAATATTGCAAACTGTTGTGGTCTGTTTTAACCGTGAATTTTCCACTCATCAAGTACTGAATAAACTTGGCTATAGCGTACATAATGGCGAGCATTTCTTTGTCATAGGTGGAGTACGATCTTTCACTGTCCTTGAGCTTCCGACTCTCATAAGCTATCGGATGCCTATCTTGCATAATAACTGTGCCAATTCCACTCCTTGAAGCATCACACTCTAGGACAAAAGGGTGAGAGAAGTCGGGAAGTGCTAGAACAAGAGCTTATCAAAGGTCACCTCTGCATCATCTGTCCGCTCAAGGCCCCTTTCTGTGTGAGATTGGTGAGGGGAGCTGCTGTTTGAGAGAAGCCTCTAGCGAACCTTCTGTAATAAGAGAAAAGACCAAGGAGGCCCCTCAAATTTGATACGTTCCTCGGAGGTGGCCAATCTAGGATTGCCTGAATCTTTTCCTGATGTACCTTCACCCCATTTGCACCAATCACATGTCCAAGGTAAAGAATCTTAATCAATCTGAACTCATAGTTTGATTCCTTTGCAAACAATGAATGCTCCTCCATAATGTTAAGTAACTCATCTAGGTGCTATAAATGCTCCTAAGTTCTGCTGAAAACTAGGATATCATCAAAGTATACCAGCACGCTCTTGCGCAACTGTGTTCTAAAAATATGGTTCATACATGATTGAAATGTGGCCGGTGCATTAGTGAGCCCAAATGGCATGACTAAGAACTCATAATGTCCATAGTGACATCGAAAAGCTGTCTTATGCACATCCTCCTCACGAACCTGTATTTGATGGTATCGAGATCTAAGATCTATCTTCAAAAAGTAGACTGCCCCATGTAGTTCGTTTAATAACTCATCAATGTGAGTAATAGGGTACCTATTCTTAATGATCCTCTTGTTGAGAGCTCCATAATTAATACACATGCGAAGAGTATCATCCTTCTTCACCAAAACCACCGAAAAAGAAAAAGGATTGGAGCTAGGTTTGATGTGTCCCATGTCTAGGAGTTCCTAAATCGTCCTTTCTATTCCTCTTTATAGTGCCTGGGTTGACAATAAAGAGTGGCCACCCTCCTCTAACTCAATGATATGCTCAAACCCTCTATTTGGGGGAATACCCGGTGGTATGTCTTCAAAAACCCTCTTGTGCTTATCAAGCACTGGCTGAATGTCAACATGAAGCTGCGGTCTTGAACCTAATGAAGCCTTAGAGGAAGTGAAATAGTGTGCTGCCCACTCCATGTCATCATACCTCATAATAGCCTCCATCCTGTGAGTTGAAATCAACTTGGGTTCACTCTCTGGCATGGCCTTGAGAATCACTTGCCGACCATCTTGTAAGAATTTTAGTTGCATCTTATAATGATCAACTATGTACCTACCTACTCTTTGTAACCACTGCCTACCCAACATGGCATCTAACCCATCCAAGTCTACTACGTAAAAATTTGCCTCTAAGAGATAGTCATCAAAGTGAATCGAGAGCCCTGACACTTTTCCTGTGCACCTTAGTCTATCACCTCCTGCTACCTTAACTTCAAACTTGGGTATATCATCAACCTTTAACCTCCTCTTTGATACCCAACATGTGCTTATGAAAATATGGAATGCACTTGTATCCAAAAGGCACACAATGCGTTGCCCTCTAACTACACCTTTCAAGCAAAAGGTGTAACCTGTGGGATTGCTAGAAAGGGAAGCTATGATAGGGGTTTGTCCCGGAGTGGATTCCTTCCTCCTTTCTTTAGGAGGTTGCTCCTCACTATCTTCCTCCTCACTGCCATCAACATCACTGCCCCCTTGTTGCTCATCCTCCTCTTCTGAGAGAACTTCGACATAATGTATTTTACCTTTGCCAAAGGCATCCGTGATCCGATGTCCATGAATCCCTACAAATGAAGCATAGCTTCTTCCTTCTAAGTTCATTTCGTGTCTCAAAGTCCAATTTGGGAGGGGAAGTCTTATGCTGATTCTTGTTCTTCAGGAACAAAGTAGACCCCTTATAAGGTTTCTTAGGAGGCTGAAGTGTCAAAGCAGGTCCGAATGCTAACAAGAATGTCAGTATGTAGGTGATTGTACAGTGATGGGAGGGTTTTCGTATGTGAGAGATTGGGGTGGAATGTATATGTCATATGATGGAGAGAAAGGGATGCGTTGGAGTTGTATGGTGAGAAGAGGAATAGGCATATGGTGAGATTAGTGGTATATGTATAGTGGGGGAGAGAAGGTATGGTGGTGTAGCTTTCAACTCATATGGAGGGGAAGATGCTATAGGCATATGGAGTTGAAGCCGTACGAGGAGTAATGATGAAGAGATGTGCTTATGGTGTATGGTGGAGAGTGAGGTGGTTGTATGGATTGTGTTCGAATGGAAGGAATGTATACAATCTGTAAAGGGGTATTAGAGAATTGCCAAAAAAAACGCAAAGATTGATAATTACCTTCAAATTACCAAATGAAAGAAACACTAAATATGCACAGAACATCAATTTGTAGTTGAAAAGGGATTATAGTTGCAAACAATGATGGTGATCCAATTTGTTAGATCCGAGAAAAGTAATACAAAGAATGGAATAGGGTGGGGTTGAATCCCACCAAAACTGGAATAGCCAAGTAGGGAAGATCCTCCATTCCGAAATGGTGAACAATATTGAATTCCAACAGGAATTTGAAGTACAAATAAAATAATCCAAATCGCATACCAAAACAACTCAACCTCATTAACATATATACCTTGTTGAGGGAGAAATTATATGGTGACAGAAGACACTGATTACTCCTATGAAAATAAAAATAAAATTGGGTCTGAGGTATGCTAAATCAATCGGTCCATAAACAAAGTTTTAATATTTTATTTATTTTATGACAAGAACATTGCATTCCTCCTATCCTAGAATTTGCTTGCCCTCAAGAAAACACAATGTTGGATGTTGAAGAACTTGTTCTCTTTCCCAAGTGGCGTCGTTGAGTGGTAGATGTTTCCAACGTACCAAGTATTCCTTGATGGTGCGATTTTATAGTTTCTTCTCACGTACATCAAGGATTTCGATAGGTTCCAATATCAACATCCCTTCTTCATTCAGAGGTAGTAGGTTGGTGGATACAATGATATTTTGTCCCACGACCTTCTTTAGGCACGATACATGGAAGACATTATGGATCAACCTTCTGGTAGCTCAAGCTCGTAAGCAACTTTGTCTACGTGTTGAGTTATGCGGCATGGATCATAAAATCATGGCTTTAGATTTTCTTTAATAGTTACCTTTAGGGACGAATGTCTTTGTGGTTGAAGATAGAGATATATCGGATCACTTGCCTCAAAACTTCTCTCACTTCGATGTCTCTCTCTACACACATCTTTTTTGGATTGTGTGCCTGTTGGATGTTTTCTTGCAAGACTCTCAAAATGTCATGCCATTATTACAGCCAATCCTTTTCCCTCGGTGCGTGATTGTAACCCAAAACTATATCTACAAATGAGGGGGTTTCATATTTGTAAAGTGCCTTGAAAGGTGCCATCCTGATGGACATGTGGTAAGTGGTGTTATAGCTGTACTACCTGAGATGTAGCCATTTGACCCATGCCTTTTGTTGTGCCAAAACATAGTTGTGGAGGTACCCCTCTATCCTTTTGTTCACAATTTATGTTTGTCCATCCATCTAGGGGTGATAATTGGTACTTGGCAACAATTCTGTCCTGGCCAACCAAAATAGTTATGCCCAGAAAGTGCTGAGGAATCGACAATCCCTGCCCCTTACTATGTTTAGTGATAATCTGTGTAGGTGGAAAATCTCTTTAAAAAATAGGTCCGCGACTTGTGCTTCCTAGAACTTAGGGGAGATGACGAAGAAATGTGCGTACTTTGTTAGTCCATCGACTACAGCAAAAATGTAGTCTCAGTCATTTACCTTTGAAAGTCTTGTGACAAAGTACATGGAGATGCTATGCTACTTTTGTTTAGGGATTGGCAATGGTTGTAGCAAGCCTGCAGATAATGTATTTTTGGATTTGTTTTGTCGACATATCACACATTCCCGCATGTATTGCAAGACATCATTTGTAATATCCTTCCATGAAAATCTCTCTCTGATTGGTTTGTAGGTTTTGAGGAATCCCAGTGTCCAACTAACAGGGAGGAGCACATTTCCTTCAAAACTTTATGCTTCATGGATTCACGTACCAAATTTATCTTGTCCTTGCACAAGATGATGTCATCGACTACCTTGTATTAGACGTCTTGATGTTGTCATCCATCGGTTTGCATGCAAAAGTGTTCTTGGAGTACTACACCAATAAGTATGCTTTCTAATTGATTGAAATTTGAGATAATGAATAGATGTCATGTTTTCTTGACAAATCATTTGCTACGAGATTACTCTTTCCCTTTACATATTCAATGTCAAAATCAAAAGCTTGAATCTTACTTATCCATTTTTGTTGTTTCTTGCTTAGATCCTTTTGCTCCAAAAAATATATCTAGCTATTATGATCGATACAGATGACAAACTTGGCACCAACCAAATATTGTCGAAACTTGGTCAGGTTGTGCATGACGGCCAACATCTCTTTGTCATAGATGGAATATAGGCATTCACGTTGTGTAAGTTTCCAATTCTCATAGGCTATCAGACGGCCTTCTGCATCAATACAATGCCAATGCCCTCTTCGGAAGCATCACACTCCAAAATGAAAAGTTGAATGAAGTCAGGTAAAGCAAGAATTGGGCAAGTACTCATTGCTTCTTTTAACATATCAAAAGTGTGTTGTGCTTTTTCATTCCACTGGAATGTTCCCTTCTTAGTCAAATCTGTTAATGGTGCGTTGTGTTAAGAGAATCCTTTTACAAACCTCTTGTAGTAACTGCACAACCCAACGAAACCTCTCAATTTTGAGAATAATTTTGGTGAAGGCCAATCAACAATAGCTTGGATCTTCTCTTGGTGAACCTGTACTCCATATCTACTGACATATCCTAGGTATAATATCTCTATCATCTTGAATTTGCGCTTTGATTGTTTGGGAAGTAATGACTGTGGTTCCATAATTTTGAGGAATTTATCCAAATGCTTTAAATGTTCTTCCCATGTTATACTCTAAATAAGAATGTCATCAAACAATACCAGCAAGAATTTACGCAACTATCTGTTGAAGATGCGATCCATTCAAGACTGAAATGTATCTAGCACATTCATTAATCCAAATGGCATGACCAAGAACTCATAATGCCCGTTGTGACATTGGAAAGTCATCTTTTCCACATCTTCTTGCATATAGATTTGATGATATTTGGAACGAAAATATGTTTTAGAAAAAAAATTGCACCATGCAACTAATCACACAATTCATCGATCCTAGGAATTGGGTATCTATTTTTTATTGTCTTTTTGTTTAACGCAGGGTGGTCCACACACATGCATAGCCTCGCATCCTTCTTTTTTACTAACACCACTGATGATGCCAAAGGGCTAGAGTTGGGACAGATCCATCACTTGTCTAGTAGTTCTTGAATTATTTTCTCAATCTCATCTTTAAATTTCCTGGGATGGCGATATGTTGTGGTTTGATGTCGGCTTTCAAGTCGATGGTATGCTCAAAACCTCGATGGGGAGGTATGCTAAGAGGAATGCTTGGAAAAACTCTACTATGTTCCTCCAAAATGGCCTAGAGTTTATCATCTTGATGTTATGCTTGTTGCCCTTTTACTGGTTTCGTTGACATGAAGAAATGTGCAGCCTATGCAATGTCATCATGTTGGAAGATGGCCTTCATCTCTCTTATGGATACTTCCTTCGGTCCCTCATTTGCCATCCCTCAGAGGATAAACTTCTTTCCATCGATGACAAAAGTGAAGTCCATTCATTTGAAGCTTTTTGTGTATTTATCCAATGATTCCATTCACTATATCCCCAAGATGATCTCCATATCATCCAGATCCACTATAAAGAAATCCTCCATCACCGTGGGGCTAGCCATGGTGATACTAAGTTGGGGAACAAGGTGTGTGCAAGGTAAGAGCATTCTTCTGATGACCTTGATTTGGAAACCTGCATGCGCCTTTGTAGGTAAACCTCTTTGTTTTACAAGTGATGAGTTTATGAAATTTAGAGTGGCTCCACCGTCTAGCATAACAACGACCCTTTGTCCCTAGAGGGTTCCCCATATGCTGAAGACTGTACACCTCAGGCTTCCAGACAGGGCGATAGTTCCTCCACGTTGTACCAAATGTGGTAATCCTCTTAGTATGGTTTACGATGGCCTCCTTAGGGTCCTCATGTTGGTGATCACCTTTTGTAGATAATTGCTCCTATTCGTCCTCACCATTATATAGTACCTCAATGTAGTGTATTTTCCCCTTAGCTAGGCATTTGTGCCCTAATTCCAATGGCTCCTTACAAGTAAAGCATAATTTTTTCCTTCGGAGTTCCTCTCTAATAGCTTCATTCATGGAAGGCTTCTTCGGTAGGGGTTGGTTGTCTTTGTCCCTCAGAACCTATGACGGTTTGGAGTGAAAGTAACCTTGAGAGGAAGATGCGGATGATGATGTCATACTTCATGCCTTTTTGATAGCCCACGAGAGGGTGGTAGGATTGAAACTCTTTACCCAACCCCTGTAATGTCCCTATTTTTGCCAGCATTGGAGTTTGAGAGATTAGCCTATTATTGGATCCTCGTAGGCTAATTATTGTGGACTAAGGGTCTTCTGAGGCATTGGCTTGGCTTGGAAGGTTTTTGTCTTCTCCACAATTCAAAAAGCTACAGGTTGTTCTTCGTTTGGCTTAGATTGGACTTTGTTTGGGCTTAGTTTTGTGTACTTACTATTTGTGGTAAGTTGGGTGTTGATTGAGACGGACTCTTTCTCTTTCTATTTTTGGAAATGGCATTTGGTCACATGGAGAAATAATAGGCATGGCTCCTATTTCAGACGACATACTTAAATGATGAGTATTTTGGGAGTTATTATATTTTTAGTGGCCAAATTATTATTAAATTATTAAATGGCTTATTGTAAAGTTATAATTTAAGTTTATAACTTCACTTAAGTTGAAGGTTGAGTCATCATTAGAAGGGGCTATTTATTATATGCCGAAGCCAAGTATTAAATGTTACTAAAAGAGTTGTGTTGGAAAGTTTCAAGGGCTGAGTTCTTTTGGAAAACTTTCGTAGTTTCTGAAATTGAGTTCTTTTGGAAAAATTGTCAACAAAGAATTATAAATATGAGCTCATTTTATTGGAAAAATGATGCTTGAATATTTATTATCTTTTGTTTCCTTTTTGGCTTTTCAGAGGTTCTAGTTTTCAAATCCCTTGCTGTGGTATAAGAGTTTGATTTGAGGTTTTTCTCCATTGCTGAAGTATAGTGGAGATTGGATTCTTGCAAATTATGAGATTTTCATTCATGGTGGCTTCTCCTACTGTTTCTCACTGTGACTAAGAAGTTGGTTGATAGCTGAAAGAATTGGTGGACATTACCTCTGTTTTGGTAGCACTTATATCTGTTGTGGCTGGCATCCATCTTGTTATTTGTGGCCAATTTAAATCTCTGTTATTGGGCTCCCTAGGGCGCCTAATTCACTATTGCATTGGTGTAAGGAATTACTGAGAAAATTGGCACTAGGGTTTGGTAATTTTACTTTGATTTACTAGTTTTTTATAGGCTCAGATATACTTACAATGGGATGTGAATTTAATGGTATTCTGGAATTTCTGAATATTATTTCCATTCCAATTGTGGGACTATTATATATTGGCTGCGAGTTATATTCTGCATCTGCAAACTCCATTATTGGTGATCTGTTTGGTAGCTGCAACACCTAATTGTGGCATCACATTCTCTGCACAATTAATGCTAAGTAACTTCATCTTGGAGACATTGACTGGGGACTTTAATTCTGCTGTTGTTCCATTGACCGTTGCTGCTGTTCAAATACCCCCAGGTTCAATGTTCTATTTTATAAATGAATAAATTGTAATCTGCAAATGATTAGTGTGCAAAGTAGTGAATAATACAGGGAATTTCTCTTTGTTTCATCACTTCACTGGCCTCATAATTCATTCAGTACAAAGACTAAAACTTAGTGAGTAAATGTTCATAGTTGTCCGATAATGCCAATTTAGTTTATTATTTATTGATAGCTAGTTATCAATTTGTTACTTAGTTCAGGGAAGAGCACTTATTTATATGTCCATTAGCACAAACTAGTATTAGAGTATACTAGCCAAGTGTTTGACAAAATGCCAAACCACTTATTAATAGAGGAAATTGGTGTTGAAGAAAGCAATATCTGGGTGGGGTTATTACAGTGGTATTAGAGAGGTTTCCTGCTAGCCTGTAGTAATTGGGCTCAAAATTATTTGATCAGTGATTTGTTCAAGAGTCGATAGCATTTTTTTGGTTTGGCATTTAGTAGTTATGGATGGTGACATGAGATTCATTCTAGGTAGACATTATACCTGCAAAGGGCGTACTTAACCACCTAGGGATGAGGAACCTGTGATACAGTTTGATATTCTGAAATAGTTGAATGTGTTAGTTAATAATTTGAATCAAAGTCACAAAAATATCACCCAAGTGATTTCAAATCCGAGATTTGAGCAAAGCATGATATCACTTTTTCAAAGAGTGAAATGTGATGATACAGTGGTGGCTACAGATGTGCGGGACATTTCTTATGAGACATCACATGAGTTAGACATGGTGAATGTGGAGTATGATGGAAATTCATGTCAGGTTGAGTAAGATGATATAGTTGCTGACATGAGCCTCTAGGATTGTGTGTTTGGTGCGATGTAGTGATAGTGGAGGTAGGAGCATGCGAGGATATTGTCATATCAGCAAC
Organism: Cupressus sempervirens; assembly: GCA_028749045.1. Taxonomy (NCBI): domain Eukaryota; kingdom Viridiplantae; phylum Streptophyta; class Pinopsida; order Cupressales; family Cupressaceae; genus Cupressus; species Cupressus sempervirens. The sequence continues at coordinate 434,356,184 of CM053784.1, read as the reverse complement.
CACTTTTGTGTTGGTTGAGCCATCTACCAAGGAGTTTAGCAGCATGTGTGCAATTGTAGATGTGTGCTTTGATGATAGTACACATGTTATTGATGATGAGGAGACAGAGTTATGTTATACTGCTAATCAACAAAGTTTTGATATTCACTTTGTAGACAATTCTATGTTCGACATGGATGTAGCATTGTCTTATGACAATCCCCTTTTTGAGATTGATGTTAAAGACTCACCTTAGTGGAGTTGGACTTAGTTTTCACCATTCACAGACACGGTTTAGTCTCATATAGCTACAATTGGTCATGTTCCTGTACCAACAGATTTTGATGAGGATTTAGTTACATCCATTGCACTTACAATTATTGTTGGGATGAGTGCATTTGTTGACATCGACAGAGAACCCCATGTTGCACGAGGTTCTCCTGTAGCTACATCTTTTATGGGGGTTGATGATCAGGGTTCCAGTCAAGTATATATTATGTGGGTGGTGACTAAGAAGAAGGGTATGCTGAGATTTCCTGTGGAGTTGTCTTTTGGTGATATCCTAACTCCTACATCATCAACATAAGTTTTGAATGCTATACTGCAAGTTTTGTTATTGGTCCTAATGATGTTAGAGGTATGCAGTTGATACAATATTGATAGGGGTGTCACGTACTCTTTCATTTGGGATCTAGGTGGAAGTTGGAGTTCACTGTGTTGCCGGATTGCTTGAGGACAAGCACTCTCGGGGAGGGAGGACTGTAATGTCTTTATATTGGCCAACTTTAGAGTTTGAGAGATTGGCCTATTATTGGATCCTCATAGGCTAATTATTGTGGATAGAGGGTCTTTTGAGGCAATGGCTTGGCTTGGAAGGGTCTCGTCTTCTCCAAAATTCAATAAGTTACAAGTTAGTCTTCGTTTGTCTCAAATTTGACTTTGTTTGGGCTTAGTTTTGTGTACTTACTTTTTGTGCTAAGTTGGGTGTTGATTGAGATGGACCCTTTATATTTTTGGAAAATGCATTTGGTCATATGGAGACAATAGGTGTGGATCCTATTTCAGATGACATATTTAAATGATGAGTATTTTGTGAGTTATTATATTTTTAGTGGCCAAATTATTATTAGATATTAAATGGCTTATTGTAAAGTTATAATTTAACTTTATAGCTTCACTTAAGTTGAGGGTTGAGTCATCATTGGAAGTGGCCATTTATTTAATTAATTATATGCCGAAGAGTTGTGTTGGAAAGTTTCAAGAGATGAGTTCTTTTGGCAAACTTTTGTAGTTTCCAAAGTTGAGTTCTTTTGGGAAACTTTTGTCAACAAGAGATTATAAATATGAGCTCATTTCATTGGAAAAATGATGCTTGAATATTTTTGTGCTTTTGTTGCCTTTGTGGCTTTTTTGATGTTCTGGTTTTCAAATCCCTTACTGAGGTATAAGGGTTTGATTAGACGTTGGTTTGATTAGACATTTTTCTCCGTTGCGTAAGTAATATTGGAGATTGAAGTCTTGTGAATTTTGAGATTTTAATTCATGGTGACTTCTCCTACTATTTCTCATTGTGACTAAGAAGTTGGTTGATAGCTGAAATAATCGGTAGACATTACCTCTTCTTTGGTGGCACTTCTATTTGTTGTTGGCTGACGTCCATCTTGTTATTTATGGAAAATTTATATCTTTGTTATTGGGCCATCTAGGGTGCCCAATCCACTACTGCATTGGCGTGAGGAATTACTTAGCAAATTAGCGATGGGGTTTAGTAATTTTACTTGTGATTTACTAGTTTTTTATAGGCTCTGATACACTTGCTGTGGGATGTGGATTTAAAGGTATTTTGGAATTTTTGAACATTATTTTCATTCCTATCATGGGACTTGTTGGGTGGATATTTTGCAACCGACAATTTTGGGCAAAATCCAGTTGCAAATAGGATGATCAGCCACATCGTGTGAGACATAATCTCTCCTACCTTAAAGGGAAGGCTCTCCCATCTCACTGTTCCTTGGATCAACTCAAGGTAAGCAAGAGGTTGAGAGATTTGAAAGGTTATTACCATTAGTCTTTCCTCTTAGTTTTTAGGAAGGAATCCACTTACTCATGGAGCGAGTAATGGGCAAGAGGAAACCTTGAATTACACTTCTATCTAGAGTTGTAAACATGATATCAATAAAATCACACTAACTCAAAGGCTAGCTGAAAGTGTACCGATTTGGCTCTAAGTTCGGTCTTAATCTATTCTGTAAGAATAATATTTACTATTGGGGCACAAAGACTTCCAAAAGTAAAGGATTCTAACTATTTATTAAATCAAGAAAGAGATATAAGCTACAGTCAAAGCTTCTAGTCTATATATCTCTACAACCACTCCCAGTCAAAGCTTCGGCTCCGATTGCTTCCTAATTCTTTTTATACTCAATTATCAACAATTCAAAAACACATGAATCAAAGATAACAAATGCAAATCATAGTCAAAGCTTCTAACTTGCACAAGTAACTGTTACGTACATTTTCATTGCCGGCTCAGTTCAGGTAGAGTCATAGTTATGTCAATCAATGGTGCATTTTTGTTTGAGCCAAATACAAGAGTCATATTTGCAGCAAGTTGAAGGGTTACAAAGCAACAAGGCTACATCCGCAATACTGTAAGAGGAAGCACAGTTATCCTGTATAAAACTTTACCCCAAGGTTTTAGATCTAAAGAGAAATCAACAAAGAGCTTCCAGATTTTTGGAAATGATAACAAGCTTCAAATCCTTTTTATTTCTGTAAGTTTGTATTGTATTTTTTTTAATGATATTTATGAATGATCTTTTATAAATCATTTATTTGATATTATTTAAAAAATACAAAATATGTAAATTGGCTTTTAAAATAAAAATAAAAATATTATTTTGTATCATTTAATAAAAAAATATTAAATAATCTATAATCTATTATTTTAATGAACATTATTATATTAATAATATTGTTAAGTGATTTAATTATCACTCAATAAATATTGTTAACATAATTAATTTTGTTTAAATAGTAAATATTAATTATCTAATAATTGTTAAATAAACGTATTAAATACTTTTTAGTTCATTACTTAATTGATATTTATTAAGTAAATGGATTAGAGTAATTTAATAATTATTACTTAAAAAGTGCAAGATAGGAGATTTATTTTTATGTCTAAAAGTCAAATAGAGATATTTTGGAGAGTTATGGCAAGGTGTAATGTCATATTAATGGGATGTGAAGATCAAGAAGTTATTACTTTTCAGAGACTTTATTGGGATATTTTGAGAGATAAGAGTGCATTTGTGAAGAACCTTTATGTGGGAGCTGATAAAGCGTGACTTTTTGAGCACTTATTTACCTTTTTGGAGTGTTTTAAGGGACCCAAAAAAGTGGCTTGATTGTGGAATCTAACCCAGCATTCATTGTGCTTCATTGATCAGTGCATTTGGCTGAAAAATTATATAAGTTTGTGCTGAGTCTTCATGAAAAGGCAGTTCTTTTTCCCTTTAGTTGGCTGTTATGTAATTTCTTTAAGTTCTTGACAACAATTAATGGAGTTATTGTAACTCATGTACCAAAGTGTATGGCAGAATTTTGGCAGCTTGGTGATCAATAAATTTTTTGTTTTCCTTCTCATTTTCTGTTATTCTGTGTGCTAAGTGTCATAGTGCAGTTTCTTGTGAAGTTATCTTTCCATTTCCTTGATCTTGCACTTTACCAAATAGTACCTCTATGCAGAAATGTATATCTACTTGCAGGTTACAAGTCGTATTAATATGGAAAGCAGTTTTGAGGTGTGAGGACATAATTTCTTCCTGTTAAAATTATGATCATTTCATGATCTTCTTTTAAATTGTTGATGCAAGGACATATGTAATACTGAGTTGTGTATGCGAGAGTTGAGTTGTGGATCAAGTTGTCTAAGGTTTTGTTATGCAATTTTAGCCAAGCTTTACCTGGTGCATCACCTTTTAGGAGTTAGTAGGTTTCATTTTATGTTATCCTTCTATCCCTTTCCCTCAGAAAGTGAAGTGTTAAGCTTGAGGTGAATGTATCTTATAAGAACCGGTCTAGAATCCAGAGGTTCTTTCCAATTGGGTGACCCACAAACCTTGGAAAGATCCCATGTTTCTCTAGAAGGCTAAGTTCTGTAACTTGGCACAAGGGTGCAACTTTTGAGAGATAACGGTAACAATTTCACTCAATCAAAGTTCAGTTTTAATTGATTCTTTGTATTCACTTTTCTTTCAAAATGGTGTTACACAATCAAAGTTATGCATGCACAATTTCTTTAGAGCTCTCTTGCATACAATAAAAGATGATTTTTACAATGAGGGGCCACTCCTTTATATAGGCAAAGGAGTTGAGAAGAAGGAGAAAAAAGTGGGAGCAACTCAACCAACTTTGACCTGGTCTACCTAACAAGAGAAATTATTGGATTACATGTCTTACACATGTAAATTGTATTACATGTAATTTCACAATTTCTTGCAATACATCCTCTCCAACGACAAACATGAAAGAAGAAGAAGAAGAAGAAGAAGAAAGAGTTGGGGCTATAGATTCTAAATGAACCAATCATGTGGATTGTTGGAAAAGGCCTTGTACTTGATGATGATCATGGGATCGAGGATTCTTGCATTCTATTCCATTGCATTCACCATGATGAGTTTCTAGTTGTGATTTGAAAACTCGATGTGATCAAGCTTTTCCTCATTCCAAGTTGTGAATTATCTTGTCAGACTTGCACATTTTTGGCACTTTGAAGACCTTCTCGATGATGTCCGGAGTTAAAATTGGAACAACTTTCTGACAAGCATCTGCAACTTCTATTTTCCTTTTTTTGAAACAAAGTGCTTGACACATTTCCACACAAACTCAGGTTCTTAGACAACCACTAGAAAAGTGGAGACCAAATGAATTACTGCTTCTTTTGAATCAAAGCATATCTTCTCGCCGGGATTTCTTTGTTCTTTGAAAAAGTTCTAACATATCTTGAAGAGTTCGTTGTAACATGAAAGTCTCAATGGGATTGAATCCATCATTGGAAGATATGGATTTCGACTCCATGAGAATATTGGCAAAATTGATTTTTGAGAAACAATATATTAGGAGTACTGATTAGATACTCATGGAATATATGCAATGAATTGGATGTGATATGGAAAGTACATGTGGAGGGCTAAAATGGGCCTTAGGAAGATGGATGGCATGTAAATGCATATGGAAAAAGGATGAGTTCTTATAAAGATGCCTTGAAGAATGAAGGCTAGGCGCATGAGAATGTGTACAAATGATAACTTTTGACTTTAAAAAGCGTGACCTTTAGTAAAAAATGGGTCCTTTGGATGTCATCACATGTAAAGTGGATTACATGTAAAACGAACATGCATTTAGGTTTGGAAGATGGAAATGCATGTAAGTGGGAATGAAGAATGAGATTAAATCTAAGTGCGGATGGAGGGTGAGATTACATGTAATCGCATGTGGAGAATGAGATGAAATGTGCTATGGCATGTTATGATGAAGGTGGAATGAAACGATGCATTAGCACGAAGAGGTGAAGAGATGGCATCGAGGGAAAAACTCTGTAAGTTCTTGGGAAAGAACTTGTAATTTCGTGCAAAATGAAGAAAAATGAGAAAGCAAGTAAACAAACAACGAAAACAAGCACAAAGAAAACACATACCTTTGGTCTTAAACTCATACATATCAACAAGAAAGTTGCTTTAAAGTGCAAATTCGAATTTGGAATTTGGGGAAAATCCAAAAGTGTGAAAATGAGAGTTTTCATCATATTTAAAGGAAAAATGCACTTTTCATGGCGTATATATTGACAAATGTGCAAGTTCAAGCTAAAATATGCATGGAAATAGCAAGATAAGCATGAATTGATGAGCAAGTTTGAAAAAATCCACTGGGAGATCAAAGAGCCAAAATAGCAAGAATCATAGACTTTGAAGACCTATTCTCTTCCAAATCCGGATTCTCAAACAATAATTTGACTTCTTCCACACTTGCATTCAAGGAATATTAATGAGCAATGAAAGGTCGAATTTGACATGAGAATGCCAAAAATGTGGTCTTCAAAGGCAATAGCATGCATTAAAACTCAAAAATGACCTCTATTGATCCAAACATATGGGCTGAAAATGCTATTTTTTTGGTGTTTTAAACAAAAATGTGCCCTTTTCATGCAAAAATCTGGGTCATTTTTGCAAAAATGTGGCTCACAAATGCATATAAATTGATCAATTTTGACTTGTGAATGGAAAAACGACTTCCCCAAATGCTAATACATGGATCCAAATGCAAAAATGTGGCTCCAAAATGCATAAAAGTGGATAAAAAACCTAATTTTCTGGATGCTTTTAGCAAAAATGTGATTCATAGAAGGCATTAAATGAAGCATTTCTGACCTCTAAAGGCATAAACGTGTTCTTCAATAGAAAATGTATAGATCAAAACCTCACAACGACTTCTATTTGAGCCAAAACGTGATTGAAATTTCCCCAAATTTGGGCTTTTTTCACCAAAACGTGGCTCAAAAATGCAAAAATCTGAGTCGTTTTTGACTTGGATATGCAAAATCATGACCCCCAAATGCATGTATATGCATGAAAACTCAAAAGTGCCCCCCTTGTAATGGATTTTAAGCCATTATATGGGCAAATCTAAGCATTTTTAGTGTAAAACATGTTCTTGGAGGGCATGTGCATGGAGTTTTTCCTTCAATCTTCAAAATTGGGTTTAATGAAGATATATGCATGCATTTGAGGGAAAATCACACATTTTGGGGAAGATTACATGTTTTAAAAATATGTATTAGAGTCTCCCCATTCAAATTGCACCTTTTGGGTGCATGTACATATTTAAGAAAACATTGTAATGGAGTCCAAGAACAAAATCACACCTTTTGGGGTGCATTGCATATTTCAAAGACATGTAATAGAAGTCCAAATGCAAATCACACCTTTTGGGTGCATATGCATATTTTAAAATTTAATCACAAATGACCCTTAGTGCAAAATCGTACCTTTTGGGGATCACTGCATGTTTTGAAAACACTTAAATATGCATGTCTCACCTTTTGGGAGGCAATTACATATTTTGATGTAAATGTGCTTGTAGAGATGTTATGCACAACTTAAGTGATGAATTAAGCACACGTCAATTTAATTTTTTAAGAAATATTACTTAAATGAGTCAAATAATATTTCCACTATATAGATAAATATATAATGTGCGAATATCATTCAAAAAGTAATATTTACTAAGATGTTTGAATTAAAATTAAAAAATTAAACCAAAACTATTAAGTTAATATATTCACTTAAGTGAAAAATAAAAAAGCAACTCAACTTTAAAATATAACATAAAGTGCTCTATAGTTACTTCAAATGAAAAATTAAAATGATAAAGAAACTTAAAAACATAACATAAAGTGAATTTATGTTATATTTTTCAAAAAGTGAATGACAAGTTCAAAATATAACATGATATTTTAATTTGTGCAATTGCATCTGGAAAGTCCAGTTTTTGGGCACTAAAATGGTCATATTTTTTGATTGTCAATTCTGATTAAGTCTTAAGATAGACTGAATTGAAAGGAAAACCAAAAGCAATGACTTGAGCAAAACCAAAAGACCAAATGCCAACAAACACAGTAAAAAACGAGAAAAAGTACGTTGAAAGCTTCAAAAATCAAGCATAGGCTCAACAAACAAAAAAACTAAAAAGACTTGACGAAAGCCTTCAGTAAAAGGATTCATTATATCAATTGGGGTTGATTGATTGAGCAATGTTATCCAATTAAATAATGATCTAACTCAGAGAAAAATGAAACTAAGTTGAAAAAGTTTTATACTGTTACCTACATTTTGTGGTGACAAAATGTAGGACAACATGACTATTATATCTTGGCTGTGAGTTATATTCTGCGCCTGCAAACTCCATTATTGGTGATCTATTTGGTAGCTACATCACCCAATTATGGCATCACATTCTTTGCACAATGAATGCTAAGTAACTTCATCTTGGAGACATTGACTGGGGACTTTAATTTTCTGTTATTCCATTGACCGTTGCTGCTGTTCAAATACCTCTAGGTTCAATGTTCTATTTTATAAATAAATAAATTGTAATCTGCAAATGATTAGTGTGCAAAGCAGTGAATGATAGAGGGAATTGCTCTTTGTTTCATCACTATATTGGTCTCATAATTCATTTAGTACAAAGACTGAAATTTAATGAGTAAATCTTCAGGGTTTTGTGATATTGACAATTTAGTTTATTATTTATTAATAGCTAAGTATCAATTTGTTAGTTCATACAAGAGCACTTATTTATATATCTAGTAGCACAAACTAGTATCAGAGTATACTAGTCAAGTGTTTGACAAAATGCCAAACCGCTGATTAATAGAGGAGATTGGTGTTAAACAAAGCAATAACCGGGTTGGGTTATAACAACCCCTCAGTGGTTCTATCAATCTGTCCATGAATAATACTATACATCTCCTTTCAAAAGGTCCATAACTAGTATGAAGAGTTTCTGAAATTCAGTGATGTAATAATCAACCAATCCTATTTGTCTTAACCGTGCTAGTTCTTTAAAATTGAGTTCAAGTTCTTTGCCATTAAACTGATCTATCAGTTTTTAAGTGGATTTAACATAGGTATTTACTTGGTCATGTCCGAACGCAATTGTACCATGATTCCACCATTCATGCACCACTCCCTCTAGGCGAAGTGCAACGAATTTAATTGCTTCCTCATCTGGTATATTGTTGAGATGGAAGTAGGTAGCGACCTTCATTACCCATGCATATGCAAATATTGATCCAAATCTATTAAATGATGACATATTCACTTTACTTAATTTCCTTTTGAGATCATCGTTGAAATACCCTTGGTTGCCACCATCGAAATATCTCATTCTTAGTTCTGCATAATCCTCATATGATATGTCCCCTTCCATGTTTACATTTTCCCAATCTTCTCACAATTATTCTTGAACTTCTTCAAAGGTTGGTTCCCTTCCTTTGTCCAACACCTCTGTTTGTGGAAGGAAAGTTAGCATTGAAGGTCGAGAGCATGCTAGGTGGGGATTTTCCTTTCTAGAAACTCAATCGTCGTCGTGGCCATTTTGGTTCGCCACATATTTTACTTTTGGCTAGTTGCCGCAAAGTTTCTTCCATTAGCCGCTGAGTGTCGTTCATTTGTACCTAATTCCTTGAAATCTCCCTTAGTAATGCCATGACTTTAGCAGTAGTGGGTTCTCTTGAATCTCCCATTCTATGAACTGAGTGTTATTTCCTTCATTTCTAGCTATAAACTTTCATTCACTATCTACCAGCTGGCAGGATCATTGGCTTTGATACGGCTGCAATGTTCTGAATTCACTTTGCTTTTGTATACACCAAATCTGTCAAACGTTGAAGCGATGTCCGTATGGGTCTGGTCAAAGGAATGACATACATTGGCAACAATTGTTCGTAGGGTAGGTGATTGTACAGTGATGGGAGGGTTGTCATACGTGAGAGACTGAGGTGGAATGTAGATGTCGTACGGTGGAGAGAAGGGAAGTTTAATGGATGTGTTGAAGTCGTATGGTGAGTAGAGGAATAGTCATATGGTGAGATTGGTGGTGTATGTATGGTGGGGGAGAGAAGGGTATGGTGGTGTAGTTTGCAGTTAGTACGGAGGGGAGGAAGATATATGCATATTGAGTTGAAGCTGTACGGGGAGGAGTAATGATGGAGATTTGTGCTTATGGTGTATGGTGGAGAGTGAGGTGGCCGTATGGACTATGTTCATAAGAAAGAAATCTATACAATCTGTGAAGGGGTATTACAAATTTGCCACAAACAAACACAGAGTGATAATTACATGCGAATTTCCAAATGAAAGAAACAATGAATATGCATAAAATATCAATTTGTAGCCGAACAAATATTATAGTTGCAAACAATGATGGTGCTCCAATTAGCTAGATCTGAGCAAAGTAATACAGAAAATGGATTAGGGTGAGGGTTGAATCCCACCAAAACTGAAATGGCCAAGTAGGGAAGGTCTTCCACTTCCAAAATGGCAAACAATACTGAATAAAATAATCCAAATCACACACCAAAACAACTCAACCTCATGGACATATATACCACGTCAAGGGAGAAACTATATGCCAATAGAAGCCATGAAAAACTCTTACAAAATAAAAATAAAAATGGGTCTGAGATATACTAAATTGGCTTATAAACAAAGTTTTAATATATTATTTATTTGATGATGGGAACATTACAAATAAGGTGGTGTGCAATTTTTCATATCAAAGGCTTCCGTAACTAAAAGGTACACTATTTATTCCTTCCACCATCTCCCTCCAGTAAGGTGATCTAACTAAGTTGAATGGAACACCATTTGCAAAGAGGCAACCTCCAATTTTTCATTAGCTAGATCTTTCAACTCATTTTGAAAAGCCTTATCTAATTCTTGTGCGTGTTGTGCTTTGGTTCTTCTACATCATCATCATCATCCATAGAAGGTATAGGCAAGAAAGGATGTCTAGAGGCTTGGTGAGTGGGTGGTGTTATTGATTTTTTCCCACTAGAAGAACTATGTTTCCCTTTTGAAAGTATTTTATATCATTTTCTTGTTCTTTTAAAAATACTGCCATTTGCCCAATTGACAAGCCTTTCTTATCAATCCCCTCACACATATTAATACCTTTACCTCTAGGGCCCAAGAAATGAAGTTTGACTCTAGAGTAGGAGCTTCTATATTGTGCTTGGTAAAAATTACATTTCCAAATGAAACCCCCACCTCTGCTACAATGTGAAATTCTTGTAGTGTCTCCATAAAGGAGACCATCAATTTTTAAATTGTTGATATCCCTCCCCACCCACTGAGCTTTGACTACTCATGGTTGCACTTGCAATCTATAACAAAAATAAATTTGTTTTTTCAAAAGTTGTACAAACCATGGAATAAATTTGAAAACTTTAGAAAAACTGAAGACAATGAATAAAAAAATGAGAATGGTTCAAATGTATACCTTCAACACTCAAATCTATCTTCAAGCAAGAATGTATCACTCCACAATCAACCTCTTAGGCATTCAATCACTTCACTTCAAACTTGCAAGAATGAAAGAGCAAAATGAGAGATCAAATGCATCTAAAATGAGTTAGACATCAAGTATAAAGGGGTGTATTAAGGTTAGGTAAGAAAAAACATAAAATAAATTCCTTTATTACTATTATTTTTGGCTCCCAACATTTTTGGCTTCTGGAGCTGCCCTGGTCCACACAAGCTCCATGTTTGACCTTGTGGGTTCGAGCGGATTTGTGGACCCTACGTGGACCGATTTGTAATTCTAGATCGAGTATGGACCAGGATCCAAACCTAGTTCCTGCTCTGAATGCACGAAACTGGTAACTTAGAAAAATTCAAAATTGTGGCCATGAAGAACATTTAGGAAATTTCACATTTGTAAAACAAACCCAAACTTTTACACTTATTGGAAATTTCTTCATTTGACTTTAAGTGAATAAAAACAATATTTTGGAATTTCAAGTTTTTTTCTACATTTCACATCACTGTCTTTGACTTGGTATTTTCTAGGTTGAGATTTCTTGGACGAGCTTGAAAGGAAAATCAAAATGTGCATGAGATTTCAAGTTTGCAAAGGAAGCCCTTATTTGTGCATATTGCAAACATATTAGAAATCTAGAAATATATATGCATCCTCATTTCAAAGGATTTTGTAAGTATATGACCATTATTGAACCATTTGGCATTTCTTAGCCAGGATTTTACATCCTTCATGTTTTGTGATGTCCTTGTTCGGACAAAGAGGCGGATGGAGGGGGAGGTACGGATGGATGGAGGAGTACAGATGAAAGGAGGTAGTACAACAGATGTTGGGGGAAGTATGGATGGATGGAGGAGTACGGATGGAGGGAGGAGTAAAGTTGGAGGAGTGCGATTGGAGGAGGAGTACTTGAGTATTGTACAGAAATTGGAAAGAGCATACAAACTCATATACAAGTAATATTAGAATACAACACCATCAAGCAAATGTCAAGCATGAATAGATATTGAATACCGATATTCTCCAATTAATACTCACAGACAAAGATGGTTCTCCGATTTGCTAGATCCGAGCAAAGTATTATAGGCGACAAAATAGGGTGAGGGTTGACTCCCATCAAAACCAGAAAGACGAGTAGGGAAGATCTTTCACTTTTGAAATGGCGAACAATAGAGGACTCGAACAAGAATTCGCAGTGCAAAGAAAATAATCCAAATAGCATGCCTATAACAACGCACAAGAAGGCTTTATAAAGGGCTTTGGGGAAACTTCCTGAAGGATTACAAAATGGCAATAAGCCGACAAGTACTAAACAAAAATAAAGAGTGGGCCCGAGAGATTTAAAAACATTGATTCTCAACCACATACAAAAATATTATTATTTAATAATATTGGGGACACCCATTGTAGTGTCCCTTGTCCGAACAAAGAGGCAGTGGATACAAGACCGCACGGCAATAAGCTGACAAGTACTAAACAAAAATAAACAGTGGGCCCGTGAGATTTAAAAACATTGATTGTCGACCACATACAAAAATATTATTATTTAATAATATTGGGGACACCCACTGTAGTGTCCCTTGTCCGAACAAAGAGGCGGTGGATACAAGACCGTACGTCAAACTTTTTGTGACTACAGGGGGTTATATGAACTGTGGTGTATGTACGGTGAAGAGGACCCTAGTACGGTGGTTGGTAGTGGAAGATCAAAATTGAAGTATGAAGGGAATGGAAATGTATGGAATATGAAATGTGGAATATGGAAGTATATGGAGTACGGAGGGGTGGTAGTACATCGGATGGAGGGAGGAGTACAAATAGAGGGGGTAGTACGGTGGATGGAGGGGGAGGTACAAATGGAGGGAGGAGTACGGATGGAAGGAGGTAGTATGATAGATGTTGGAGGAAGTATGGATGGATGGAAGAGTATTGATGGAGTATGATCAGAGGGAGAGGTACAGAGGGAGGTGAATGGAGGAGTATGTCGGGTATTTTATAGAAATTAGAAAGAACATACAAAATCATTTGCAAATAATATTAGAACACAACTCCATCAAATAAATGCCAAGCACGAATAGATATTGAATACCGATATTCTCCAATTAATACTCACAGACAAAGATGATGCTCCGATTTGCCAAATCCGAGCAAAGTATTATAGGTGATGGAATAGGGTGAGGGTTGAATCCCACCAAAATCAGAAAGCCAAGTAGGGAAGATCTTTTACTTCCAAAATGGCGAACAATAGAGAATTCCAATAGGAATTTGTAGTACAAAGAGAATAATCCAAATTGTATGCCTAAAACAACTTATAAGAAGGCATTATAAAGGGCTTCGGGGAAACTTCCCGAAGGATTATAAAATGGCAATAAGCCGACAAGTACTAAAAATCAAGGGCGGGCCCAAGAGATTAAAAGCATTGAGTCTCGACCACAACAAAATATTATTATGTAATAAAATTGGGGACATTACAAATCCTCGCTGGCCAAAGATTGCTTGTCCTCAAGCAATACGCAAACTCTAGGATCCCAAAACATTCGTAGATGCAGATTGCTAAAAACTTCATGCTTCTTTAGGATCACTTGTGCATAATTGAATTCAATTGAGATGAGTAGACCACCATTCATGCTCTGTTGCGCCACTCTGATATAAATATTGTTCCGTCTTGAGTCACCAAGATCCTAGACTTGAAATTCATCTGTGTAATCCATCATGATTGCCATTGGGGAATAGATTTCATAATCAGCCAATTGTAAAGATTGCTCTTGCAAATAATCCTCGATTGAATCTACATCACCAAGAGGCTGAACAACTACTGATAGAGCTTGCTTATTCGGAGGGTCGTTGGTAGAACCCAAAGTTCCATCAAGTTGATTGTCGAGCATTGGTTTAATGTTATTTGTGCAAGTAGCTTCTTCCATAATCATTTCCTTCATCTTTGATTTGGGTACCAAATAGATTTTTTCTTTGTTGTAAATGACATTGCCAACCATCTTGTACCTGTCATCTTGCACTTGACCATCCAACAGTTGGCACGCAAAAGTATTCTTGGAGTATTCGACTAACAGATGTGCCCTCCAATTAGATGGAAACTGATCCATAGTTGTAATCCAAGTCATAGTTCTCCATTCTCCCATATGGATGGCAAAATCACCAGCTCTAATACCACTGTAATGTCCCTTGTCCGGACAATGAGGTGGATGGAGGGGGAGGTACGGATGGAGGGAGGAGTACGGATGGAAGGAGGTGGTACGGAAAATGTTGGGGGAAGTATGGATGGATGGAGTAGGGATGGAGGGAGGAGTACGGTTGGAGGAGTACGATTGAAGGAGTACGTAGGGTATTGTACAAAAATTGGAAAGAGCATACAAACTCATATACAAGTAATATTAGAATACAACAGCATCAAGTAAATGCCAAGCATGAATAGATATTGAATACTAATATTCTCCAATTAATACTCACAAACAAAGATGGTTCTTCGATTTGCCAGATCTGAGCAAAGTATTACAAGTGACAAAATAGGGTGAGGGTTGAATCCCACCGAAATCGGAAGCCAAGTAGGGAAGATCTTTCACTTCCAAAATGGCAAACAATAGAGAACTCCAACAGGAATTCACAGTACAAAGAAAATAATTTAAATAGCATGCCTAAAACAATTTACAAGAAGGCCTTATAAAGGTCTTCGGGGAAACTTCCCGAAGGATTACAAAATGGCAATAAGCCAACAAGTACTAAATAAAAATAAAGAGTGGGCCCAAGAGATTTAAAAACATTGATTCTCGGCCATTTACAAAAATATTATTATTTAATAAAATTGGGGACATTACAAAGTCTGTAATGCCCCTTGTCTAGACAAAGAGGTAGTGGATACAAGTCCGTACGTCAAACTTTTTCTGAATATGGAGGGATATATGAACTGTGGTGTACATACAATGAAAAGGACCCTAGTACAGTGGTTGGAAGTGGAAGATTAAATTTGAAGTACGAAGGGAATGGAAATGTATGGAATATGAAATGTGGAATATGGAAGTTTATGGAGGAGTACGGAGGGGGGTAGTACGAATGACGGATGGAGGGGGAGGTACGGATGGAAGGAGGTAGTATGATAGATGTTCGGGTATGGATGGATGGAAGAGTACGGATGGAGGGAGGTGGTACAACAGATGGAGGTAGGAGTACAAATGGGGGGAGGAGTATGGATGGAGGGAGGTAGTATGTCAGATGGAAGGAGGAGTACGAATGGAGGGAGGAGTATGGATGGAGGAGTACGTCGAGTATTATACAAAAATTGGAAAGAGCATACAAACTCATACAAATAATATTAGATCATAATTCCATCAAATAAATACCAAGCATGAATAGATATTGAGTACCGATATTCTAAATCTGAGCGAAGTATTACAGGCAACAGAATAGGCTGAGGGTTGAATCTCACCGAAACCGGAAAGCCAAGTAGGGAGGATCCTTTACTTCCGAAATGGTGAACAATAGAGAACTCCAACAGGAATTTGCAGTACAAAGAAAATAATCCAAATAGCATGCCTAAAACAACTTACAAGAAGGCCTTATAAAGGGCTTTGGGGAAACTTCCCAAAGGATTACAAAATGGCAATAAGCCAACAAGTACTAAACAAAAATAAAGAGAGGGCCTGAGAGATTTAAAAACATTGATTCTTGGCCACATACAAAAATATTATTATTTAATAAAACTGGGGACATTACATGTTTTAATCAGCTGAAACCTTGTAAACTGGGGTAGAGACAAATAGAATTATGGGCTTTATTTGTTCAGACAGCCACCTGGTGAGTTTTTGAGAGTGACTTGAAGTGGCAATAGAATGAATAGATTCGTCTACTTGTTTGCTCAAAACCCTTCCTTTTTGACTTGCTATTCATCTTGTCTTGTTGATGAGCAATTATTGATAGAGTTGCACTGGTCTGCAGAACTTCTTCTAGGTCTGATTGATATGACCATAGTTTGCAAACTCTGCAAGTACTCTCCAAGTTGCTGAGTACTTTTTTTTTTTGCTACATGATTTTTTACAACTCTCAACTCTCATGCATTTATAAGTACAAGATAAACATTGATAAAATGATACAATCACCAATGTGAGTAAAACACTGGTTTCACATGATTTTTTTCTATAAAACCATGCATTTTCATTTTTGAGATTCCAATTTTTAATTTTAAAAACATTTTTTAATTGAATTTTGCAAAATAAAAAGCCATTTAAGAAATTATAATTTTTAGTATTCTCTAACTTGCTGAGTTTTAACCAAGTCAAATTTTCTTTGGGCTTGTCGAGTACTCTCCGAGCCTGAGTCTGCAAATTATGAATTTGAGTACATTCTTTGACGTGCTGTTGTTAATATGAGCTCCGTTAAGTCTTGGTGAAGGACAGTTTTTTGTATAGCCTGGGTTGTCTGTGAGATGCCTTAAGGGTCTTGTTGAAATCATTATCTTCTTTGATAAAGTGATATCGATGTGATGGTTAGCTTGGTGTTGGCGATTAGAAGGTTCCGATGAAACTTTGGTGTATCTATGGAGAGGCTTATGGGTTTTGGCGACGTCCTTACCTTCTATGATGGAGCAATTTTCAATGGGATGTTTATTCTGTCTTGTTGAAATGGTGTTTGCGATGAAGTTATGAGGATCTGTGGGAGTTCTTATGAGTCTTGCTGAAGTGCTTACCTACTTCAACAAAGAGATTAATGAGACACTGTGCACCCTTATTGACTGCCATGGTAGACATATATGCAAAATGTGGAAGCACAGGGCAAGCTGCTTAACTGTTTGACAATTCTTCAGAGGAATGTGGTCTCAGAAGTTGGCATGACTGCTGGAATGTGAAACAGAGCAGAGACATGAAGTATTTGACAAAAAGTTTGGCGATTATGAGTGCAAAATGAGAAGCAAAAGTAGAGCAATATAACTGTTTGCTAAAATGCCTCATTGAGATGTCATTTGTTGGAATGAAATTACTCCATGATTTGTGCAGAGCAATTTGGAAAGAGAAGTGTCTCTCTATGGTAGTTTCATCAAGGTTAATGTATCCAGCTTAGAGTCACTGTTGGAATGAGGATCGACTTAAATGCATGCTAAAAGGCATTACTTTTATGCATTCATAATGATCGATCTAATGAAGTTATTTAGGTATTCGAGATGGATGACGCTAATCCGCTTAGGGTAGAAGGAGAAGGATTAGATGTTCTAATTTAGGAGCATGTTCCAGTATTAAAACCTTTTTCATCAATTGCAAATACTTCATGAGAAGAATAAAGGGGCAAACAAAAGCAATTTACAGAAAAGGACAAAAGTATATGTTCAGTCAGAGAATTATCAGCAGGACAAAGGGAAAGTGTAAATATTAAATTGAAATTGCAGATAATTTTAAAGTCTGATTATCAGTAGAATAGAGTGAAGTAACAGGTATATGCAGAAAAATGACAAATTGCGGGCATTAATATCATATTGAAGACCACAGACATAGAGGAGATAAAGATCAGTAAAGGTAAAACCAGATTGCCAGGATATGGTCAGTTTTTGCAGAATGGATCAGAGATTTTGTAGAGCATGTCAGAGAAGGAAGATAGCTGTTTACTTGCACAGCAGAAATACTTTTGCAAATCGAATTTTAAATTGTATAAAAGGAAGCCAGATGTCAATATTGAGTTAGTTTTAGTACTTCCTCTCTCTTCTATTTATCTCTTCTTTCTCTCTGATTAGGATTAGATTCCCAATTTCATTCCATTCTAGTAGTATTTCTATCTTAAACTTTAAATGCAAGGCATTCATTTTGTTAAGTAGTTATTCTTTGATTTAGTTGGCTTTTTCTTTTGGATTTTTCAGTGTGAATATCTCAGCCATGTATACGTATTTCTGATTATACTTGCCTTACTCAGGTTGAGCTTTAATGAAAGCTCAAGGTGCGCACCTTTTTTCAATTGTCTCCATGATGGTGAATGATATTCTTTCAAGCAATGGGATTAAGGATCCACTTTCTTTTGTCTACTTAATATTTTATGTTGCATATTTCAGTTATGACTTTCATCTAAGGGGTGAATTAAATTGTTGTAAATGGAATGTGGAGGATTGTGTTTTAACTTTTTAGTATGGATTGTTAGTCAGTGTTGCAAGAAAACTTATCTTTGGGTGTATCTTTGCAAGGCATTGATGCATATATACCCCCTGATTATGGATTCACTAGTATTTTGAAGAGGTCTTTGCATTGTGCTGCATTTGACTCCACTGCCCAAACAGGCACTGGTCTAGGAAACTGCTTGCTCAGGGGTTCAAATAGACATGGTGAATCAAACCCAAATTAGTTAATCTTGTTTCTTTTCAGTTCTGTTATTTGTTTTAAGTTTGTTTCAGTTTTCAGTTTAGGATTAGTTTTAGTCCGTTCTCATGATGTAAAGGATTATAAAATCAAGTACATAGAAAAAACAATTTTAGATCAAACATTTATTCGGTTTCAAGTATTGAGAACGTACCTGTTGTAATACTCATCAAATGAAGATTTAAGATGAAGAGAGCATCATATTGAGCTAACCTGCCCTGGTTTAACAGAGCCAAAAGTGGAGAGAGCTGTGATTAGCCCATTGTCCCTAATCATACTCTGTTATGTTGGCCATCTGACCCAATCTGTGAAGACTAAATATTGGCTACTTTATAGAGGTTTTGCACCATTAGTTGGAAATGCCAAACAGAGTGGTCAGATTCCAACCTCTCCAAGTCCAAGGTTGTACATGGAGGGGTTGCATTCCGGCCTCACCAAGTACCGACCTCATTTAAATATTTATTTTCATGGAAACACTTGTTCATTTTCTCACTTGTAATTCCACTTTTGCTTGAAGTATAATGATTTGTGTTGATGTTCAGTTTTAATTCAGAGATTGACTGATGAAGCCCTTGCTTCTGAAGATCTGAATCTCATGTTTGAATGGAAAAAAATCCCCTTTATTATATAGATCAGATCTGACATGCTTGGAAGCATTCATTTTCATGCTAGAAGTTAATATGAGGTCAAAATGTGCCTTCTTCTTGTGGGTGGAAATCATCGGTCCTATGTACAAGTTTGGACTTGGTGAGGTCAGAATTCAACCTCCCCAAGTCCTGGCTCCATGTTATTTTCCTTTTGACTTCATGTGCCATTTTGGCCTCTACCAACCTTCTTTTATTTCAACTTGTTCATTGTGATGGCTTGGACACTGATTTCAACTTGAAAGGTTGGACTTAATCATGTGTCTTCTTCTTGATTGCAGGTATGATCATGATGTTTTCATGGAAAGTTGAGCCTCAAACTACTTAAATCAGACTTGATTTGATGAGGAGTCTTTCTTTACACCTTGAAATCTCTATATTTCTATGCAAGGAAGCATGTGAAAATTGAAATCTAATCACAAAAGAAGGATGGAATTTTGGGGGTTGAAGTCTCATCATCTACTTGGGGAGGTCAGATGCCGACCTGTCAAGCTATGTAGTTGGGGAAGTCAAATTCCTAGTAGCAATACCACAATTAGAGTTGATTTGGCGAGGAGTCTTGCTTTACACCTTGAAATCTCTACATTTCTATGTAAGGAGTCATGTGAAATTGTAATTTGTTCACAAAAGAAGGGAAGAATTTTGGGGGTTGAAGTCCCATTGTGTACTTGGGGAGGTCAGGTTTTGACTTGTCCAAGTACAAGATTGTATTTGAGGTCATATTCCAACCTCATCCTAGTACAACTTTCCAAATTTGTTATGTCTTTGCTTTCCAAAATTCTGACTTCCTAATGAAATTTCATTATTTGTTATCATTTTGGGAGACTTTAGAGTACAAACTAGAGATCTTCATACCCCATCCATGACCGTGGGTCTGATGCAGTTTGTACGACTGAGTCGGATCTGACCACCTTGGGTTTGCATTGTGCTTTAGAGGACAGCTAGAGACTCCTCACTAGATACAATCCTCATCTACTATAGTTATGTGAGTCCTCATACTTGTTGATCTTGAATGATCTTCCTTGCTTCTCTGGTTCTGACCTTTTCACATATTGGGCCCATTTCAATAGTGTGAGCGTTATTGACTATGCTCTCTCCTGAACCTCCTTCATCTCTTCCATTAGCTGCTTCAGCATCTCTTGTATCCCCTTGGCTAATCACACCCTTCTTAGTCTTATGCTCAGATGCTTCCCTCTCCCTCAACCCCACAATCTTCCCCCGCCTGCAACCACTCTCCACACTCCCTCCACTTGTACCTCCTTTTGCTTCACTGATAGTGACTGTGACCTCTTTGTCCACCACCTTAGACGCATCCTCTCCTGGGATTCTTTCATTGACTTTGGGGATGTGCCCTTTATGTTTTTCAAGCTTGTTGTTGTTTTGTGGGAGGCTTCCCTCCATTCCGTTCCTCACCGCTCCTCCCTCTTTCGTAGCCTCATGCGTAGGCGCACCTGCCACATGAATCAATCGTTCGACGAGGATCGCAAGTCCTTTCACCACTTGATTCGCTCAACCTTCCACACCCTTTCCCCTCCCTTGTTCATCCAGTTGAGGCTCGCCTTTCGCCACTTTCTTCACCATAAGAAGCAGTTGTTTGTTTCCATTCAGTGTAGATCTCTTTGTGCCTCTCTTCTACATTTTCAAAAGCTTTTCTTGTGCACCATGTTCCCTTGCCACCTTCCTCCTTCCACCCTGGATCACTGCTTCCTCATCTCACACACTCCCACTCTCTATGAGATTCCTGACCAACCCCCTCTCCACCTCATCCCCCTGCTCCATCGCCACCTTTCCACTTCCTCCAACATTAGTGAGGCTATTAGAAGCATGATTCAATAGGACAACAGATGAGGAAGGGTTCTAAGTGGAGCTCTTCACAATTGGTACTTCGACTTTGGGGTCCTTTCTCATAGTGCTCTTAACAAAGTTATTTGAACAGGCTTTCTTGATTCTTGATCATTTCATATTATCTATCCGATTCATAAGTCTAGGTTGGCTTCAGACCTCAAAAAGTACAGGGCCATCATGATTGGGCATATGTTTTCCAAACTCTATGCCCCTGTACTGAACACTATCTTATCTAAAGAGCTTAATCAATGACACTGTCAAGCTTGGGGGAAGGCTCAATTCTGTATTGATTTATAGACCATGAACTATATTTCGACACTTTCAACTATCATTGAGGAGTCTCGACACTGCTTTGCGAAAATTTATTGTTGTTTGTTGACTTTCGCAAAGCTTTTGACTTTGTTCCTTGGTCAACTCTCTTTCAATGGATTAGGGACATAGGGATCTCAGAGACTCTTTTGGTGGTTATCACGAGGCTCTATGAGAGTATTTTGGGCAGAATTAGGACTCTGTAGGGGTTCTCGGACCCTATTCTAAGCACCATTGTGTTGAAGTAGGGCTGCCCTCTCTCCCCTACTCTTTTTGATATTTACATTGATGAGCTCAAGGCTTTCTTCTAGGACTTCTTGCTCCTTGGCAATGATTGCGATCTCCATTTTACTATTTGCTGATGATATGGTTCTTTTGGCTTCTTTCTTGAAGGGGCTTCAACAACTTCTTGATGGTTTAGCTTCCTTTTATGACTGGCAAGAGTTAGCTGTGAACCTGGGTAAGACCCAGGTGGTGGTCTTCAATTGGTTGAAGACCTCACATGTCCATTTCTACTTTTAGGGCATGGAGATCAAGATCACACCCGCCTATATTTATCTGGAGGTTAAGTTCTCTGGTCCCCGTTTTAGTATGAGACTTGCCATGTAGCCGCGAGTAAATAAGGGTCTCAACTCCTTCGCTATGCTTGAGAGACAATGCTTTAGACATCACTTTTTGGATAACACGACCAAATCATCCGTCTTGGACTCCTTGGTTAGGCCTATTGTCCTCTATGGCTCTATTGTGTAGGGGCTCTCTCTCCGTGAGTTTGATTGGGCTTCGGTTAAGAGATTCCAGACCCTCATTCAACATATTATCAAATGTTATTGGTCTACTTCCCACAATATTGCCTTGGTTGAGTTTGGGACTCATCCTTTCAGGATTGGGACTATCTTTGATTTGGTTTGGTTTCTCCATCGGCTTTTGGCTTTGCGGACTTTGTTGAAGGCCATCACAAGTATTCCTATCTAGCCTCTTGCTCTTCAAAAGTGGTTGTTGGGTCCGAACCTATTGGCTGGCAGGGCCCATTATTGGTTCATCCAAGCCTCTTCTCTTCTTGGTTCGATTGGGATTGCGATGGACCACCTACCCCCCTTTTTGTTCTTTTTGGATGCCCCTACTCGCCTCCTTCCTTTCCAATAGGAGCTGAATGAGTACATCAAGCTTTATATTATATTACCACGACATGGACCCTCTGGGGGAACTTCCCAAGGATGACCTTTTATGTGGAGCACTACATGATCATTCAGGACAAGATTGTTGTGCACCCTTGGTACCTCACACGCCGTTGGACTCATGCCCTTTGCATCTCTGGGGGATCCTTTAGGGTGGGCTCTCACCAACTACGTATTCAGATTGACCACCTGATTGATAGAGAGGACAATACTTGTTACCTCTAGTGTTACACAAAAACATAACCCCTATGTTTTTGGGGTCGTGCCTATCTCAGGGATGAAACAAGGATGTGAGGATAGATTTTTGTATTCCCCAAAGCTGTCCCTTTTCTACCAAATTTGGAAACCTTCATTAGATGACCATTTTTTTGTAGGAAATTTGGAGATGCGTAACAGTACCAAGGACGACTTTTTCGTTTCTCATCTGCCCTTAATACTACTGGTCGTCCCCTTTTTCTATCCAGCCTACTAATATCGAAACACCTGCAAGAAATCATTTAACAAAAATTATTGTCCGTGTGGGCCCCTAGTGGTCTTAAAGACAATAAAAATATGCAAACCCTATTTGATTTGTTAAACAACTAAAACGCTAACTCTTCTACTCATTTTTAGATTTTTTGTACTTGCTAAGAGGAAGAAAAAAACATAGAGTAGTAGCAACAGTCAGGACAAATTGCATTTAGTATTTAGGGTTTACTATTTTAGTTCTATTGTTCTTCATTTCATTCTGATTTGATGCATTCATACTTTATTGTCCGTGTGGGCCCCTAGTGGTCTTAAAGACAATAAAAATATGCAAACCCTATTTGATCTGTTAGAACACTAAAACGCTAACTCTTCTACTCATTTTTAGATTTTCTGTACTTGCTAAGAGGAAGAAAAAAACATAGAGTAGCAGCAACAGTCAGGACAAATTGCATTTAGTATTTAGGGTTTACTATTTTAGTTCTATTGTTCTTCATTTCATTTTGATTTTATGCATTCATACTTGGAGCCCTTAGAAATTTTGATTTTTGCTATATGTATACAATATTGTTATAATGGAAGTACTTACTATTTGTCATTTGATAATTTTCGATGTATTGATCTTCTAAAATGTCTATGGTGAATGGTTTATCAATGTTATGATATGCATATTTGAATTTTATTTATTTATAAACACATCCCCTATTTTTTTAGTCATCCCCTAAATTTTGGCTTTGACTCGTACCCATACCAGAAACATGTCGTCATTCTTGTCTCAGAAACTCCATGGAGCATTCGTCGCCTTTGCTTCCTTGGGCAGGCAGAGTTCGAGACCCATTTTATTTTTTGATGCCCCATCAACTATGAGATCAGGGGGAGGTTCCATTGCTTATTTAGAGAGTGCACGTCTGTCTCCTCTTTCTTCAGTTACTTTGATCAATGTTGTCTCGTCCTGTATCTTGAGGAGACCATGTGGCTTGGTGATCATATCATGATGTCCCTGTTTTCGTTGAGGCATACCCCTAACCATCTCATCACTACTTTCTTCATGCCTTGGGCTCCTGCCCGCGAGAAGAAATGGCCTCTTGACCATGTTTCTTTAGGTCACATTAAATTTGTGCAGTCTCGTAGAGGACGCATTCAACAACTTCACCCTTCTTCTAGTGCCTCCTCCAGATGGTCCATGACATAACCTCATCACAGAATATATTCTTTGGTTTTGGTGTACTCCTTTCCTGTGTAGAGTACTTAGTCTTTTTTGGTTCTGTTCTTTTTCTTTCTTGCTTGCTCTTTCCATGGTTGGTTTGGTGCTCTCGTTGCAGGCTGTTGCCTTGTTAATGCATTCTCTAGTCCCCTAGATCCTCTTGGTCTCTTGTTGGACATTAATAAAGTTATTTCAGTCTCTTCTTCTTATGGTTTTCTTTCTCATTTATTTTTCTAGAGACTTCAAACTCCACGCCCTTCAAGCTCAAACTTCATCTCATGGTTGTAACTTTCCTTGCATTCTCATGTAGACTTCACATCAAAAAATTGTTTCATTTTCATATTAATCTCATTTCTTTAGATCCAATTACTCATGTGGTTTCACTTCCCATTTTGCAACTGGACTTCCACTCTCTATTGGTGCTTGGATCTTGAACTAAGATCAACCTTCCCATCATCATCTCAAACTTCAAAATTTCTTAGGACTTGACTATATGTTCAATACCTCACTCACAATTCCACTCTCTAAACTAGATTAACTCCTAAGCGGAGAAAAGTTTCTCAAAATCATTTCACCAGCCTAGAGACTTTGAAAAATACTACCAAGTAATGAAAACTAAGGCCCTACTTGAGGCAACAATTAGTCTACCACTAAGAAAAACTTTAAGGTTTGCATTTGCATTGGTGTGTGTGTGTTTTGAAACACAGGAGGCCCATCATACTATCATGTGTTCCAATTAGAAGATTCTGGGTAGATTGCTTAGATGATTTTGAAATTTGGAAGAGAAATTGGATAAGGTTAAGCCTCAAGGAGATAATTGATTTTGTTACAAGCTAGGGTTATTATTGCACCAAAGATTAACCTGTAAATTCCCGATACAACCACTAGACTTATAGAACACAAGAGGTAGTTAAGACATGTCACAAATTTTGTAATGTCCCCTTTTTGGGACATTAAGAATTTTGAAGTCAAATTCATAAAATTTTAATTTTGGCTTAAGGGAGCTTAATGCAAATTTATTAAATGGGTCAAGTTAATATCATAAAGTGGGTGTAAGGTGACAAGAAGGAAAAAGATGAAAGGAGAGTAGAAAATTGTAGGGTTACCATTTTGACCATAAAAAGAAGGATGAGGAGTTCATTTTCAACATGCTTGGTTTTGAGATTGGTTTTTTTGGTCTCTCTTTGGAGAACATAAGAAAGCTTCAACTTCTATTTAGGATCTGAGGACACAAAGAGGAGTAAGAAGGAACAAGAAAAAGAGGAGAACCAAGATTTTTCAGCTTGTTCAAGAGATTTGTGAAGCAAAAGGTAGGGTTTTTCTTGGTTTTTTAATTTTATTTTTATTGTGCATGTCAAGATCATTGTTTTTTTTCTAGTTTGTAGCTTTTAGTTCTTAGTTGAATTTCATTTCTAGATTTTAGTAGATGTTTCTTGTTTCATTTCCAAATTTTTGTTGCTTTAATTTTACTTCAAAAAATTATGATTTTAAAGAAGGGCGGGCATAGGCTGAAAGCATGTATTTATTTTATATTTTTTTCATTTTGTGAAATGCAGTGTCAAAATGAGCTCCCATAGTCATGACTCAAGTGGATCAAATTACAGTCACGATCAGATGGATTTAGAGGCCCATTCTCATAGTGATAGCAACCAAGAAAATTATAACCGTAACGTTGGTCATGATGAAGAGAATGAAGAAACTGATTCAAAATCAACAAATAATTGGTGATTTGGTCCCCCAACTACGGATTGCCCCTCCACTCTTTTAGCAAAGTGAGCACTAGGGGTAGTTATGACCCTAAATCTCCTCTTAGACAGTTTGCAACAAGGATAATTGCACGCATAGCTATAGGTGGTGGTACAAGGAAGTGGAAATATAATAGTTGTAAGACGAAATGGTTTAGGAGCATCACTAGAGTGAATGCACGTCTCCTCTTTTGGATAGGAAAAGGTGTGGGTGTATGCAAGTTCTTGATGAAAACGAAAAATCTGCATTACATAATTGAGTTCACCAATCTTTGGGGTGTTCCAAATGCCTTGGGCATTGAGGTCCCTACCACCTTGACTAGTAGGCAATAGGTTCAGAGTCTTCAGAAAGCTTATGAGTAGAGGCAGCCACATTTTTCTACTCCTAGTCCTAGGGGTAGACCACAATAGAGACCTATGGCTACATCATTTGGAGGGGCAGCCTCAGGTCCTTCTACATCTAGTGCTATGCCTGAAGCACAGTCCAACAAGGGGAAAAGAAAGGTGTCATCTAAAAGTAACCCCATTGCTGATTTATTTATTGCCCGCTTGAGAGAGGAGCTAGAGGAGGCCATTGGTAGATTTCTTTTTTCCAATGGTATACCTCTTCATGTGACACAATCTCCTTATTATAAGGAGATGATGTAGCTGGTGGCAAGGGGAGGAGGATTGTCATTTGTGCCACTGGGTGAGCACAAATTGCAATCTATAATCTTAGATAAAGAGTATGCCAAGATTGCTTTAGAGAAGGATTACTTGAGGACTGTTTGGGAGGAGTATGGTTGCAACATCATCATGGATGGGTGGACAAACATTAGGAACCATCCACTCATCAATATCATCATTACATGCACAGAGGGGCCATTTTTTCTTAGGGCTATTGATTGTTTAGGGCATTGAAAGGACGCTGATTTTCAGTTTAATATACTTCAGGATGCTATTGAGGAGGTTGGGCCACAAAATGTGGTCCAAGTAGTGACAGATGAAACACCTGTGTAGAGCAGCAGGGAGACGTATTGAGACAACTTAAAGACATATTTGGTGGACTTCGTGTTGTGTGCATGCCATGAACAATGCACTGAAGGACATGGAGAATATTCCTTGGATTAAGGGAGTAGTGAGTGATGCTCGAGATGTCTAGATGTTTATCTGCAATCACCACACATCACATGCCCTTTTCAAGAGCTTCACAAGGAAGGAGTTCTTGAAATCAGTTGAGACCCAATATGCATCCTACTTCATTATTGTGGAGAGAATTATTGAGTTGCAAGAGCCATTGCAACTCATGGTTATGACGAATGAGTGGAATAGGTGGGATGGGTTTAGGATAGAGTAGGGGTTGAGGGTGAAGGAGATAGTGAAGAGCGATGTATTTTGGAGTGATGCAAAATACATTCTCTTTTATCGCTCCAGTTTTCCAGGTCATCAAATATGGGGATGTGGATGGAGCTATTCTTGGAGAGGTGTACGAGTGCATTAATGCTATGCTTGGCCAAATGAGGGCAGTTGTGTGAGAGAGGGACCTGACTTTAGCATTTTACACTAAGCAGATTTGGCCTATTATTCAGTATAGATGGGATAGCCTCAACACTCCCTTACATATGGTTGCTTATGTATTAAGTCCGAAGTGGTACATGCCTAGGCCTAGGAGAGTTACACCACTGAATGATGATGTCGTAATCTATTATCAATTTTGAATTTAGTACACTTGTACTTGAAAGTTAGAACTAGAGGTTAGTACACTAGCACTTATGAATATTTAATTTGTTAATTTATTGATTTTAAAATTTGAATTTCACGTGAAGGAAAGATTCTTGAAATGCATTGATAGGATGTATGACATTGAGACAACAGGGAAGGTTTGCACTGAGTGGACCAAATTTTCTATTCTTAGGGGCTATCTAGCTAGAGCAAAGGCCAACATAAAAACAATGACACAAGAGGATCCTATTTTGTGGTGGAATTGTCATGGACCCAAATCAATAACTACCACACTAGCCATTCGTCTCCTGTCTCAGGTTTCATAATCTTCAACTTTATTCCCTTTTCTTTTCAATTTCAAATTTCAATTTCACTTTTACTTTTAGTCATGAATTTCAACTTCAATTTTGTCATTCTCATACTAGTCATTTGATTGTTATCTTAGGTATCTAGTTCTTCACCTTCTCAGAGGAATTGGTCTACTTATAGCTTCATCCACTCTCTTAAGAGGAATAGACTTACCTCTGAGAAAACAAAGAAGCTAGTGGTTGTACATTATGCCTTGTGTATCAAAGATCGCAAGACATGTGTCTACAAGGAGAGCCCTACAACATGATGGGATGTAGATACCTATGATGTGGGGTTGGTTGGTATTCCTCTCGTGGCTCTTACCCTTGAAGATGCTGAGAGTTCGGAGGATGAGTTCGTTGAGCTTGAGCCTCAGGTTGACATGGATGATTAGAGGCCTCTAGGCAACCTCTACTGCATTTTGGTGGCCCTTGGGCCTTTAGTACTTGACATTTTGTCTTTTGATTTTTTAGTTTGTACTTGAGACTTGGAGTTGGATATTATGATTATCATATTTGTCACTAACTCATTTGGAGTTTGAAACATTGAACATTGAACATTGTGATCATATCATGGTTGTTGCTATTTGATGTAATTTTAAATTAAGTTTATGATGCCATTGAATGATTGATGAGATAATGATACTCATACTTTGATGCCATTTGAATCTTCAATCTTTTGTTATTTAAGTTATTAAAATTTAAATTTCATAGATGATATAAGTTAGATTTCTTTTATTGTTCATTGTTCAATGTTCAATGCAATATAAAACTAAACTAGCAATAACAGTCTTGATGAACTTATACTTCATATTTATGTCTTATACAACTTTTCATAATCAGCATTTCAAGTAACATATGTATAGTATATACCATATTTCCCCGTTCCCCCGCCATCCCCAAATTGAGGCCCCTTTGTCCTCTCATCCTAGAAACTTGTCCCCCTGTCCCCCCGTCCCTGTGTCCCCTAGGACGGTGTAACTATGCTTTATATTCAATGGGGCCATGACCCTTCACTTAAGTGGCTTAAAGTGCAATTAATGGATTATATTTTGGAGGCTAAAATATTGAAGTATCTTATAAATTCAATGTGCACGCTAGTTATATTATTCTAAATGATATTAAGAGTGCATTTATAGTCCATGACTTTGAGCGCCCAAGTTTGGAGTCTTATTATAAAGTTTTATTAAAAACCTAAAAGTGGATTTAAATGCGTTTAAC
Source organism: Cupressus sempervirens (assembly GCA_028749045.1). Classification (NCBI taxonomy): domain Eukaryota; kingdom Viridiplantae; phylum Streptophyta; class Pinopsida; order Cupressales; family Cupressaceae; genus Cupressus; species Cupressus sempervirens. The sequence continues at coordinate 434,327,103 of CM053784.1, read as the reverse complement.
GAGATTGGAGTTATAAAAGCACATCAAAAGCAAAAATTCTCATTATTGAAGATCATTTGTCTTTGCAGTTGTGCAATTGAAACAAGGGTTTCAGGTGTACCAGGGCATTAGAGATTGTTCAATCTTCATTGTTCTTTGCAGATTTGAGGTTGTGAGAGATCAATTGAATTATTTCCTTGGAGGACTTCATACAGGAGTTCTACTGGTGTTTCAGTTGGAGAATTACATCAAGGGTTTGAAGGTTTCTGAAGGTTCATCGATTGCAGGCTCAAATGTTCATTATTGGCTGACATTTCTACCAGATTTCAAGCATCAACTTACAGTTACAATTTAAAATCTCACCCAGATTTCTAAGGAAGGGCTTTCTTTGCTATGAAGCTACATATAAGAGCTTATCTGGCATTTAATATTAGTCTGAATTTGACTCCAGTAGTACCATGTGTTCACCTAGTAATCTAGGCATTGGATTTTTTGGATCATTTGCTGTTGTCTCAGAATTCCTGAGTGCTGATAATCATTTCCAAATTTTTCCTAAGTCTTCTATAATACTTTTGGGTATGAACATTGATGTTGGAAAGCATATTTGATCATGTATTGAACCCTTAATAATATTGCAGCCATTGTTTTTCCATTCATTATATTTGAATTGCAAATGTTATATATTATCCTTTCTGGGCAACTTCTTCATTTTATTTATTGAATTGCAAAACATCACAAACCCAAGTTGTTGAATTGGATAACGCAAGTGGTAATTACACATTGACATGGGTCCCCTAAATAAAGATGAAGAATTGCATAACTTTTAAGGTCACGACCATCAAATTGATGGAGAGGATAGAAAGGGATAAATATGATAAGGACAAGTTGAAGATGATGGTTGATGTATTGACAGATTTCTTATCTATCTAAAATATTCAAGAAGATAATCACTTTGGTCATGTGACCACAGTTGGATTCAGAGGATTAAAGATAACAAATCCCCTTTTATTGATAGTATGCATGAAACATATCACGAGCTCATTCCAACTAGGAGTTGTGTAAGGTCTGGGATTGAAGCCACAAAACAACAAGATGCTATTCATGAGCAGATCATGAGCGAGCTCCAAGAGATTGTGAGCATAGACCCAAACACTGTCATGGCTGACAAGATACTTGGAGATGCCTAGGACAACCATTATGTTATACGAGTTGAAAGCCTCAAATGACAAGTGCGCCATCTTGGAACAAAACATTAAGTAACATAACAAATTATTGAGAGAGGCTGATAAGACAATAGAGGTGTAGAACACATATTTACTAGTAAAGGGGGAAGGGAGGGGGATGGCTGAATTAGTAGTAACTAAAATTTCTGTTTTTATTCAATCCAATTCATAATCAATTCTGCATAATGAAATGTAAGTGCCAAATTGGAAAGAAGTAAAGCGTCACAAGACAAGAACACAATGCACAAGAATACGATGTGGAAACCCGGAAAGGGAAAAATCACGGTGAGTGATGCTGCTAGGATGTACTGTCCTAATGTAGCCTCACAAATCTGAATCCAATTACAATCTTTAAGGGCTCCAACCCTAAGGAGTCTCCATACTCCCTATATAGTACTAACTTTCCTCAATAGTCTATATGCCTTAGCACAGACTTTTAGAACACCAACTCTAAAACATTTAAACTTACAATTGACTATAATAACTCTGATCAAACACTTGCAAATTTCCACAGTTAAATCTCTGCACACTGAATATTATCAATGAATAATGAAGTTGTCAACAAATGTTTCAAGTACAATAACACCTCTTCTTTTTCGCGATGAAATCTGTTCTGAATCAACTACAACTATTACTGGATTCAAACTGATATAATAAATCTTGTAAATGAAATTCAACCTGTCTCAATATCAGTGTCAAGATATTATCTGACATAACTCTGCTTAGCCATGCAACAGAGTGCTCAACATATACATACTTCAGATGAAACTGGAACCAACTTCAAAACTGTATAATGTATATGCTTTATTGGAGAGTTATCAGGCTTTATTGCAAAAGATAATAGAGAAAGGACTACTGTTATTGATATAACTCTCAGATACCGATTCGTGCCAGTAGGGCCTGGATTCCGCATCCGATGCGGACGGATGTGGGAAGCCTCTGGATGCGCTGTGGGTGCTGCCCGGAAGCCACCCGCACTGCGGGTGGCTTCCGGGCAGCACCCGCAGGGAATCCGGGAGCATCCGGACACATCCGCGGGAGTTAGGCGGGAAAACAATAAAATATAGTATATTTTAACTTGACTAAAAGCATTTTTAAAAGTGTTTTTTCACAATAAAACCCTAAAACAACCCTAGAAGACAACATAGAAGCATTCACAAGAGTCATTTTAGAATTTTGTTTGCACCTACAGCCACTCCTTCATTGTGAAGCTAAGTTCAGCATTTTCGAAAAGGATCGATCGAAGAGGGAGAGATAGCTTTCTCAAAGAAGTTTAAACCATTCAAGGTAAGTGATCAATTCTTTTCTTGAGTATTTAGATGATTTTTTTTGAGTTTTTGATGATTTTTTTCAAGTTCTTGAAGATTTTTTAAAAGTTTTTTTTCAATTTTTTTTTGAAAGATATGTAGAAGCAACTTTGGGTATCTATTTTAGTAGTTTTTCTCACTTCTTTCCACTTGTATGCATGATCATTGATGTTCATAGTTGTTAGGAACTAATTAAAATTTATTTATTTTCTTATAAAAGAGGCCCATTGGACACCGCATTTAAAATGGGGGCAAGAGACCGCGTTGAAGAAGCTATTGCACGTTGCCTTTATGCGAATGGGCTTTCTTTCAACTTGGAGAGATCACCATATTGGAAGGAAATGGTGGCAGCAATCAAAGAATCACTAGCTGACTACACAAGCCCGGGCTATGTTAGTGTGGCACGTGGTGCATCTAGCATAAGTGGAACCATGGTTGGTTCAAATGATCTTTCAGCAGTTGGAGATGACAATGAGAATGTGGATTTTCTTGCGAATCCCTATGATTCAATGTCAGACTCTGATTGATTGAATCTTCAGACTTCAATCGTTTACCATGTTTTTAAATTTTATTTTGTTGGAATCTTGAACATGACCTATTTGAACTTATTGTTTAAGAGTCAAGACTAAACGCTAATGTTGGACAAGCACATATTGATATTGATATATGAATATCATATGAATTTTGAAATATCTTGAATTTTGTTTAAGGGTTCCAGTTAACTGTTAAGTATCATAGATTCATAGTCATATTATGATTTATCAAATGATTTGATTTTGTGTATTTCTTGCATTTCTTTGCATATGTTAATATTATAATATATATATATATATATATATATATATATATATATATACACACACACACGTTTCCTTTCGCATCCGCATCCTTAAAAAAAAAATCCCCGCATCCCGTATCCGCTTCGGAATCCGCATCCGAATCAGTAACTTAGATATAACTATGTTAAAGACATAGTATTAGCCATTGTTATCAATATACCTATATATTTCTTTCAGATTGTGCTAGAGATCATCAAAACTTGAAATCTTTCCTTTCTTTATGCCTGTGATAATTTTCCAATCATTCTTTGTCATCTCACATCCATTTGAGAAAAACATTCTCATCTGTTTCATTAAACCTTGGAGATAACCATCATATTGCTGTGTATTTCTTTTGTTTCAGAGAGAAACATATATACTAGATATTTTTGGACTTTATATATTTTTCTTTCTCAAAAGAACAAAGTTCATATAACCATCGGGTTCAACCCAACTATCTCCAAACTTCTTCTAACAGAAAAACTGTCTTCAACTGCTGCCGTGGCTCTCAAACTAAATCACTGAACTCTTAAACAAAAGTAAATTTGTTTATGTAGGAGCAATTGACTTAACAGATGATAGGACTGTTCTCAGCTTTTACAACCCTATAATTTTTGTTTGTATTGGGGAAAGTTTGATTTTGACAAATCTTTTATTATTTTATCTCATCAATTGTCATAGACAAAGACCACCATTTTATTCCAAAATGATTATTGACAAATGCACTGTCTTCTTGAAGCTTTTCAATAACCTAGAAACCTTATAATTATTATGTTTGAACATATCTGAAACTTGACAAAGTCTAAAAGAGGTCATTCGAGCATGTAGAAGCCAACCTTCAACCTGACATTTGTGTTCTTTAATTGTGTGGAGATTATTCATTTTTTCTGAGATATAAAGAATGAACAGTAACTTTAGTATTATTGTGCCTTTGTATGGAAAGCATTGTGGTTGTTAATGTTCTGAAAACTACACCATCTCCAAAATGTCCAGTGTATGGAAATATCATGCTATACATGTTTCCTTCAACGTTCAACAATGGATTCATGCCTCTCACAAATGTGAATCTGTGTAGTAACATGTGCAGATGATAGCAACTTCTGAACCTTTCCAACGCACACACTGTTTATTTGAATTTTGTATGATACAGGGAACTATCATTTTTCATATGTGATGGTGATTTATGTGACAAAGGTATATGTGTATAATACTGATTCTTTCATCAACATATTTTTGTTATTGTTTGATATTCAGTCAAGACCAAAATGATAGCCATCACCACTATTTTCAGTCAAGACCAAAACAATACCCATCACCACCATTTTTGATGTTCTGCAACCATAATATGATATTTGCACATTTACTGTTGACATCAATGACAAGATTATAATAGGGGCTAACAAGAGGATCTTGTGTAGGGATTTTCTGATATTGGCTGTTAGATTAGGAGAAGCCACAACAGAGGAGATGCTACCATGGGGGAACTCAAAAAAGACTTCGAGAGTGTTATTAAAATATATCTGATTATCAGACCTTCAATGTAGAATCACATAGTAAATTAGCATGGATTGACTCCTCCTTGACCTGGTGTGCAAATCATACTAAAACTCTTTCCACAAGAAAATGATTCTATCAGGTCTGGCAGGGCTTTGTGGGGGCTGAGGTCAATGATTGTGATCGCAATGAGTGGATAGGAGATACAAGTGACCATAAAATCTTTAAGAGATTATAAAGGCAAGCAAGCACAACAAGGTCCATATGAGAAAACAAGAGCCACAACTCAATAGATGGGTGCATCTACTCAATCATACGATTTCCATTATTTCTATTTGTCCACAGGACTGTTAAAATGTTAATTTGAAAAGTCTTTTTGTCTCTTATGCTTTTATTTTCTATTGTATGCAATTCTTATAAAGAATTGTTTTTAAAATTTACAGGTACGAAGTTATGAACTGAACTTGATAAATATATAATAAATGAATGAGGAAGGGTCAGCATTTTTGATCCCCCTTATTCTTTAACATAGGACTGAGACTTGATCAAATTTGGACCATCAATCGGTTTGTAGATGGAGTTTTTGAACATTCATCTATCTTTGTGCATTTGAAATCATCAATGCTTGTGTCTTTTGTTGATCTTTGAGTTTATAACTTTATGCAATCTGTGTAGATTATTCTTTGAAGTAACAATACTTTCATAAGTGATTTTCATGTTTTCTGAATCTACCGTTCAAGATTAGAATTCATTATGTCTTTTTATGTTTTGACAATAAATCTTTGAGTTGGTACATCAACATGTATAAAAATCATCTGCATGTTTCAACGATAAATTCATGATTTTTGAAAATTCATTTATCATTCAAGTTGTTGTCTGGTGATTAGTTTGCATTTGTCTCATGGTGATGGACAAGTAATTGCACCTTTACTGCTTTCTGGTTAGCATACCCACATTTATAGATTTCGAAAGGGAGCTGTACATTATTAAATTCAGAGATCAAACTATTTTATATTTTTTCTGACTGTTGTTTGATAATTTGGTCTTCCATTTGGCAAAAAGTTTCTCTAAGCTTTGAAGGGACCAATCTGTTTACCTTCCCTCTTTCATTGTGTGTTATACTGTTATCCTTCACTTGCATATTTCTTCTAAAGTGGAAGAGTAGCAAAAACATGACATCCAATAACTTTAAGCTTTTTCAGGTTGCAGATGTTCTGAAAGATCGTCCTGCATGGCTTTGTGATTGTCGTCGAATGGAAATGCTTGGTGCTTTGACAACTAGCAGTGGTGCAACAGTGGAGTTGTTGTACACACAAGTAACTTGAAAATTTTCAAACTTTAGGCATATAAAAAGAGTCTTCTGGATTTATTGTGCCTTATTTCAGATTTTCTTTGTAGAGAATGATTGTTCTTGTTCCTGTGATTCTATGTTTGACATGGTTTCTATTATATTTTTCTGCAGACGATATGTTGTATTTCTTCATTTCTATTTTGTTTCGTATGATTCAGAAATGCAGTGACTTTTATGATGCAGATCTATTCTCCAACCATTCTTACCCAGGCTCGAGATTTCTGCACAATTCGATATACATCAGTTCTCGAGGACAGAAATTTGGTGGTATGATGTTTCAAATATTAAATTTACCAGTTGTCTCTTTTTACATTCCCTGGACATTAATTTTTTGTTCTAATGTCTCTTTCGCTTACGTGTTTCTGTTAAGCTGTGTGGTTTACTTGTACTTCATTGATGGGATGCAAATATTTCTAAGATTTTGGGATTCAAATATCCTAATGTAGGTCCTTTGATTGGACAATGATATTTCTCTCAATTTCTAGGTATGTGAGCGCTCACTGAATCTGGGCATGGTACCACCCAGGGAAGGTTTTGTTAGAGCAGAGATGCTGTCAAGTGGATATCTTATCCGACCCTGTGGAGGGGTAGGATCAATTGTTTATATTGTTGACCACTTGGATTTTGAGGTCTGTATTTGTTGCTATATTTGAGGCTTCAGAAGGATCTAACTTTATTCCTAGACAGATTTTTGTCATTCAAGAATTTATTGATTGTAAGAAAAAAATTTCAATTTCTTAATTGTAGTTATTTTTGATCTTTATGTAATAGCTTGTAGCTTAGCTTGTGGTGCATTAGGAGAACAGCCTTTTAACTAAGAACAAGAAGATTTCCACAATCAAATCCAGAAGCATAAAATTTGATAGCTTTTTAACTTTTTTCTTGGAGCATGTCCTGATAATAATATTTGATTTAATCAACTAGTATGACATTTTTTCTGTTAAGATTTTCATTTAGTGTCAAGTGTCTTGCAATTAGAGATGGCTAAATAATGCTTGGCTACTGGTCATCCATTTACATTTGGTTATGTATTGTACAAATATGCGTATCCTGTTTTGGGTGCTCCAAATATTAATTGCACTGCCTTTTTCATCTGTCTATTTTTTCTCTCCATTAACAAATCATTTCTTTTAAAATGCTCAAGTTAATGTCCTTTCATTATCAAGTTAACACCACTGCAGGTTAGTATTTCAGGGTGATGCATAAAGTTGGGAGTCAGGATCAATTAATATGAATTATATATGGGTTGTAAAGATTTTGAAGAAAACTAAAGAACAGATTTTTCCATCAATATATCAAATTACATTGAGAGTTATCCATCGTTAATTCAGGATATCTTACAACTTAATCATTGATGTAATCTATGAAAACTTAATTCTCCCATGAACAATATATTGTCAATTCTATTTACATATTGCTCATATGTGCTTATTGTGCTCTTTACACCTTTATCGTCATCTTATTAGGGTTCTCTTCTCACCATTTTCAGTTCAATGCATTTCTCAGTCTCAACTGAATGCCCTTACAAATTAAAATTGCAAGAAAATGAACACTAGGTGTAATGTTAGGATCATAAGAACCATATATGTACTTATGTCAACTCTAGCAAGTTATTACTCCCTCTCTGTTCCATGCAAAAGCTCTTTTGTACTTTTTGATATTGTTTGTAAACCATGGACTTGCAGAACAATATAGTGACATACCCCCGAAAAAATGCCAAGTTCTACTTCACTGTAGGACATAACATTATATGCACCTACAGAAAATTTGTTTAACTGCTGTGTATTTTTTCCCTTGTTTTAGATGGAAAAGGCTACTTCCCCTTTCTACAAATTTCATGTTTAATTTTTTGAAGTCTTGGCATAGAGGTGCAACCTGAATATCACTTATTTCCTTACGAATAATATTACAATGATTTTACAACTGATTAATTTTTTTCTTCTCTCCTTGATTACAATAATGCTATCAACTATTGAGTTAAGATGCCTAGCTCTTCTCGTTAGAAATTTTTAGCATATAATACTATATCGTATTGCTAGCTTTGGTCAAGAAAATGATACCAATATAGAATCTAGATAGATGTACTAGGCTTTTGAAAGCCCTGATTGTGGTTTGTTTGTCTTCTGATATAGGCAGGACAAGCCCCTGAGGTGCTAAGACCGTTGTATGAGTCATCTGCTGTTATGGCACAAAAAATAACTATTGCTGTAAGTATAAAGATTTGTAAACTGCACATAAAATGGGTTGCCTTTTCTGCATGCCATACAAAGCTTTGAAAATCTAAAGAATTTTTGTTTTATTAAATAAAAATGCTTAAATGTCAATAGGTTTAATTGGTTTCTCTACATGTTTCCCTAGGCATTACGACATCTGCGTTCATTGGCACAAGAGGCTGCTGGTGAGGTTATAACTGGTGGCACACTGCAACCAGCTGCATTGCGCGAGTTGAGCCTTCGAATTGCTAGGTGGTAACTCTAATTAGATAAAAATTCGAATTCATTATGCTCTCCACAACAGGTGTTCCTCTTACTAGATCTCAATATGTGATATTTTGTCAGTGACATTAATGCAGGAGTTTCAATGATGCTATAAACACGTTTTCTGAAGATGGATGGTTGTCTATTGCTAGTGATGGAACAGATGACGTTAGTATTGCACTCAATTCATCTTTGAGCCCTAGACTGGCCGATCTTGAATGTGCACCCTCTAATAAATTATATTCTGATGGTGGTGTTCTATGCGCAAAAGCTTCAATGCTTTTACAGGTATACCAGATTTGAGATGCTATCTCGTTTATGATTATAGCTCAAAAATTACTTTCATTTCAACATCTTCCACCTTTTAACTGGGTATTTTTGTGGTGCAGAATGTTCCTCCTGCAGTATTAATACGTTTTCTTCGGGAACATCGATCAGAATGGGCAGATTGGATGGATTGTGATCTTGATACAGGTTGTTCAAACACTTGGAAAACTCATGTATATGGTGCCTCAGCAGTAGCCGGAGCTGAATTCAGAAGACGACAAATACTGATGCCTCTAGCCCATTCTGTGGAGCATGAAGAGGTGAGTTTTTGGGCTAAGATGTGGAAAGTACAAAACTATTTATTTTCCATTAGAAGTTAACTTGTAACAGAAAGTATAATATTTTCACTTGTTAGTTCAAATCTTCATCCTACATTGTTCTAATACCATGACACTCAGAACCATACATTTTAGAGATCTAATTACATTTGTGTAATCACTTGAACTGTATCTTTGTCCTTTTTATGCAATTTCTACAGATAATGGAGCTGGTGAAATATGAAGGTTATGATCCTGTTAGAGATGGTGCCTTGGTGTCGAAGGAGATGTACTTACTTCAGGTTTTCACAATGGACATCTTTGTTTTCCATATGGCATGTAATAGTTGCTAACAAGTTTTCTATATTTATATGCACTAAAATTGTGTATTACTTTATCTCAGCTTTGCAATGGCATTGATGAAACTGCTATTGGTGACTGTGCACAATTAGTTTTTGCACCTGTCAACGGTGCACTTTCTGATGACACACCATTATTGCCATCTGGTTTTCGCATCATACCATTGGACACAGCCTTTATGGTAAGGTCATTGACCTTGTTTATCCTTCTCTTTTCTGTTGTTTTGGACAATTTGTTGCAGATTATAATATTATCATCTTGTTTGCATGTTGTAATATTTCATCAATGTGTAGGATGGATATGGTGTATCCTACAGCTTTAATCTAGCTTCCACACATGAAGCTGACTCAGACATGGGCAGGGTTGTCACTGAAAATGGAACTGCATCTAACCATTTCCGCTCTGTTGTCACTATAGCATTTCAATTTCGGTATGATACTCATAACTGTGACAGTGTATCTATTTCTGCTCGCAAATACATGCGTACTGTTATTGCTTCTGTTCAACGTATAGCAATGGCTATTGCTCCTCGAGTGGGCTCAACACTGGGTTTGAGGAATATTTGTGATACAACAGAAATGCTGACTCTGGTCAAACAAATAGTTTCAAGCTACAGGTGTTTTCCATTCATCTACTTTTATTTTTCTGAGAATATGCTTAGTTGACTTCTTTACAATTTCAATAATCGTTTGTTTAATTTCTAAAATATCATATTAACTTTTTTCTATCAGGGTAAAATTTGAAATAAATCTTTTAGCAGAACAGCCTTCGAACAATGATGAACTGTTCAAGATGTTGTGGCATCATCCTAATGCTATTGTCTGTTGCATATGCAAGGTTTGTACTTGAAATCTTATTTTAGTACTCAGGGTTGTGCAACTGCACATTGTTGTCATGATATGATTTGATTCATTAAAATAGATACAAAAGTATATAAAAGTTAAAATGGTATTGAAGTTATAAACCCAGCTCTTTGACTAGGCTGCAAAAGACTATACGTGTAGAAAAGTTCCAACATTTTGTTCAATAACAGATTCCTTAGATATTAATGGAGTTTAATTTATTTTCATAATTTTTGCTGGACTGGCTTTTAAAACTGGGAGCTTTATTTTGTGTGCAAAACCCGAGATGAATGAATGAAAAATGTGCAAAGAAATGAAATTAAAGGAGGAAAAATTAGCAAGAAAAAATAGCTGTACAAAATTTCATAGAGTGAACCATGATCAAAATTGTTTCTTGGTCTCACTCCACACAAGCCTTGCACAAATATGGTTACATTATTCTTTACGTTATTGTTTGTTTTTTCTTGGTGATTATAATGTTGTAGTGGGGTGGAAGTTTCTAGTCATTTGTGGGGTTAGGTGGTGAGCATGGAAAGGAGGGTGCATTAGACAAGAGAGTGACCAGTGGCTATACAGCCAACTAAACCTCATGGTAGATAAGGATTAGAAAATAAGATAAAAGTCTGTGCTTGGTAGGTCATGCTTTTTATTTTACTGTTTAGACATTTCCATGGGAGTGGGGGATTGAGTGTAACGTCATCTTTTTTCAAGTGATCATCCAGTGGTATTCTCTGGCCTATTTTATTCCTTTATGCTAAGGTGGGATATTATAAGGGAATGAATTAAATCAAATTAATTATTCTAAAGTTCTCCCAATGAAGCCAATCTTAAAGATAACTTTATTTTAATTAACATAATTAATTGACTTAAGTGGAATATAAAATAAATATTATACAATAAGTTTATTAAATACTTCTTAAGTGATTCTTGTAGAAGGTTCAAAGTGGTTACTTCTAGAGGACTTTCTCGGGGCTTCAAAAGAGAGGACAATGAGGAACCTATGACGAAAAACCTTTGGTTCATGGTTGATTGGATGAACTAAAGATTATTATTGCTGATTTGTAAAGAATTGTGGTAGCATAGCATTACCGCTTATAGCTTTGTTGAAGAACAAGGGTATTGGGGAAGCTAAGATAACCATGTGCTTGACTTTAGTTCTGGCTGCCCTAATTTTTTTGTTTTGATTTTGTTACTAATAGAAACCAGGTTACAATTTGAGCTGAATGCCCAAACAAGTACACAAAGAGAACACATTTAAAACACACAATAATCCAACTACAAAACAAAGTTAAAGAGGTTTTACATCTGAAATGGAGATCAAAATCCGAAAACATTGTTACATAGTTACATACTACAACTCTCATTACCTCTTTCCCTGTAAGAAAGTAAAGTCCACCAAGATAATTGAGAGGGGAGGGGAGCGGGGGTGTATCAATTATGTAATTAAAACAACTCTCAATATCTTTATTAACTTTGAAACATGTAAACAGTAGATGCAACACCCATAGAAAGATAACCATGCACAATAGCACCATGTATGTTAACTAGAGAAACCCTTGATTAGAGGGAAAACTTTGGTGGGGATGGTACCCACAAAATGATGTACTAATATAAAAGTTCCTTGTTAGAGGATAGACATTGTTAGGAGTCAATGAAATAGAATTAGTACATATGAGTTTTTCTTAGGAGACTTTGAATCTGTGTTAGGAGATTCCAACCTTGTTAGGAGGTGAAAGGAAGACCATTGAACCCATTGTCCAAATAGCCTCTGTACTATTCCTTCCGAATAATACAATGTGAAAAAATTGTCCAACCAACAACTTGTTTTGCCAACTACAATTTCTTTTGAGCTCACCGTGCCTCAACTGCACCAAACTCTTCTCTGATCTCCACAAATTCACACACCAAGTAAATAGATATTACAAATATATGACTACATACTACCATACATCCAAGGAAAACATCTTTTCTTTATACGATGTCCTAAAACAAGTTATTGAGTCTTCCTTGAGGCTTTCCCAATTTACAATAATAATATAGGACCATCTTAAGATCTTACAATACACATTACATTACAATTTTACACTTTATCCAAGATTATACACAAATTGTCAGCTCACAGTATTCATAACTTGTCACTCTGATGTCTAGATTACGCCCTTTGAACCAAAGCATCTCTAACATGTCTTCAACCTTTGTCTCAGTTCGCATAAGTCAATTCCATCTCTGTGAGAAGATAGAATCAAAAGATCAATACCCTTTTTCTAGAAATGCTGTTTGAAAGCTACCTTCATCAAAATCTTCATAACTCTGTCTAGTCTTCATATTTCCATACACGCTCTTAATTGTAGCATCTATTCATACTGTAGAACATTATTTCAAGTGCTCATAAGCTGATCTTCAATCCTCGAACCACGCCAAATGCTTCTACCTCTGTAACTTTGCCAGTCTTTACAGAATAACCAGTATGTTGACATCAATAAAAATAATGTCACGAATGCATCACATAAGCTCTAAATCATATCTCCAACAATGCTCATAGACTCCTCCATAGGAATATCATCAGCATTCATGCTAACAATCTCCCCTTTTGGCATTGATGACAACATAGATGAAAATAATCTAAGTTCCACGAATACCAAATATACTTCTTCCTCATCTGCTTGTGATCCCCCATTCATGTTGCTCATGAATGCATAAGGAAGGTATTAATCTCCCCCATAAATCAACATCTTTTATAAATCCTCTTCATCAATCAGTAATCTCTCTTCGAGGTACATATCTCTCCCCAAACGCATGTCTCCCCAAATGTAATGTTTTTCATGTATAGTAATCAATATCAGCAACTACTATGCACATCTCTCCCCCAAAGGATGTTTTTCATGGAACATATCTCTCCCCTCGTTAACATCAATGGAAAAGGTATCATTATGTCAACTCTCAAAGTTCAATCATTTCCAAAACAACCTGTTCAAGCTCTAGTGTACAAAGACATTATAGAATACCAATACTAAGAATCTTCAATGACTTAGCTCAAGAACAAATACTCCCCCATGGAGGAAGCATCAAGCATCTAGTCCAGATAATAATAGTGCTCTACTACTAGATGGATTGGTGCAATCTCTGAATCAACTACTCTAAAGTAGGTTGGGGCATGACTCCAAGCATACCTCTCAACTACTCAAATGTGTCCTTAGCCAAAGGTTTTGTAAATATGTTTGCTAGCTCCTCCTTTGTCTAACATATTCCAATTTGATCTCTGTTTCTACAACTCTCTCTCAAAAAGTGATAATAGATATATGATTTTTCTTTGAATGTAACACAGGATTCTTTGACATACTTACAGTACTTGTGTTATCACAATGTATGACAATAAGCTCAGTGGATTCTATCCCAATGTCTTTCAACATTTACTTCATCCAAATAATCTGATTATAATTGTTTGTTGTTGCTACATTTTCTGCTTTTGCCGTACTCTGTGGAATGCAATCCTGTTTCTTTCTCAGCTAAGAAACCAATCTTCCTCACAAGAAGAATGTTCCACCACTGGTGCTCATTCTATCATCTACACTTGTTACCCAATCAACATCAGTGTATGCACATAAAGTGAAATCATGTGATCTGTCATACCTTAATACATAATCAAGTGTGCTTTTCAAATATCTGAAAATTCTTTTTACTGCTGCATAATGTATCTCTTTAGGATCTTCGTGGAATCTTGCCACAATTCCAACTACATTAGCCATATCAGGTCTAGTGTGTGTCAAATACTGCAACCCACCAATCATAGATCTGTACTTTTTTTGTTCAACAGTAGGGGATTCATCTTTACTAGATAACTTATATCCAGTTACCATAGGTGTTCCAACATGTTTACAATTTTCCAATCCAAATCTATTTAGAATTTTTCTTAAGATACTTTTTTTGTGATATAAAAATGCCATCAATGTTCTATACAATCTGCATCGCAAGAAATATTTCATCTCTCCAATCATATTCATCTCAAATTCTTTAATTTCTTGTAAAAATGCCTCGCTTCGTCATTACCTCCAAAAATAATGTCATCCACAAATACTAAAACAATCAATAATCCTTTATCTTTCTTTCTTATATACAAGTTACTATCAACACTACCTTTCACAAATCCCAAATTTGTTGAGTGTTTATCCAATCTTGCATACCAAGCTCTAGGTGCTTGTTTTAGTCCATACAATGCCTTCTTCAATCTGCAAACCATCTTATCTTTATCTATCAAAGGAAAACCATCAGGTTGTTCAATGTATACCTCTTCTTCTAGTTCTCCATTTAGAAAAGTTGATTTGACATCCATTTGATAAACTTTAAAGTTCTTGTACTTTGCATATGCCAAAAATATTCTTACTGCCTCTAGTCTAGAAAAAAGTGCAAAAGTTTCTTCAAAATCGGTTCCTTCTTCCCATGAATAACCTTTAGATACCAATCTTGCTTTGTTTCTCACAACTTCATCCTGTTCATTCATCTTGTTTCTAAATACCCATTTAGTTCCAATAACATTCTTATCTTTAAGTCTAGGAACCAACTACCAAGTCTTGTTCTTTTCAATTTGATCCAATTATTCTTTCATAGCATTTATCCAATAATCATCTTTACAAGCCTCATCAGCATTCTTAGGTTCAACTTGAGAAACTAAACATAATTCTTCATGTACTTTGTTTCTTGTCATAACTCCTTTGTCTTTGCTTCCAATGATCTATTCAACATGATGATTCTTTGTCACATTCTTGTTAGGTGCCACTTGTTCAATTCTAACTTATATTGGTTCCAGTCTAAATTCTCTCCTTTTTTCTCTTAATTCAATTTGCAAATCAGTGTTAGTTTCATAAAATAATTCTTGCTCAACATTCTGCATGTTAGTTCTTAGATTAGTTTTTTGTCAGAATTAATCAAGTATTCTTTCTTAAATCCTAAACTTTTTATTAACTCTCACATTAGCACTCTCAACAATAGTCTTTGATCTTTGATTAAAACATCTATATGCTTTTTTTTTCAATGAATATCCAATAAACATTCCTTCATCACTTCTAGAATCAAACTTTCCAATGTCATCATCTCTCTCAATATAGCATTTACTTCCAAAGATTCTAAAGTACTTCACAGTAGGTGCATGTCCAAACCAAAGTTCATAGGGGGTTTTACCAGTACCTTTTGTGATCTGCACTCAATTCATAGTGTATACTTTTGTATTTACTGCTTCTCTCCAAAAGATATGTTATACATTGGTTTCCGACATCATTGTTCTTGCTGCTTTAGTTATTGACCTATTTCTCCTTTCTGCTATCCCATTCTACTCAGGTGTCTTAGAGGTTTAAATTTGTCTTTTTATACTATTGTCTTCACAAAAATTGTTAAACTCATTTGAAATGAGTTCTCCTCTATCAAATCTCAAGCATTAAATTTTCAAACCAGATTCATTCTCAACCCTACTCTTAAATAGCTTGAATTTCTCAAAAGCTTTAGATTTTTCTTTAGGAAATACAACCCACATCATTTTAGTGAAATCATCAACAAGAACCATAAAATACCTTTCACCATAAAATGCTATTGTATTTGTAGGACCACTCAAATTTGTGTGCACAATTTCCAATTTCACTAAAGTAGTAAAAATTTTTCTCGGAAAAGAACTTTTCTTCTGTTTTGCCTTCACACATTTTTTACACATCATGTTAGTAGGTTTCACAATCTTTAGACAAATCTCTAACTGCAAATATAGTACTAACTTTTCACAATGTTATCAAAGTTGATGTGACAAAATCTCTTATGCCATAGCCAACTGTCATCCACCTTAGCAACTAAACATGTCATTTCAATAGGATTCAACTGAAATAAATTACCTCTTGTTCTTGTACCAATATTAATTAATGTACCATTCTTATCCTTGATAATACAAGTCTTCTATGTGAACTGAAACTGATATCCCTTATCAGCAAGCTATCCAATACTCAAAAGGTTATGTTTCAAACCATCTACAAAGTAAACATCCTCAGTGTTAGTCTTTCCATCAAGTGTAATAGATCCTTTTCCTTTTATGTGACATGTTGCATTTTTTCCAACTCTAACTATTCCACCACCATAACTATTGAATTCAACGAATTTGTTCATATCTCCTGTCATATGATGAGAACAACCACTATGTATGATATAATCAAATTTCTTCTTTTCAAATTGTGATACTAATGCTCTTTCCTCTTTTTCAGGGCTCTCTTTTTCTTTATAGAAACTAATCCAATTTCATTATCTTCCTCATTATCATCCTCATTATCACTATCATTCAAGAAGTCTACCATTTTGAAATCAAATTCACCATCCTCATTAATATAAAAGAAATCATTAAGTACTCTTGACTTGTAGGATTTTTTCTTAAATTCTCTTCTCTTTTAGGACATTTAGAGGAATAATGGCCAAATTCTTTATATGTCCAAGAAACAAGAATTTTGTTACCTTTAGGTTCTCTCTTCATAAGTAGGGCAAGTCCTTCAATCTTCTTGTCTTCTCCATCTCTTGTTCAGATAGTCTCCACTTGTACTAGCTCTTGTTGTCAATATAGGTCTATCTCTCTGTACACTGAAAGTAGTCTCCGCTCTAGGAAATTCTTCACTTTGTTTCATCCATATCTCAAATGTCTCCAATCTTGCAAGAAGAGTCTCTTTTGTAAAGTTAGGTGTGCAAGAAATAACATGTTCAATCATATGCACTATTTGTTTATAAGCAGGTGTCAAGGTCTTCAATATTTTCCATACAACTTCATCTTCTGACTTTTCTTCTCCGCAATTCTTTATCCCTGTGACAATCTTTGATATTCTAGAAAATTATCCTCATAGTTTTATCTTCCAACATCTTAGCATCTTGGAATAAACATATCCAATCCTTTAGTCTAGCCTTCTTAGCATGTTTATCACCTTCAAATATAATTTGTAAAGCATTCCAAATCTCATTAACAAGTCTTAAAGATTTTACCTCTCCATAGTTAGCTTTAGAAAGAGCTGACAATAGTGTTTCTCTAGCAAGCATATTCTGCATGAATAAATTTTTCTCTGCTTCCTCACAATACTCAAGCTTGTCTTCTTTAATCACAGTTTTAATCTTTGTAGTAACCAACCAAAACTCCGAACCCATGCATAGCTAGTGTGTCTTCATCTTTTCTTTCCAGCAGTCATAGTTAAGCCCACCAAACTTTGAACTATCTTTCTTGAAATATGCCTAGATCTCCTTAAGTTGTCAAGCTTTTCCTTCAAAGATCTAATGCTCTGATACCAATTGTTAGAAAGCAAGTCCACCAAGATAACTGAGAGGGGGTTGGGGGGTAGGGGTTAATTAGATACATAATTAAAACAACTCTGTAATATTCTCGTTATAAAATAATTCATTTATCAAACTATTGTTAATGGGTCGATTGATTTAATACAAAGTAACAAGAATCGGAATCGGATCGGAATCGGCAAGGCCGAATCAAATCGTGAATCGGCCATGAATTGGAATCGAATCGGCCATGAATCGAAAAATTTAAAAAACCCTTGAAATTTAGTGAGTAACTTATTTCATAAACCCTTTATCGCTGATTCGATTCACCGATTCACAAAAAATCGTTTGGCTTGAATCGAATCGCCGAATCGCGTGAATCGCATGAATCGCCGTGATTCTTGGAACTATGATTTAATATATCTCAGACCCATTTTTATTTTGTTTCTGTAGTTTGTGTCGCCATCGGCTATCTTTGTACACCCTCAAGAAGTTTTTCCAATGGGTATTTAAGCATGGCTTGTAGGTAGTCTTAGGGCATGCTTTTTGGATTATTTCTATGTACTGCGAATTCTTGTTAGAGTTCTGGATTGCTCACCATTTCGGAAGTGAAAGATCTTCCCTATTTGGCTCTCTAGTTTCGGTGGGATTTAATCCTCACCCTATTTCGTCTATGTTCTACTTGGCTCAGATCTGGCAAATTGAAGGATTACTTGTATGTGGAAATATCATTACTATTTGGTAACAAGTGTGTATTTTTTTGGATTCTGGCTTCTGCAAATTATATGTTTAATATTTTGCATTCTGCATTCTAAAGTCAAATCACCGAATTACCTTCTATCACCCCAACCCTCCATACACTCATCGTACGGACACCTTGGCCTTCACATAGCATCCATCCATCATTCTACATTTGGTAGTATATACTGTACGACATCATCATACCACTGTATGACCATTTTGTACGGCCCTCCCAATCACTCTTTCCTACTTCACTCACAGTCACCAGCTTATTTCTTCCCATTGTACAACCATCTCTCCCCACCGTACAATCACTTCCATCTGCTGTACCTCCCACACTCCCCTTGGCACACCACACAACCATCTAGAGCCCAGTGTACAACCAACAATACCCGACCATACGGCCTCTGTATTTACCCTCTATTCCAATCCGTATGGCCTTCTAGTTTGTGCATACCTGGTCACATCCGTACGGACATTCTGGATTCTGTAACTTGTTTTTAGTTTGGAATTATTCGAAACATTACAATGGTATTAGAGTTCTTCGATCTTGCCAACCTATGAACCGTGAATGAGAGTTTATAGCCAGAAGAGACAAAGAACCCATTCTGTTGATAGAATGGTTGCTGAACTTGTGGCACTACTGAGAGAACTTGCAAAGAATTAGGCACAAATCACTGATACTCAGCGACTCATAGAAGAGACTCTCAAGAAGTTGGCAAATAATAAAATATCCGGATGGTCATAGTGTGGACTCGGTGTCAAGTAAAAAAAACTCTCATCTAGCACACTCTCGACCTTCCATGTCATTTTTTCAAACATCACACAGAAAGAAACAACCAACCTTTGAAGATATGCAAGAACAACTAAGAGAAGACTGGAAGAATGTGAATTTTAAGGAAGATATATCCTACAAAGATTACGGGGATCTGAGAATGAGATATTCGGGAGGCGGAAATCGATGATATTATAACGATGATCTCAGAAGAAAGTTGAGTAAAGTAAATTTGTCTCCATCTGACGGATCCAGATCCATATCTACGCAAGCGTGGGTAATGAAGGCCGATACTTCCAATTGAATTCTATGCTAGAAGAAGAAGCAATCAAATTTGTGGCATTGCACTTGAAGGGAGTTGTGCATGAATGGTAGCATCATGACGTCATTACACTGGGGCATGATCAAATAAATACTTATGTGGAATTCACTGAGAGATTAATAGAGCAATTTGATGGTAAAGATCCGAAACTCAATTTCAAAGATTTGACACAGCTGAAGCAAACTGAATCTGTCGACCAGTATATTGTGGAATTTTAGAAACTCTCTGTTTTGGTCACAGAGATTTCTGAAAGAAGACGGATAGTGCTCTTCATGGATGGATTGACAGAACCACTGAAAGGTTGGGTGAAAGGGTTCAATCCTGCCACCCTGTCGGAAGCTATTAAGAAAGCATGGAGCATGGCATCATCATCGACATCATCCTCTCGAAGTTACTCACACCCCAAACCATCAACATTTTTGAGAGACAGAGATAATAAACCTCCGCCCAGGAAGCCATCATTGGACGGAGTTGCCAGATAGGAACTCCGAAGGAAGAAATTATGTTTCAACTGCAAGGGACCTTGAGAACTTGGCCACAAATGCCTTGGAAAAGGAAAAATACACTACATTGTAGTCGTGTCCGATGATGAGGATGAACAAGAAGAAACACTTGCCGAAGACAATCAACATCACGACAACACCAACATGAGTAGTTTGAACCGTACATAAAGGATTGCAGCGTTAGTATGACGCAGAGGAATTATCGCCCTAGCCAGTAGCCCAAGGTGCACAATGTTTTGTGTACAGGGAACCCTTCAAGGACAAAGGGTTATGGTGATGCTTGATAGCAGAGCTATGCTAAACTTCATAAACTCCTCTCCAGTGAAATGAAGAGGTCTACCTACAGAGACGCACACAGGATTTCAGGTCAAGGTTGCCAAAGGGACTTTGCTGCCCTGCACACACCTTGTTCCTCAGCTAAGTATCACATTGGCAAATCACATGGTGACTGAGGATTTCTTCATACTAGAACTTGATGATATGGAGGTTATTCTAGGCATACAGTGGATGGAGAGTCTTGATGATTACACTCAGAGTTTCAAACAGATGAACTTCACTTTTGTTGTTGATGGAAAGAAGGTTGTTCCCACGAAATGGAAAATGAAGGTCCGAAGGAAGTTTTTGCACATCGGATGGAGGCAATTTTTCAATGTGATGATGTTGCGTGGGCTACACTTTGTTTTGTCTTAGTGGAACCTATGAAAGGACAATGGACACCTCCTCACGATGATGATCTCTAGAATATTTTGAGTAAACATGATAAAGTTTTCATTGACATTCCTCCTAGCATACCACCTCATCAAGGGGTTGAACATACTATCGAGTTGGAAGTTGGAGCCAAGCCGGTCATAACCACACCCTACCGACATCCCAAGAAATTCAAAGACGAGATCGAAAAGACTATTTAGGAACTATTGGAGAAAGGATGGATCCATCCCAGTTCTAGCTCTTTTGCATCATCAGTAGTATTAGTCAAGAATAGATCTTTGTTCCGGATACCATCAGATTCGCATGCGGGAGGAAGACATAGAAAAGACAGCCTTCCGTTGTCACTATGGGCATTATGAATTTCTAGTCATGCAGTTCGGATTAACAAATGCACCTACTACATTCCAATCATGCATGAATCGCATCTTCAACAAACAATTGCGTAAGTACTTATTGGTATTTTTTGATGATCTTATTTATAGCAGGACATGGGAGGAGCACCTAAAGCATTTAGATAAAATCCTAAGGATCATGGAGGAGCAGTCTTTGTTCGCTAAGCAATCCAAGTGTGAATTTGGCATGACAGAAATATTGTACCTGGGGCATGTTGTCAGTAAATACAAAGTTCAAGTTCATTAGGAGAAGATTCAAGCTATCCCTAATTGGCCTCCCTCAAAATCACTCACGGATTTGTGAGGGTTTTTCGGACTGTGGAACTATTACTGGAGGTTCGTTAAAGGATTCTCTCAGCTCAGCGCACCCTTAATGGATCTGACAAGGAAGGGGTCTTTCCAGTGAGACAAAAATGCACAACTTACTTTTGATAAACTGAAAGAGGCAATGAGCACCTGTCTAGTACTTGCATTACCTAATTTCATTCGACTATTCATTTTGAAGTGTGACGCATCCGGAGAAGGCATTGGTGTGGTACTGATGCAGGATAGACACCCCATAGCTTATGAGAGCAGGAAGTTTACACAAACGGAACGCTTATATTCCGTCTACGACAAAGAAATGTTGGCCATAGTACATGCACTAACCAATTTTAGTAGTATCTAATGGTTTCCAAGTTTGTTGTCCGTACGGATTACAATAGTTCGAGATATTTTCTGGAGCAATAGGACTTGAACAAGAGGCAACAAAAATGGGTAAGCAAGGTTTAGGCTTTTGATTTTGACATTGAAGATGTGAAAGGGAAGAACAATGTGGTTGCAGATGCCTTGTCTAGGAAACCCGCCATTTGCTCACTAAACCAGATTTCAATTGACTAGAAGGCACACTTGTTAGTAGAATATTCCAAAAACACATTTTCTTGTGAGCTAATGGATGGCAACACCCAACATGATCAGTACAGGGTGCTGGATGACATCATCTACGATAAGAAGGATATTTTTAGTGCAAGAATCCAAATTGAAGCAAAATTTTTTGAAGTACAAGAATCACCCTTGGCAGGATACCTGGGTTTCCTCAAAACTTACAGAAGTATCTGGGAGAGGTTTTCATGGAAAGGACTTAAAGGGGACGTGTTGCAGTATGTAAGAGAATGCACAATTTGCCAGCAGAACAAATCCGAACATACTCTACCAGTCGGGTTACCGCAACTGCTGCCAATTCCAGAACATAAGTGGGAAAGTATCTTGATGGATTTCATAACGGGTCTTCCCAAGGTGAACGGAAAGTATTGTATTTTCATGGTGGTTGACAGATTGACAAAGTACACACATTTCTTTGCCATCCCCTTAGATTTTCAAGCTGCACAAGTTGCCGATCTGTTTTCTAGAGAAGTTTTTTGTCTGCAGGAGTTACCCTGAAACATTGTCAGTGATCGGGATGGGTGATTCATCAGTATCTTCTTGACAAAACTGTTTCAATTGGTAGGGATTGAATTATCACCACGTACTAGTTTCCACCCTCAGACAGACAGACAAATGGAGATTGTGAACAAGTGGCTCGAAGGATACCTTGAAAACTATGTTTTAGCATGTAGTGTCCCCGTTTTGGAGGTAATTTCATTTAATTAATTTAATTAAGTTGTCCAAAATAATGAATATTTTATGAGGATGACTAATTAATTATTTTAATTAAATAAATAAGTGGTATTAAGTTAATTATTTATAAAGTTATCAAACAAATAAATATAAAAAGGTAACTTTATATTTAATTAATTTAATAAAGTGACTTGAATTATAAAATATCTTATAAAGTCACTTAATAAATAAAATAAAATAATGTTCTAGAAGTTTCTGGAGAAAGTGGAGAAAATAAATAAATAGGTATCCTGGGCTTCATTCTCATCATCCAGATTTTGTTGTTGATGTTGATGTTTGATGGTTGTGGAACCTAAGGTTTCTGCAGTTGTCTTTGGCCATTGAGAACGAAGACTCTTAATTGGTGTGCAATTTTGAGGGTGTGAGATATCACTTGAATTATTACAGCTGGGAGAAAGTTACTTCAGACTTTTTATTTGAGCTCCATTGTTAAAACTTAGTGGCCTTTGGCCAAGTTTTTGCATGATTCGATTTAGGGCTTTGTGGAGACATTTTGGTGTTAAGTCTTCCGCAAGTTTGGCATGAAGGAGTTCGATTGCATGCTCAGATTTTTATATCAGTCATTTCCAGAATTTCTGTCTTCATATCAGCTTGTGTGAGAGGTTCAATTTTGCTCATAGACACTTCATCTTGGGACAATTTCATCTAGGAGTGGAGGCGCCTCATATTAGAGGTCTAGGCGATCTTGTTGGAGGCTTTGTTGGCAACCAAGAGGCTGCATGTTATTTTATATCTGCCATTGCTTCAGGAACAGGGGCGGTAGCATAGGTGGCTTGATTTGGGTTCATGAGGTCTTCATCTTCTAGGATAATGCTTGCTTCACCATTGGAGGCTCAAGTCAACTTCAAGCTACAGGTTCCTTGAAGATTTCATGCTATCCACATATCATTTAGATGCATTTTATAGAGCTGCTGTAGATGTTCATTTTGGTATCCGACTTGATTTTAAATTCAATATTGTCATTGTATTTGTTCATCATTTTTATTCAAGCTGTGATAATCAACATCTTTTAATCTTTGGAGTTGCATTGTAAATCACAATTACTAGCTACTGCTGTAGGTAGATGTTGTAATCAGACTTTGGCATTTATAGTTGGGTCATGTTGTAAGCCAAGAGTCTTGGCATTTCCATGAAAACTTGTGCAGGCAATTGCATTTCAATAAAATATCGTCTTTGGGAAGTCTCACATGGTTGTAATGTTTATTTGAATGTGATATGAAGATGTATGCCAACTATTTGACAAAATGTCAATGGCCGTAGATGTTCTTATCAACATATAGGTTGCATACCAATTGTTTGCTAAAATTACCAGTTGGCTGTAGCTGCATGTTTTGTATTTAGAAGCCATATATGAGCATTGTTAAAGATTAAATTGAGTCATTAATGCTTCTAGGTTAGAGTTTATGCATTGTAGTTTGATTTCTTAGCGTTTGGAGTACTTTGGTTTCTTCTAGAAGCATTTATATCAGTCTGATCACATAAACCAGCAAGCGGGGAGGTTGCAAGTGAATTGTTTGACGATATTCCTTGAGTTCCTTATTAGCACTTTGCGACCAGATTTGAGCAGGGACATTACACGGCACAACAATGGGTGTGGGTCAAGTGGATACGTCTAGGAGAATATTGTTACAATACCACGTATCACATGTCCATCGGGACGACACCATTCAAAGCTCTATATGGGTACGAAATCGTCTCCTTCATTGATACAGTGCTGGGAGACAGCTGTGCACCAAGGTTGAGGGACTGGCTTCAGAAGGGACAGGACATCCTATGATACCTGAAGGAAAACTTACAATGGGCATAGAATCAACAAAAGATGTATGCCGATAGACACCGAATGGAGAGGAGTTTCGAAGTATGGGACTTGGTTTATCTTAGGCTCTAACTATATTGACAATCCTCATTGAAGGAAAAGGGAAAAGAAAAATTGAAGCCATGATTTTATGGCCCTTATCACATAATCCATCGCATTGGCGAAGTCGCTTACGAGTTGGAACTTTCGGAGGGAAGCCGTATTCATAACGTCTTTCTTGTGTCATGCCTAAAGAAGGTCGTAGGGAAGAACATCATGGTAGCCACAGATCTTCCACCACTCAATGAAGAGGAAAACTCATATTGGAACCAACTGAGATCATCAAAGTACATGAGAAGATTTTGCGGAACTGCACGACGAAGGAATAATTGGTGCATTGGAAACACTTGCCATTGGACGACGCGATGTGGGAGGGCGAGCACATTCTCCAGCACTCGGCATTGCATTTGCTTGAGGACAAGCAAAATTTGGGACCGAAGGACTGTAATATTTCCGTTATAAAATAAATCATTTATCAAACTATTGTTAATGGGCTGGTTGATTTAATATATCTCGGACTCACTTTTATTTTGTTTCCGTAGTTTGTGTTGCCATTGGCTATCTTTGTACACCCTTAGAAAGTTTTCTTGACGGGTATGTAAGCACAATTTGTAGGTAGTCTTAGGGCATGCATTTTGGATTATTTCTATGTACTGCAAATTCCTGTTGGAGTTCTGGATTGTTCACCATTTTAGAAGTGAAAGATCTTCTCTATTTGGCTCTCCAGTTTTGGTGGGATTTAACCCTCACCCTATTTCATCTGTGTTTTGCTTGGCTCGGATCTAAAAAATTGAAGCATTACTTGTATGTGGAAATATCATTACTATTTGGTAACAAGTTTGTATCTTTTCGGATTCTAGCTTCTGCAAATTATTTGTGTTTAATATATTGCATTCTCCATTCTAAAGTTGCATCACCGAATTTCCTTGTATCACCCCAACCCTCAATACACTCACCGTACGGACACCTTGGCCTTCACATAGTGTCCATTCATCATTCTACATTTGGTAGTATATACCGTATGACATCATCATACCATCGTATGACCATTTTGTATGGCCCTACCAATCACCCTTTCCTACTTTACTCATAGTCATCGTATGACTCACCGCACGGCCTATTTCTTCCCACTGTACGGTCCATATCTCCCCATCATACGGTCACTTCCATCTGCGGTACTTCCCACACTCCTCTTGGCACATTGTATGACCATCTAGAGCCTAGTGTACGGCCAGCAATACCCGACCGTACGACCTTTGTATTTACTCTCCATTCCAATCTGTACGGCCTTCTAGTTTGTGCATACTTGGTTACATCGGTACGACCATTCTGGGTTCTGTAACTCGTTTTCAGTTTGAAGTTATTCAGAACATTACAAACTCTCAATATCTTTATTAACTTTGAAACATGTAAACAATAGATGCAACAACCATAGAAAGATAACCGTGCACAATAACACCAAATATGTTAACTAGGGAAACCTTTGATCAGAGGGAAAACCCTGGTGGGGATGGTACCCACAAAATGATGTACTAATATAAAAGTTTCTTGTTAGAGAATAGACCCTATTAGGAGTTAATAAAATACAATCAATACATATGAGTCCCTATTAAGAGACTTTGAATCCCTGTTAGGAGATTCCAACCCTGTTAGGAGTTGAAATGAAGACCACTGAACCCACAGTCCAAATAGCCTCTATACTATTCCTTCTGAATAATACAATGTGAAATAACAATTGTTCAACCAGCAACTTGTTTTCCCAAATACAGTTATTTTTAAGCTCATCATGCCTCAACTGCACCAAACTTTGCTTTGATCTCCACAAATTTGCATACCAAGTTCGCACAATAGATATTACAAGGATATGACCGCATACCATACCATACATCCAAGGAAAATATCTTTCCTATATACCATGCTCAAAAACAAGTTATTGAGTCTTCCTTGAGCCTTTCCCAATTTACAATAATAATATAGGACCATCTTAAGATATTACAATACATGTAACATTACAATTTTACTCTTTATCCAAGAGTATACACAAATTGTCGGCTTACTCTCTTCATAACTTTTCACTCGATGATCTCCAGATTATGCCCTTTAAACCAAAGCATCTCTAACATGTTTTTAACCTCTGTCTCAGTCCCCATAAGCCAATTCCATCTATGTGAGAAGATAGAATCAAAACATTAGTAGTCGCTTTCCAGAAATGTTGTCTGAAAGCTGCCTTTACCAAAATCTTCATGACTCTGTCCATTCTTCATATTTCCGTACATGCTCTTCAATCTAGCATCTATTCATACTGTAGAACATAACCTCAAGTGTGCATAAGATGATCTTCAATCCTCAAACCTCACCAAACACTTCTACCTCTATAAGTCTGCTAGTCTTCACATAAATCACCATTATGTTGACATCAATGACAAACACTATCATTAATACAACACATAAGCTCTAAATCATATCTCCTACAATGCTAATATAATCCCCCATAGGAATATCATCAGCACTCATGCTAACATTCCCAACCAAAGAAACCAGTTGGACGGGAGATCTTGAACACGATATCATTTGACCTTACCACCAGCTTTGCATTGGTACAATCTCAATAATTCTTTCCTTTAAGCTCATGCCGTCAAGCAACATATCATATGTGTGATTGTTGTAGTGCTTTATATGAAAACCCGGTAGCTTTTGACAAATGTTTTATGACCTTTCGAATAAGGCCAATACTTAGCAAGTTTTATCTTATAATTTTTTATATTGGCGAACCTAGTATCAAGAAACTCTTTGAGTTTATCATTAGATATATCTAGCGTAAGTTAATCTACATAGAAAAAATAATGAATAGAGTGAGTCTCTTGGAGGACTTAGTAATTTGCCTCCTCTTCCCTTGGAACATATTTTTTATCATTTTCCACAAGGAGCAAAGAACCTCAATAGTTAAGCAAGTTAAAAATATCATATTTGACATTTAAACCATCTTTATAATAAAACAAATTTCCATTCCAAGAAAAGTTGTTAGATCTTTCCCAACCCCCAATTTCACTAAGAAAAAGATTCTAAATGGACCTGACATACACATCATCAAAGAAAAGATGTTCCATAATGTAATGCCCATATTTTAGGTTATCTTGCATTGCAGTTGGTTTTGACCTTCTTGGTGGGTGGTTGTCTTGCTCAAGGATTTGATGTTGTCGGTGAGCTCAGTTAGTTTTGAGGACTATAAAGCCACTTTTTGGTTCAATTTTGACCTCTAGTGTGTTCTGCAGGAATCTTGGAAAGGATCTCTATTTATAATTGTCACCAAGTCCTCCATTTTTCATTATTCATCACTGGGATCACTGCAATTCAGTCATATTTCGATTCTAATATGTTTCTACAGTTTCTAAAAAGTGGGTGTATTAATGGCTTCATTTTAATTATTTTACGAATGCTGCTTAATATTGAAATGCACCTTGGTGTTATAGCTTGTTGCAACTAGGATGAAAAGCTTTAAATCATGGTGTAACACAAGGGATTGCGTGTGAAATTATCATTATTTTAACAAATGGGGCTTTTCAGATCTAAAAGGGAGTTTTAATTAAAATGGTATTGTTGATGTGAGTTTTATCCCACTACAACATACTTAATCAAACCGTTAATATTTCAGAGTGAAACACCAAATATGCATTCCTCTATTGATATAAGGTCATTTCTCATGCTAAGCTTGCAAAGTAAGATTGTGAAATGACTTGAAGGTTCCTTTAGTTATGGATACTCGCTCGGTGGAATAATGTGATTTGTCGGTAATCACTTAGTAGACTTACACTATTCATTCATTGTTTAACTCTTGCACTTCTAAAGATTTGTCTTCACCATGTGCAATGAAAATATGTTTTGACTTTTCCACTTCAGCTCTAAATTAAACTTCTAATTGTAACAACCAGATTTCCCGGGTCTAATTTATCAATCAACTTACTCAAGGAGTACAATTATTTCTTCGTTTCATAGGAGGGCAGTTACATCATTCATGTTCATGTGAAGAAGATTTTACCTTTAAAAACAGTTAAACAAAATTTCTTAACAAAATACTTGAAATACCATCAAATTAAATTACTACAGAAATTACAGACCACATACCTCGAGAACTAACTTTGAAATCAAAACTAGGGATGCTTTTGCAACCACCCAGGTTAGACCACAAATACACTATAACATTTTCATATGACAACTACCATCTAAAAACCACTATCTTAAAAATCAAATGATAATTTCAATTAAATACCACCATATTTTAAATTAGGGCATCACATACCACTGTATCAATTAGGGCATTGTTTACCTTCAGTTCATTTAGGGCTTCTGATACCGCTATCTCACTTAGGGCTTTCAATATCACGGATTCATTTAAGGGCTTCCACGACCATGAATTCAATTTAGGGCTTCTGCAACGATGGATTCAATTTAGGGCTTCCGCGACCACGGATTCAGCTAGGGCTTCCAATACCACTGTATCATTTAAGGTTCCAATTGTCACCCAATCAATTAGGGCTTCAGATTTCTTTTCCTTCCAATCACATATCTTTGCTTTGGTCTCAACAAGAATGTCCACGGATTGAAGGCAAATAGGCAAAGTGACGGCATGTCATTCTCCCACATAGGGATTTACTAAGTGTAGGCCTGGCTCTGCGAGCTATCTTCTCTAAATGATTTGAAAATCTTGCGCTTGAATACACCTTCCGTTCCTGAACTGTTACCCGTAGCATGATAAGGAAATTTGATGAACATGAATTTAATCTCTGAGTTATGTTATCTTGGTCTGGTGGTAACGTGTTTGAAAGGCTAAAGGAAAAAGGATCCTATTTTCGATACCACTATGGGAGTCTAGTAAATTAATAATAAAGTGCCCGACTCTAAGGCTTCTCACCGTTACAAGAAACTATACGAATTCCACTCAAATCAAAAACTTTTAAAAGGGAAATAAAGTTTGAAAAATAATTACACAATTCAAATTATCAAACAATTAAATCGATCTCCCCGCCAAGTATTATCGTTAAAAAGCAAGGAATATTAAATCGAAAAGAAAAGAGTTGGAAAGTTATAATTCGGGAATTATAATAATTGAAATGTTATTATAATTCTAACATTATTAAAGTCTTATAGGCAACATTACTTTATTAATTATTAAATTATAATAGTACCAAATCATTTTATATTTAAAATCATGTAATTAAATATTTATTAAAAATAATATAACAAAAGATAAATTAAAATCCTTTAAGATACGTTTTATATTTAAACTCAATTATTTTAATTAAATTATTAAATAACTCACGCGAATCCCGCAGATGTAATTCTCTTTTAGATCATTGGGTCTTTTATCCGTTTGCCTAGTGATGGTGATGCCTTGCCAAATTCTTTTCTGACAATGCTTTCACCCCTTCAACATGCTCCCTACAAGGAATTCCTACATAATTAAATTATAAATTATTTAATCTTAAATAATCATAATAACTAACCTTTCATCTTAATTCCATGAATTTGCAATTAACGATCAACTAACATGTCATCTTCACTTGAAATCATAGCGACCAACTATCTTACCATTTCGCCAGATTATATCAAATTAAATTGCCAACTGACTTCATGCGAACCTCAATGGCTATATTTCAAGCTACGTCAAAAATTGGGATGTAACACTAACCTCTACATCTACTCCTACTTCTACTATGAATGCAAGGAATCATGGACGGGCTTGGACTCTACTAGATGTAGCTTAATCAACAACTCCACCCACCTAATGCAAGCTTCTAAGGATATACTTAAATGGTTTTCAAATCAATATCTACCCTCTTCAATCCCATCAATGGATGCAAACTAAAGATTGGATATCAATTGAAGTTAAGTACGTTCACTAGCTCACTACACAAGGCACTCCTACCATCGGCAAGAGGCTAGTGGCCTAGTTTATATTCGAGCCAAATAAGTAAACAACCATAATTCTTTCATCTGACTAAACTACAAAACGACATGAAATGAAATCCTAAGCTAAGTGATGAAATATGGATCACTAGGCAATAATGCAAACTTGATCACAACAATTCACTATTCAAGACACAACAATGAAAAGTAGAGCAAATTTGGCATTATATTCAAGACAATTTACCAACAAGTCCTGCTTTACAAATGAGCGGTGTGGGGTTTATATAGGAGCCCCAATTATAATGAACGACCAAGATTGATTTAAAATCAAGGGCCTAGATTAATCTATTACAAACCCTAATTAGGGCAACCAAAAGTAGCCAATAGTAAAGAAGCACCACAAATGAGCCAATGAAAAAAATTCAAAGGCTTAGGGACCAATAAGAAACATATAAGCTGCCAAGTCATTGTACAAGTCATTGCCAAGATGTAAACTTCCTTGCTCTTCTCCTTTCTAGCAAAATTAAGGAACTTAAGCAAAATTTCACTAAGTTCCCCCATGTCACTACCAGGAAGGCCTCCATGTTACAACTTCATGAACTCTTAAATTCTCAATGCAATCTGTCTTAATTCCACCACCTTACCCAAGGGATTCTTCATCGTTCTTGGACTTCTTTCTCTTGAATGGATGGACTTCACAGTGCTTGAAGTCCTAGTATTTTCACCTTCATTGTTTGAATTCTTTTGTCTTCTTCATCTTCGGATTTGATCCTTGGAGCAATCCATTGAACACATTAACATCTTCCTTGGCATATTAAGTCCATTTCCTTGTGTGGCTCGATCATCATGAAGATCACGCCCCTTGTTACCCGCACTTTAAGTCTTAGCCTTTTAAACACTTTTTTGAGTCTTTTGTGAAAAATCAGGTTTGAGCTTGAACCAATAGGTTCAAGGTTCAAAAGTTCAATGTCACCAAAGTGCCTTGAGAATGTCTCCCTTAGTTTTTGGTTTCATGACATGTTCTTCCCAAGTCTGAACCTTGAAATTCAACTCTTGAACCGTTGGTTTGAGGTTTATAGTTCAAGAGTTTAGATCACGACAGTATGAGTAATTCTCAATTGCGCTCATGGTATCAAGTAGATCTCGGTGCTCTTTTCAAACTTGAACATTGAACCGTTAAGGTTCAAGTTCAGAGTTCCGTGTTAAAACGAAATCTTTTGGTCATGTCAAGTTAGTACATAAGTAGCATATCCCAATATTCTAAGACTATTGAACTTGAACCTTGAATCTTTCCCTACGGTTCAAGAGTTCAAAATTCATTGGTTTGAAAGGCATGGGAATAATGACAAGCAGCGGTACAGAAATAAACAAATATTTTCCGAAAAGATAGAAAGGACATGCTTTGATGGCTAATTGGTGCGAAAGGTGGTGAAAAGATTTGGTATTGTTAAGCGACACTCATTAATGATTAGAAAACCCTATCAAATTGATACTTGCCTCATTCATCCAAGATGTGCTTTCCTATTTAAATTGTTAAAAGTTTCCCTTCTTGTTCATTCTGCCATCGCTGCATGAGGTAAGTGTTTTGATTTTCTTGGAGATGCAAGCAGCCTGCAACATAGTCTTTTTTGTTAGGAGATTTGTTGTGTCTTCCTCCCGGTGAGTCTCATTCCTTTTCCTCATTAGCTACTGTTAATTCTGTTTAAAAACTGGTCTTTTTTCTTTTTTCTTTTCTTGCAGTTAAATTTGTAATCTTCCTTCTGCCATGGTTGCTTCCCACCCTAAGTTATGTAAAGAAAAGACAACCACCACCCTAACCAGTTTCTTACCAGAACTAGGAGATACCTTTCTTGCTAATGAGGATATCATAAAACTGATGACAAGGTTTTGAAGACCTAAGCCTGGATCTATTGTAGAAAAGGTAGCTAAGAGTGGCTTGTTGCAAGCGGGGGGTTTTCTAGAAGCAGTTCATTGCCCAGAGATGGTTTTGGCATGTAGAGATAAGTATGATGCTACCTAAAGATGCATTAGAATACAAACTAGGGAAGCGTTAGTGTATGTCAATGGAGTAATAGTAATGGGTGCTCTGAGAATCCCTCCACATAAAGAATATGAAGCCTAGACCACCAGTCTATTTGACTCCCAATTCACCATTGACCCTAGCCAATTTAATAATGCCATAGCTAAGAATTGGTTGCTCAAACCTGAGAAAGGATGTTCTCGTCTTCTTCACTCCCTGATGTGAGAACACATGATTCTTGAGATTAAAGACATGATCACTTTTTTGAACAGAATCAAAGGGAATAAGAATTCCTTTTTCTAGGAAAATTGGATGTATTTCTTTGTTCAAACCATTCTAAGCAAAGGAAAGGATATTGACTGGGCTGAAATTATAGCAAACCAACTGCATTAAGAGATTTCACAAGCATCTGGGTTTTTGGTTTTTATATGACTTCTTATTCGTTTTATATCCTAGCATGTTGTAAAGAATGGGAAGGTTTTCCCCACTTAGATTGGATAAATGATATGGCTATCTATGACTAATTTCTCCTGCTGTAGAAAGAGAAGAATCCCTAGGATTTCAAAAGGGTACAGGCTACTTTCCTTGCTATGCTGGTTTTTGAGCTCCAAGGTAAATAGCATAGGAGATTATCTGAAGAAGCAACTCAATTTGTCACTAACATGGTAGCTTCTTCACCCAATTTCCCAAGTTTACATACATAAGGGTAGGTAGGTATGAAGGTAAACCTCTGAAATTAACTAGATATTGCCTAGATTGCTATGTCCTAATTGAAGTTTGTAGGAAGGTAGCTAAAGTGGATAAAAATTGTAAAGCTAGAAAAGGTTTTGGTTTTATCTTCCCTATCGACCTTGGCCATTATCGATGCAAAAGCATTCAAGATGCTTTTGGTCTTGAAATTGAATTAAAAACTATGAACTTGGCATTTTATTTTGCACAATCAAGGTTCGATAGTAAAGGTTTCGCACAATCTCAGTTTTAATTGCACCCATCTTTTACCCATATTCCTCAGCTAGAAGATTTTGGGGCAAATTGCAAAGAAGACTATGAGGTAAGGAAAAGATGGTGTTCCAGATTCACCTTGAAGAAAATTAAAGAGTTCAAGCTACATATGGATGTTAAAAGAGTAAAAGTAGACAAGAGTGAAGAAATAGTTGATCCCTTCTATGCAGCTCAGGGCGAAGCTTTTCCCCTACCTGAAATAGACTGGAATTTACTAGAGGAAGATGATCATCAAGCTAGGAGTATCCCTGTCATTGAGAGAACTAAGAATTGCCTAGTAGAGAAAATGAGGTCCAAGTTAGGGCATGCCGAGTTGCAACTTCATAAGGGCTCTACCAATTCTAGATCGGAGTTGCCTAGTCATTGTATTGATAAAATTGTCACATTTTCCTATGGAGGTGCCTTGAACCCTAAACCTGAGGTTGAAACTGAAATTGTTGTTCAAAATTCAGTTTGACCTTCAACTTCAGCTAGGCAGACTCATTCTTGCACTCAAAAGTAAAGAGCTTAACAAGCCGTCATGGTAAATCCCAGTGCAGAACCAATTGAAGTCAAAATTGTAGCTAAATCTGCAGGAGATAACCCGATTGAAATCATGGATCAAAACAACCAACAAGCAGTGGATGGAGCTCATGCCTTGAGTGCACTGGTTGTCGAGACTTCCCTTGTTCCTCAGAGTCCTCCACCAAAGAGTGGCCCAGCTACACCGAATTGGTTCAATCTGTCTGCAAGTAAGAAAAGAAGCATAGTTTTGGTGAATGTCTCAGTGGAAGACATGGTTGGAAAGTGCCTGGGTGAAACCCCGAAAAGGAAAAAGGCCAAAATAGAGATCTTATTAGATGCAGATGAGAAAACATGACATTGGGTAGTTGATGTTTATAAATCATCTGTAGATAAGAATTTGGATGATATTACACCTTAGGATTATACAGTGGAGAAGATGATTCTTGGGCCGGCTTCCAGTGCTGCTGACATGGAAATCCTTGATGTTGGTCACGCAAGAGTCACCGGCTGAATTTGGAAAGATTGGAAGGGGAAGAAAGAACTAAAGCAATCTATCTGATTGCTAGCGTAGTATATCCACACTCTGTAGAATGCTGAAGCTGAAGCTCAACCCCATGCCATCTTTGTGGTTGATGTGACTTCTGCGAATCAACAATTCATCGACCAAGTCAAAAGGGATAGATCGGTTTCTCATGCATTTGACTAGTGGATTGAATCAGTGATCTCCCGTGAAGTCAATTAAATTGCCCACCTTGTTGAGACAAGGACGAAAGTTGGTCAGATGATGGTTGATCTAGACTCAAAGTTGAATGCTTGGGAAGCAGAGAAAGTAAAATGGGATGAAGTGATCATCCAGATGACTAAAGTCCTAGAGTATGGAACAAATAAGTTCCTAGTAGAGAGACCTAGTTCCAGCTTAGATGCTGATTTCCTATATGTATCCATGACTAATCTAGAATGGAGAAATATGGTGATTGAGCAATGCTTGGAAGTGCTCGGAACTTTTTAAAGAACTAGAATGTCTGAAGTAGATTCTAGACAATGACAATAAAATGCATTGATGTGGAAATCATGGGGAACAAGGATCAGCCAAGTAACGTTTTGAATGATGTATGTGCCGCTTGTCAAGACAAACTGAGAGCCATGAAAGAAACCAAAGAGGTCTTTGTTGTGAACTTTATTATCACAGCTTGGGCAGATTCCATGATTATCGTTTGTGAAGATCAATTGATGGTTCAAGACAAGAAATTGGAGCA
Organism: Cupressus sempervirens; assembly: GCA_028749045.1. Classification (NCBI taxonomy): domain Eukaryota; kingdom Viridiplantae; phylum Streptophyta; class Pinopsida; order Cupressales; family Cupressaceae; genus Cupressus; species Cupressus sempervirens. The sequence continues at coordinate 434,291,755 of CM053784.1, read as the reverse complement.
AGCTTGCAAATTGATTACTATATGGCAATTAAGAATAGAGCAACTAGGAATCCCATAGCAATAAGAAATTGTGGAGTTTGAAGTCACCTATAAGGAGTGGAAAGAAGTAGGTGGGAACACGCCTACAGATCATGAACAACAAACCACCTCGGTCAACGTAGCTGGCAGTTAGATAGAAATTAGGGGCTTTGGCCAATTGCTGTGCTTATTTTTGGTTAGCCGTGTTAGGCTTTAAGTTCAAAACAATTTAATAACTCCTTATGGAGTTAGTTTTAAAAACTACTTTCAAAAGCCCTGCGTGGCTATAAAGACTGTTTTATTTGATAATGCAGGGGTTGATAATCTGGATATTTTTTTTATAGTAATTAGATATCAGATTTAGTCGAAAGAAAGATTTATGATGATGCTACTTTTGTATAAATTAATAGAAAAGTGATGAATCTGTTGGTTTTTCTGGTGATATTGTCTCTGACTTGAAATCTTATGGTTTTGAGTAAATTGGATTGGTTTCATAAGGAATGCAATCTTAATTGTGGGGTATTGATTGTATATCATTTCTGTGAATGCCATTCGGATCAATTATGTTTAGTGTAATTGATCAGTTCATATGATTCTTTTTCATTTTATAAGTCTTAAGGCTTATTTATGGAACATTTTCTTATCAGCAATGCTTTTACATGTTTATGAAAAAGTGTTTTGAATGCCTTTAGTTATTTCTGGTTAAAAGAACTGTTTTCATTTCATTCTTTTAAAATAAAGGATATTATTGTTGAATTTATCTTGGAGGGAGCCGTGCCTCTAAACATAGAGAGTTTCAAATGGAGAACTCATATGTTGTGGAGTACTTTTTCTTGCTATCAAAATATAAAGAGCGCATATCAGTTAAAAAAGAAAAACTATTCACCAATGCCCCTGATGAGAGTCTTGTCCTTGAATTCCTTCTTGCTCTCAACCTCTGATTTTTCCTTATGTCCTTGCTTGACGATGATTTGATCTTTGGATACTTCCTTCATCTTGATCCTTGAAGTTTCTTTCCTTTGTTCTAGCTTCAGAGTGCATCATCTTGAAGTGTGGTCCTTTGAACTTGATTTCTTTGAGGCTAGTCCTCTTCCATTGCTATCCTGGGCCTTGAGCTTGAACTTGTCTTCCAACCTCTTTCGTTCACTTTCTTTGTGACTATCCCTTCTCTTGGTCTGAACATGATTCCTATTACAAAGCTCAAAGTAATAAGGAATAAAGACTTATGAAAATATTCAGTCTATATCATGAAACTGCTTGAATGTATCCATGGATTAAATAATTAATTTCACACTTAGTTTTAATGAACTAATCCAAGGGAAGCAACAATCAAAATGCAAGAAACAGTATCAAAAGACCAAAGATCCATAATACTTAGACAAACTTATGAATTCTGATTTTCAAATCAGTCATGATAACATCCTCAAATCAGTCCCCTAACTTATCGAATTAACTCCAAATCATGACCTAAGATTCATACAAGACCTTGGAAACAAATGACAATCCAATCATGACAATGAACTAGTTACTTGGAACACCTAAAACTTCTGATGACAAGTCTGCAATTTCATTTTAATTCATCCTATGATGATCCCAACATTCCAAACTAAGCAAAGTCCGAGTTTAGGAACTCATTGGTAAACAATGAACAAAATCATCAAGTGGTAAAACCAAGTTCATCATCAAAACTAACCAAAACTTTTCTAACGACAAGCCTGAAAATGATTTGTATCTGATCCAAATCAGGCCCAAAATCCATGCACTATAATTGTAATTAAGGTTTGGAACCTGAGTTTGTGCTTATTCGTGAGTTAGAACAATAATCCATCACTTACAATAATAGAATCAAACCTAAGAAAAGTTCTGATTTTTTGAAAACAATCCATGGAAAGTCTGAAAATGCCCACATACCAGTCCTAATTTATCTTAGATCATGACTCAAAGTCTCACTATGGAGTAAGAATCAAGTTGGAGATCAAACATAACAGCAAATTCATCATCATTATTCTGAAATTCTTTTCAGGACAGGGCATGGTAAGTCTGAAGACATGCCTGCAACATACATCCACTGTGGCAAATTGACTTAAAAGTTAGTGATCCCTGCACAAGTGTAAGAACAAAGTTGGAGATCAAACATAACAGCAAATTCATCATCATTATTCTGAAATTCTTCTGAGGACAGGGCATGGTAAGTCTGAAGACATGCCTGCAACATACATCCACTGTGGCAATTTGACTTAAAAGTTAGTGATCCCTGCACAAGAACAAGTCCCTGACACTTAGTAATGATCCTTAGGATGATCTTTCAAGTTGGTCACTTATGGGGGATTTTGTTTTTCAAAATCGCCCCTGTACATGGATGCCTCATCTTTGGTCTGTAACTTTCGTTTTCAGACTTGCAGACAGCTTAGAATGTGCCTTAAGATGTTACCAAAAGCCTGCAACGGGGTTAGGATCAGATTGCAAACAAAAAACAAACCTACATTTTTTGAAAGAAAACTAGATTTTTAGCCCCTGTCCTTAGACTTTTATTCATGGCAGCCTTGCCTTAGACTTTCACTAACCAATAATGGTTGGAAATGATGAGCAATGGGCAGGATAAGAATCAGCAAACAAGTTTGGACAAATTCAGGTTATAAATTATTTTCCATGAATTCTGAAAAAATTGCCCCTGTGAAGGTCTGCAACTTTGGGTCTGAAATCATCTTGTTTTGAGCCCTTTAATGGCTACAATATGATGCCAAATGACTAAGAAGTGATGCCCAAACAAGTCCAACAAGTTTGGCTTTGAATTGATTTTCTTAAAAATTCCCATGTCCAGACTGTCTGTAGATCCGGGCCTGCAACACTCCAATTTAGCCCCTTAGTGCCCCCAATGTCACAAGAAAATGGTCTTCTTTTAGCCTCAAATCAGTCTTCACTCATGGGGATATCAGTCTCCTTTCCAGATCTTGGAAATTCTCTAGCATCCACTTCCATCCACCTTGAGTTGGAATGATGTTGTACACAGCTATTTTGATCAAAACTTTCAGCCACTTGGCCCTTTGTCTTTATAAATTCTTGTGATTTCTTTTCTTAATTCATGGCCTTTTAAAGGGGTTTAGCTTTTTTTAACCTCCCACAAGCAACGTGGGATAAAAGTTGATACCCTTCTAGAGGCTTCTTACTTTATCAATTTCCCTTTTTTTACTTTATTTAATAATAAAAAAGGCCATAAAATGGGAAAATGGCCCAGGTATGTTTTCCCCCCAAAACAAGGCTTAAATCCACATTTCCCTCTCCAACACATCATCCATGGATCCAAAGGCCACATCCACATTCAAATTTCATCCATGCAAAGTGGGAAAATCAATCAAGGTTTGGATAGGATTCATTTTGTACTTAGAAAAAAATCAATCTTGCTTTGCCATCACGAGGGGGAAAATCCACCCTACTATGGACACTCTCAACACTTAAAATTTCCACATTTTTCTCCTGGCAGGAAAATCCACCTTAGTTTGGGCATTTCCAACACTTCCTAAAATTTCCACCCTTCCAAACTCTCCTTGAGGGAAAAATCACCCTAGTTAGAACAAATTTGACACTTATATATTTGTTGGAATCCATACTTGCCTCCTAGGGAAAAATGGCCCTAGTTGGATAGCTTCCACACTTTAGAAAAAATTCCATGTTCCGCTCTTGGTCTTGGGGGAAAAACAACCCCTGTTTGGATAAATTTCATACTTCAAAAAATTTTGAGCTCGCTCTTGAAGGAAAATCACCCCTTGTCTGGATTATTCAAACACTTAGCAAAATTTTCAAGCCAAGATCCCTCAAAGTGGTGGAAATTCATGGAATGCTTGGATTTGACTTCCAATACTTCGATTTTTTCTTGATAATGCCAAAATAATAAGGGAAATTTAGTGTGTAGTCTGGATTTTGGCCAAAATATGAAGGGAAATCCATGTATAGTCCAATTTTGGCCAAAATATGAAGGGAAATTCATGTACAGTCCGGATTTTGTGTATTTTTAAAAAGAAAATTTGATTTTCCTTAGGATTTTAGCCATTTTAAGTGTGGAAATCAATTTTTATAAGGATTTTAAGGCACTTATGCATGAAACACGCCTTTATATTGAATTTTGGACTAATTGACTAGCCAAAATTTAAATACACTTAGGATTTTATGTTCAATTGATTATAGCATGGTCCCAACAAACTTCAATTTTAACATTCCCATTTTAAAATCACAACTTGCAAATTTGGTTTTCTACGTTACTCCTTAGTTTTAAAGCTCTAAATTTCTAGACTTACCACTAAAACCTAACTGACCTAACAACTACGAGCAAAAAGAGGGGGTCCCCATTTGCAATGGGCTGATGGTGTGACAACCTTAGAACAGGTACCTCTTGGAATTCAGTGGGAAAAAATAAAAAAGGCATTTGAGGGACTCATTTTGATTATGCAAATTATGTTATTTCTCTCTAGTGAAAGCCCTTGTGATTTTGGGAATTGATTGTCTCAACCTTTTGAAGGACATAAACCATCTCGAAGAAGACTAACTATAGTGGTGAAGTCCCACCTTGGTTATTACAGAAGAAATTGGAAAATATTTTCTTGTTATTAATAGTGATCAAGTGATCAATTTATGCAAGAGACTGAATGATGTTCCCTGAGAAACAATTGTAAAGAATAGAAACATTCTATTTTAGAAACAAAAAATTAAATATTAGAAACATTCTAATATTTATAGGAGATTACAATAGATAACCATTAGATACTAAACAAAGATAATAGAAACTATCTATTTTCGTAATACCCTCCCTTAATAGTTAATCTATCTAGAGCATGAAGCTGTCAAAAAGCATAAAAGGCAGATTCTATCTACGTAAGGTGCTCCGCACTGTTCATTGTAGCTGCGAACCAAATTTCTTAGATAGGGCAGCTAAGCACTTCTGACATTCAACCTTCATGTGACCAAACTTGTGGCAAATTGGCAATAGTTGCATTGAATGTTCTTCTTCTAGGAGCCTTTTGGATCTAGAGTAGAGGATGTCTGCTGAGAAGAATATTGATGGTACTTTGGATAATACCCCAAAACTTTGCAAATGAGCATAATGCTCCAAAACAAACCACAAAAAGCCATGATTTTCGAGGTGAAAAATCAATCAAAACCCAACATGATTTTTGAGGTGAAAAATCAATCAAAACCCAACATGATTTTTGAGGTGAAAAGACAATCAAAATTTGACAATACAAAGCTTTGTTTTTTCTTTGGAAAAAAGGGTAAAACCCAACAGATAATTTTTGAGGAAAAAATTACAAACCCAAAAAAGTAATCCACACAAATTTGCAAATTACAGAATCATAAATTTTTAGGAAAAATTTATAGAAACCCATAAGAATTTTATTTTTTAGAGGAAAAAAATTGAAAGCCTATTAGAACTTTTTTTTTAGAGAAAAATAAATTATGAAAACCCACCAGAATTTTTAAGGGAAGCAAAACACGAGACCTTGCATGGTAAAGCAGCACATGCAAACAACATGCAAGTACATGCAACAAACATGCAAATACATGCAACCCTCAAAAAGTAGAGACCTAGAAAATTTGAAGGGTGACCCAAAAGAGAGCTCGAAAAACTCAGAAAGAAAGAATATGCTGTGAGATTGATTGAGAGTCTCAGCTTGGGTGAAAAGGAGTTCACAAAATTCAAAGTTGAAAAGTTTGGTCTTTGATTCAGTTTTGCAGGTTTGAAAGATAAGATTTGTGAGGTCATTTTGAGCAGTGTGTGCACACTGTATATTGCCTTTGCTGGTTGCTATTCCAAAGAAGAAATAAATTAGTAGCACTTATAAGTTTGAAAGAGACAAGTTTTTATGGAAATGGTGAAAAAGACAAAAAAGGCATCGGTTTGAGGAATTTCAAGTTAATAATACTTCCAGCAAGGAACTAGCTTACCTTCTTTTACTGTAGCTACCTTAAGGATATTTAGGTCCCATTAAGGAAGTTGAATGAAAAAGTAAAGAGAACTTCTCTCTTGATTTTTGGTTCTAATAATAATGGAGGTTAACTCATGTTAAAATCATGAGTATCCACCTAAGATATGCATTGGATTTTATTTGCATGCCTACAGTGATATTCTAATATGAATCAGGTTGCTAGAGAAAACGTAGGAGAAGAAGAAGAAGAAATTATTTGAACATCCACGAGGCTAATCTTAGCCTATGGGACACACAACCTCACAAACTGATTCTCTGCATTTCAATCCTTTTTCTTATGTAACTTGATGACGAGTGTCCTTAACTACTCAACTCACCCCTTGCTGAATAAATCAACCCAAGAGTTAGTTGTAAAGATATTTACAAATTTGTCCCTGCTGTCCTTGAAGGAATCACACTCTAAAATGAATCGTTTTCCACTTTCCACTTTTTAAGAAATGCAAAAAATACACTCTTTCTTCCCACACTTCTTTTGGTTTTCTCAATGCCCAATTTCACAATGAAGTTAATGAGAGTTAGTTCTTAACCAAGCAATACAAATTTTGGCTGTCCAAGAGATATTGGCTCCTATGAACACTTTTCAGTGATGATTGTGAGTGGGACTGAGCTCTTCAATATGATACTTTTGCTTTCTCCTTAACCCTGTGCCTCGAGAACATTTGTAGAACTTATCCATAACAAAAGTCTTTACCTCTTTACTATTCATGGGGGATGTAATAAAGTAAATATCCCATTTATTAAATGCTAAACCATTTGTTGCTATGCTACATCAAGTCTTATTTCTTTTTGTACAATATGTCATTGAAGATAACCTTGGGCAATCTTCCCTCTTCCATTTTCTCAATTCTTTTTGAATATCTTATAAGTCTCACTGTAGCAATTGCTTTAGTAGTTGAAGCAACAATTTCACTCAACATGATATTGTAAGGGATTGAACTTTTAATCATGAATTTGTTTATAATCAAGTAGTTTGGATTTTCTCTATTTCCTTTCATTGTAGATTAGAGGTACTGCCAGCATCAATAGCATAGACATCATTAAAATGTGTAAAGTTGGGAGTTTGGCACCTCAAAAAGAAATCACTAATAGTGTGGGAATATAAATCCAAGTCAACATGGGCTTCACCAAGTAAAGATCTGATAAAAAGACATGGAGATTTTCCTTGCTAAAGTTATGCATATTACATTGCTAGGCATGGGTTATTGCAAGTTTAGAGGCATTGTGATGTTTCTTAAGGACATGTTGATTGATTAGGATAGGCTCTGAAACTGCCTTAAGTTCCATTCCTTCCACCTTTGGGTGTTTGCACTTTGAAGCTTCATCCCTGGAGTTTCTCCTCTTGGACTAGCAAGTGCACCACTGTGAGGAATTAATGATCTCTTTGATATTCAAGGGTGAATGCCTACAAAAAGAATGTGAGGAGAGAATAAACTCGGCGCAAGACTTTGGAACTTGATGAATGCCTGCAGTTGTTTGTGCTAGTTCAAATGTAAGGGGAAATAGGAGATTATCAACTGATTTGTGGGCCTTTCAGTGCCAAAGAATATAATTTGTCTGCAGCATTCTTCCAGGTTAGAAGTTTGTCAGTATTAATATTAATTATATGCTCACTGTTTTGCTGACTTGTCAAAACTTTTGTTATACTCAGATTTATGCCAATCTCTATCAAAGTTATTTATGCACTATCTGTCTAGTAATAGCTGATCATAAAATAAAATCTAGTTGCTATTCGTTTTGCAAATTCCTCTGTTATTGGATAAAGATTGAATGCAAATATGTTGAAAGGAAAACGCTACTCTATAAACTCTCTAAGTTAATATCACAAAGGCTGCAACATAAATTATAGAACAGTTAAGGCAAACCGTCAATGACATAATGCTCTTCATTGAACTTGGGAAAGCTAAACATATGGAGATCTCAGACGGGTATATATATGTGTGTGCGCGCGTGTCATGGTGATTCAAAGCTATCAAAAAACTATCAAAAACTATATCTGAAAGCTTTCCAGTAGAATGACTCAAAAGTTGATGTAGGGCAATAACACAATTCATGAAATTAGGTGAAAACATGTGGAATAAACTCAACTTAAACCTTCCAATACCACCCTGCTCAGAGATGCACACAGAAGCTACACATAATTCATTGAAACCACAGAGAACATAAGGCTAGATGCAACATATTTTGTAGGTGTAACTATTTCACTTCAAATAAAAAGAAAACACAACATGCCCGACTATGAGGCCTTCCCGGTTGTGGCCTTGTATAAATGAATTTAATATCCCAGAGCCTCAGCTTGCATCTTCTATCTTCAACAGTCTAATCCCATTCTATCTAATGCTTTCCTAAAACTAACCAAGCTTCTTTTATAGCTAGCTAAGCCACAAGTTGGCTAGGGAAGCATTTAATTACAATATAGGTCAATACTTGGAAGAGTAAACCATAATCCACGCAAAGGACAATATGGAACTATGCACACTTAAAGGTAGGTCCAGACGTGCTAGGAGTCAGCTCCTAACTACGCAAGATGCCATGTAATCAATAGAAACTGTGCCAATCGGAACATGCTTCATTGAATGAAAATAGAAGGGAACAAGGACCACAAAGAACAACACAGAGGTTGAGAAATATAGAATGTTGGAACTCATGCACTTAGGAAAAGGATCTAGGATAGGTCCCTGACATGATGACAACTCATGAAACATGGGTCATCGAGTTTGACTCAAAATCACACAGTTAAATCCTGATATTCACATCACAATTTGACTAGCTGTGGAAATCATGTCCTACTTATCAATTGATGAGCTTAAGGGGCTTTCTAATAAATGGTTCATAAGGCACAACACTTGGTGAAGGTTTTGCAAATGGGGTTGCAAGCTTTGGGTTTAACTGTGGAGGAAACTCCGTAGTTAAGCGCGCTCAGGCTGGAGTAGTACTGGGATGGGTGACCTCCCGGGAAGTCCCGGTGCTTCACCCCTGTGAGCATCACCTAGATCCAATGAGTGCTAAGTGTTCCATTTATTCTCATGAGAGATGGATTCATGTTGAATCACTACTCATGAAACATGGGTCATCGAGTTTGACTCAAAATCACACAGTTAAATCCTGATATTCACATCACAATTTGACTAGCTGTGGAAATCATGTCCTACTTATCAAATGATGACAACTACGAGCAACATGAAAATAAAAGCAACAATGGCTACTTCGCGAACAACATACTAGAACATAAAACAAGAAATACTTTTGGTTGATGCAAGATTGCTCAAAGACCCAAGATGCTCCTGCATCAAACACTTGGGGTCAATAAAGAACAGATGTCCACATCAGGCATAACTGGTATTCTAACTTGAATCATAAAGATTCAACTTAGCTTGTGTAATCCATGAACTGTCTTCAACTAGTTTGTTTCTCCAGTGCACTAGGTATTCCATGTAGTCTTTTCCTTTGGTGCTCTTACTTTTTCTGCTATTCAAAATCCTTTCAATGCTATCTGTCTTCTTCTTAGGATAATCCAAGTTATTGTTCAACTCATCATCAGATTCAAAATACTCAAAGATATCTGCAATGTTGAATATAGGTGAAATATCCATGTCTCCTAGCAATTCAACTTCAAAAGCATTTCCACTATCAAACTTTCACAGAATTTTACAAGGACCAAGCTTCTTCATTTTTATCTTACTTTAGGTACCAACTGGAATTCTATTCTTCAAATGAATCATAACCTTATCACCAACTTTATAGATTTGTCTCTTCCTCTTATCAGCTCTCTATTTGTATTCCTAATTTTGTCCTCCAAGTTCATTTTTACTTCCTCATGCAAAGTCTTCAGCTTTAGCACTTGTCTTTGTCTCAAGGTTCAGATCTCTCAATTCAATAGTTCCCTTAGGATTTATTCTAGTAACAACCTCAAGAGGTGTCTTCTTAGTGCTCCTGTTTACAAAATTATTGTATGCAAACTGTGCTTGTGCCAAAATCAAATCCCAATTAGTAAGTTAATCTCCAACCAAACATCTCAACAAGTTACCCAAACTTCTGTTCACAACTTCAGTTTGTTCATCAGTTTATGAATGAAATGTAGAACTAAACTTTAACTCCGTATTCAGCAGATTCCAAAGTCTCCTCCAGAAATAACTAGTAAACTTAATATCTTTATTTGAAACAATAGTTTTAGGCAAAGCATACAATTTTACCACTTTCTTAAAGAATAACTCAGCTACATGTACAATATTTATTGCCCGCCTATTCGTAAGTATATATGGATATTTATATATTTTCATTCAATTTCTAATTTAGGAGGGGAGCTCTTTGATATTTGGACGCTTGTTTATATTATCCGCTTACATACTTACATAAGCATATAGTTTGAGAGGTGTTTGTTCTATTGTTTTAAAATTTTTTTCTTTTATTTTATCTTTTTATTATTTTTTGTATTTATTTGGTTATTCCCCCACATTATTTGTTATTACTTTTTATTACTAATGGGTAGACTTTCTAAAACACCCTCTAAACATGTACGCTTCAAATCATTTATAATGGTCTCTCGTGGTGCTTTCTCTTTATGTCTGGGGTGGTTTTGTCTCCCCCATGCTTGTTTTTGTGTGTTTTAATCTTTTATTTTGACTTCTTTTGACTTGCGTTGGGGAGTGTGCAGTCCCTCTCTTCTTGGTCTCCTTAAATTGTGACGCTATGCCAAATCTGCTTCTTACATAATTTGACATCTCTTGCTCTCTCTTCCTGATGATGGATCACGTAGTGTGATTCGAAACGTTGATGAAAAATCTCTACACAATCTATTCCAGAAAATCAACATTATAAATCATGGATTGTGGAAATCTGATTGCATTACATGTACAATATCAGAAGTCTTCTTACAAGCTATGAAATGAGCCATATTTGAAAATTTGTCCACTACTACCAAAATAGAATCATTATTTCTCTGAGTTCTAGGAAAACCAAGAACATAATCCATATTGATAGCTTCTCAAGGCTTACCAGGTACAAGTAATGGTGAATACAATCCCAAATTCTGACTAGTTACTTTTGTTGTTTGACAAATTCGACAACTTCTCACTATCTTCTGCACATCCTTATAAATATGCGGCCAAAAGTACCTATCTGAAATCAATTTCATTGTCTCATCAATCCCAAAGTGTCCAACAAGTCCACCATTATGCTTCTCCTTCATGATATTCTCTCATAGATCCTCTAGGTATACACAACTGAATTCCCTTAAACAACATATCTTCTTGAATTCCACGCAACATGATACGGTTTAGGATGTCTCAATCTCTACAATTGCAACCGCAACTTGTTAACCAGCTTCTCAGATGCCAAATTATGAGAACTTCTACTATTAATAATTACCTTGCAGTATTTTCTATCTATTGTACATCTGGTTTTGAATAAACTTCTTCCCAAAACAGGTCTCCATCATTTTCGTCATTCCACAAGATCCTTCTTAACATCAGGTTCTCACCATTTTGAGGTTCATTAGGTGTTTCAACAACTTTTTCACAAACCAAAGTGCTTCTACTATTACCTCCAGTCTTCTTTTTGGAGTTAGTACATTGAAAGACTATGTCTTTCACCACAATAAGTACCCTTAAACTAAGATCTTTCCTCTCTTTTTCGACCATTATTATTCCTAGTGTAACCAGTATAGCTACCTCTAGTGTAATTACTTCTACCAATAGGTTCTTCCTTTCATTCTAATTTTCCTTTAGCTTGTATTGCATTGTCAAATTTGCTACTTTCTCCATATGTTGTACCTTTGTTGCTCTGAAATCTGCCACCTCTTCCTCTTTGTCTTTGATCATGTCTCTTTGCCAATCTTTCTTCAACCTTCAAACCATACTGATATGCTTCTTCTACACTGTCCATCTTAACATAGTTGATCTCTCCTTAAATTGATGTCCTCAAACCATTCAGGTATCTAGCCACTTTCTCAACCTCATCATCCACATGTCCAGATCAAATATCTAATTTGTAGAATTCCTCAGTATATTCCTTCACATTCAATGCCCTTTTGCCTCAAATTTTACATTCAACTCAACAAATTAACTTGGGAATCTGCAGGGAGAAACTTCTTTTTTCATCTTTCCAATCATCTTCATCCATGTCTTGATCTTTTCCTTTACACTATTTTGTCTCTCAATTTGCAAGCGATCCCACCAAAGTGAAGCATGACCCTTCAACTTTGTGACTGCTATCTTAACCTTCTTTTTATCAAGAGTACCTTCATACTCAAACTATTTATCCATCTTAGCAATCGAACCCAATACAACATTAGTCTCAAGTCTTCCATCATAGCAAGCAACTTGAACATTAGGTCTAGCATTTGCCCTAAACAAAACTCTTAGAAGCCTTTCCTCATCTTGTTAAACCTCAGGTTCAGGGTTAGGATTCGGTGCTGCCTCTTCATCATCACTAACATCTTCAAGATGTACACCTCTTTTTTGCGCTGTTTCTACAACTTCAAGTCTCGCCACAATCTGCCTCAACATGTCCATAATAGCATTATTAGCATTTCCTCTACCACAAACCATCTTGACAATAGTTCCTGTAAGATCGTAACCTTTTGCATGTTATAGGTCAGATTTCAGATCTGCCACCCTACAACCAATTCGACAAGGTAGTCACGATCCAAGCCTCAAGAAAGAACTCGCTCTGATACTGCCTGATGCAAGGAAATAACTTAATTCATGAAATTGGGTGAAAACATGTGGAATAAACTCAACTTAATCCTTCTACCACCCTGATTAGAGATGCACATGGAAGATACACATAATTCAATGAAACCACAGAGAACATAAGGCTAGATGCAACATATTTTGTAGGTGTAATTATTTCACTTCATATAAAAAGAAACCACAACATGCTCGGCTGTGAGGCCTTCTGGGTTGTAGCCTTGTATAAAAGAATTTACAATCTTAGAGCCTCAGTTCACATCTTCTATCTTCTATCCTCGAATCTTGTTCTATCGGATGCTTTCCTACAACTAACGAAGCTTCTTTTATAGCTACTTAGCCACAAGTTGGCTAGTGAAGTATTTAATTACAATATAGGTCAATAGTTGGAAGAGTAAACCATAATCCATGCAAAGGACAATATGGAACCATGCCCACTTAAAGGTAGCTCCACACGTGTGTTAGGAGTCGGCTCCTAACTACTCTAGACGCTACATAATCAACAAAAACTACACCAATCAAAACAACATGCTTCGCTAGATGAAAACATAAGGAAATAGGGACCACAACGAATGACATAGAAATCAAGAAATATAGAACATTAGAACTTGCGCACTTAGGACAAGGATCTAGGATAGGTCCTCGACATAGTTACAATTGCACACAACATGAAAATAAAAACAAAAATGGCTACTTCGTGAACAAAAGACTGGAATAGAAAACAATAAATATTTATGGTTGATGCAAGATTGCTCAAAGACCCAAGATGCTCTTGCATCAAATCTGTTTTTCCTAACGACAGTTCAACCTTGGGAAAGAACTGCAAAAGAATGGTGTAAAAATTGGGGTGGCATCTTACTTGGTATTAGAGTATAATGAGGAAAGATGATATTACGTTTGCTTCTTATAACTTTATAAGTGAATAACACATATGCATATCGGTTGCAGGTGAGAGTTATTTAGTGAGAAAGATAAAGTCTATGCAAAAGTTTCAAAAATATTAGAACAATATAATAAAATTGTTAGGGCATCTTGAGTTGATGGAACCTTATTAGTTGACAAAAAATATTAAGAGCTGTCATTAAAGAAAAAAGAGGAGTCAAAGAAGATCATTGAATAGGACCCAATATCTATTGACAGGATAGGTAAGAAGATGAGGAGTCCATTGATAACAAATTAGACTTAATTACATGGAGTTGATATTGTGGAAATGCCTAGTGACTTGGTTGATTAGGATCCATAGCTTGCTATCAAAAGTTGTAATAGAGAGGCACGAGAGACTTGGGATAGTCATGGAGTCACTGCTAAAGTGTATGGAGTTCTAATTTCTACATGCATCATAATAGTAGTCCAGTATCCTTATGTAATGTCCCCATTCTGTAAGTTGCTATCTTTTGTAATCATTAACCTATCTGTGGAGGTCCCATAAATTAATACAGTGGATAGGGAGACTATTTAGGGGTCTTGTGGCCTTTTGGGTGGTTTGTGTGGCATTTCAAGAGCTCAGAGTTAAGTCTCTTGTTTTTCTAGAGATTGGTAGTTCACATGTTGACCATCCAGAGCTTACGGAGCCTTGTAGGGGGCTTAATAAGCCATTTTAGTTGTTTGGAGACAACTTTTTAGTGGCGGACTCTATTTTTCAGGAGTGACCCTATGTTTTAGGAGACTAGGAGATCACTTGCTATGTTGTATGAGCCATTTTGGATGATCAAATACAATTTCCTTTTTTTTTGGAGTAGACTGATAGTTGGCCTGGTATATTTAGAAATCACTGAGGATCAGGTGCAATATTTGTTTTTAGTTGGAGAGGTCAGGCTATAGTGTCAAGGATAATTTTTTTAAATATTAAAGTTATTTATACTTGACATGAATTTATTAATTTAATAAATTAGAGTTAAGTTATAAAGTGACTTCAAAATAATCGAAGCTACTTGAAAATAACTTATAAAGTAACAGTAGCTCACATGATTTGTAGCAGATTTTCTTGAGTACTTATATATAGATGTTGGTTCCTCCTCTATTGTTTTTTGGTGTTCAATATTAATTGTGAGTGTTTTGATTCAAATATTGTGTTTAGCCCTTTGCTTGATCAAATTTCTTTTTAATATTAAATGTGGAATATGATATCTTTTGGTGTAGGTCTGCAATTATGTCTTCCATTTTAGTTTCTTGATTCGTGAAAATATTGGGTTTTCCTCAAGGATCAGGATAACCAAGCTTTTTGTAAGATTCAATTTTGTAGAGATTGTTCGGTTGAATTGTGAACCCTAGGTGTCCTATTTGTAGGTGGTTTTTGTGAAAGATTTTAGCTGTAAGTCATATCATTTTGGTGTACCACCCACATAGATATAGGTTTCAGTTTTCTACAATGTTCTGTCTTTTTCTTGTCAAAGGTAGTTTAGGTGATTCAACTTGGAAGCTGACCCAAAATCTGAAGATTGACTTCCACAATAGACATACCCATAGGCCTACAAGTCATTCCATGTTTCATTAATAAAGTTACTTATTTAAGACAAAATGCTGCAATAAAGTGGACACCTCTTTTTGGAGAAACAAAATAGAGAAAATAAAATGAACATTCTATTGTTTATTCAAAACTAAATTAAAGGTACCATGAAAGGGTACACATAATGCCACAAGTAGAGAAAACCTAAGCCTACATGATAACAAGGTTGAAGAGGGTACTTGCATGGAGCTTGCCAAGCTAACATTGATCAATCAACCGCACGGAGATGGGAACACTACTAGTGACCCTTTTCATGGGTAAGGTCTACAGTTTGTTGTATATGGAGTTCTTCTTTTTGTAGAACATGCACTAGACATGATAATTGTTTTTCAAAAAGAGTGACATCTATATGGGAAGAAGAAGTTACAAACGAGTTTTGAGATTCAAGACCATCATTTTTGGTGATTGATTAGCATGATGGCATAACAACCTGGAATCTAGGCATCATTGTGTTTGAAGATTAGCTTCACTATGATCCTGTTGACTCGGTGCATATCAATGTTTATATCAAAGTAGAGCAGCGGAAGTTTGATAAAGATTTACTCTTCTCGATTTCTTCAAAACGCGTCCATATAGTCATATTACCACATGGAGATTTTAATGAATATGGCTATGGGTGTTTGTGCTTGGTTTGGTTCCCTAGGGTTTTGCAACAGGAAAACCATTTGATGATAGATTGCTTGAGGAAAATAAATCTTTGCACAACAAGGATTTGTAATGTTCCCAAATTTTTAGTAAAGAAACATAATTAAATTAATTAATTGATGTTGAAATTTTGGTAGCATTGATAGGTATTATTCATACTGTTGATAGTTTTCTATTTTCTTAGTTCTTTGTAATGCCTCCATTTTTATTAGGTTCTTGCATTTGGCTAGGTCAGTTCACCATCGCGATCCTTGTGAACTGACAATAGGATTTGAGTGTCTCGCTTGTGTGGTTATAGGCTTTCTAGCAGCCTATGGTGTGTTTTGGCTCCGTTTAAGGGACTTACTCTTTATAGAAAGTCAATTTGTTGGTTTCGATGAGCTCAGATGAGTCGGAGGAGTTGGAGGACGGTCTTAGTTTTTATTTCGGGCTTCTAGTTTGGGCTCCAAGAATCTTGGAGGGAGTGTCTATTTATAGTAAGTCACTCCATCAGGTTCATTCATCATCTTTCATCATCAGGATCACTTTGGTGTTGTCAGATTTTGATTTTGATGCTTCTTCAGTTGTTTTTGCAAGACGAGTAAATTATTATTATTATTCATCTAAATACATTGAGGTTGCCATTTTTGTTGGCGTTGTTGGTCGGTCACCTCAGTATCATAGCTCGTTGGAACTGAGACGAGAATTTTTAAATCATGGGAACAAGAAACATTGGCCTTATGTGTTAGAATTTGAAGTTATGGTAGAAAAGGTCATTTTCGGAGCCAAAAGCAATTAATTTATTAGTTTATAATGACACTTTATTATGTTTTAATGTTGTGTGTGGGAAGCTTCTTAAGTGAAATTCATTTGAGAAACTTTGTGCCATTTGGAGATTACAAATATGAGCCTATTTGATGAGTAAAGCATCCAATTGATTATTTTCTTTTGTTGCCTAGGAAGAGTTTCTGAGTTTGCCGATTTCTTGCCCTTGCTGAAGTATAAGGGTTTGGAATTAAGAAGTTCTTGGTAATTCACAACTAAGGTATTGTGAATTTATTTTGAGAATTGTCTTAATTAAATTATAGTATTTCTCATTTGTTATGTATTGTACTTGGGAATTTTATTGTGGCTGGAAAATTTGTGATTTGGAACACCATTATTGTCTACTATTTGGCGTAGTTAAAGAGGAATGTACTTTGGTTGTCGTCCTTGTATTTGGCAGCAATTTCAGACTTTGTGGAGGGTTGCAATCAATTATTGGGGGGTAGCAATCAAGTTTTAGAGCACCTGCAATTATAAGCGAGGAGCATGTATTTCTGAACTTGCTAGTAAATTGGATTATTTCTTGAGAGCTGTAGTCCATATTTCATCTGTTAGAAGTCAATTTCCAGGTTCATTATTGCATTCTTGTAAATTTCTAAAAGTCAATCTTTAAATTGGATATTAGTAGCATTGCCATCAATTATAGAATCACTTCTGAATTGTTTAGTGGTGTTCATTTGTCCAAATTGATAAAGACTTAATCAATTAAAATTGTAAGTAGCTGGTTGTGAATTTGAAGAATTATTTATTGAGTGATAATAATTTGCCTACCAAATGTTTGATGGATTATCAAATTGTTGATTAGCAAAAGCAAATTGATGTTTGTTAAGGATATAGCCTATTGAAGGTTTTTACATTCTCTATTTATGTGTCCTCTAGAGATGCTTCCTTCTTTCAAAGAGATGTCATTGTTTTCTATCTGTTGATATCTTTTGAGGAAGATTCGTATCAGTTGGAAATGGTTAATGACTTCTCTCTATTTTTGTTCCACCCCACTAAGTCATTGTTTGGATTCTTCGTCATGGTCAAGTTGTTTGTGAAGTGTTTTATTTGTCTATTTATTTCCGTCCATTTGGCATTGGTTTTCTTATCCATTTAATTGTTGATTCATAATGACTTGTCATCTTGGTCTCTGTGTTTCTTCGACAATTCATGGTTGGAGGTGTTGTCAGATTGTGTTGGCATTTACTATCAATGTTGATGAAGGCATTGTCAGTAGATGTCACTATCGACTGGTGGCTTTCTGCAAGAGACACAAAGTTACTTTTTGGTGTCGGTTAGTTGAAGCATTGTCGAGACATCAAATATCCTCTTTTGATAGTGTGTAGAAGTTATATCATTTTTTTGTGTAGTGTTTGGGTAATAATTGATGAGAAAAACTACAACCTTAGATGCAATTCTTTAGAGATCATTATTCACACCTTGTGAGTTTCTGCATTTTCTTCATGTGAACTTATTGGTGACTATTATTTAAAGATATAAAGCTTATTGATTGATTGTAAAAGTGTCTTCAATAATAAGCGAGAAAATTTTGTATTTGGTTTTAGAATCGAATAAAGGTATCATCTTTTGAGGACTTGGTTTTTCACCCTCAAGTGGAGAGTTTTCCTAGGCTAAGTCTTCTGTGCTCTTTGCTATTTCATGTGTTTCATTTCTTTGTATCTTGGTTCGAAAACATTAACAATTAAGTGGTTCCAAACTTTAAATAATATTATTAAGGACCTTTAAATAATCAATAAAGGGGGGCTCAAGTAATAAAATAATAAATAAAGTAAGTTGGCCTATTTGTAACCCTTAGTGACATTAGGGAGGCCCTTTAGAAGGCCATGTTGATATTGCAGGAAGGTGTCATGGATTTTATATTTTCTTTGTATTTGTGAATTCTAGTTGGAGTTTGGTGTCGTTACAATTCTGAAGGTGCAAGGCCCTCCCTATCCTGTATTTGTAGTTTCGGTGTTTAGCAGTCACCCTAGTCTGCCATTATAGATCACTCAAATATTTCACTTTGTACTCCATTATTAGATCTATCCTGTGAAGAAATTTTGTACTTGTCAAAAGATTCATTCCTGCATTTGCACAATTTCCTCCATTACAACTATGCAATTTACTAACTATGGTGTTCTTGAATAAATGTTGATTTAGTATACATCGATAACTTCCTACTATTTGGTAGTGATAGTATTGGAAGGCATGTTTGTAGCATCCACCTTGCTCTCCCAATCTCGCACAACATCCAAAAGTGCGTGAAGGACGTAGGTAATATAGTCCAAACTTAAGTGTGCACAAAGAAATATTTAGACACCATACATGTGACATATCATCACTGCACAACACCAAAGCCACTATCAAGTGACTCATCATCACCGTACAACATCAAACACCTGTTAAGGTGACTCATTATCACTGTATGATAGAGTGATCACCTAACGACATCAGGGGGACTACCATGCAGGTAAAGAGGTGAGGCCCACATGTCATGCATATAGCTTGCTGTACATGATTTATAGTTGATAGAGGAGGCCATATAGAGTCGGCAAATAGGAAAAATTTCTTTTGGGACATCATAGTACAACAACCTAAAGGATGAATTAAATCATTTTTATTTAATTTATGCAAACCCCAAAAGTAGCATGGTTTTTGGCAAAAAGAATAAAGGACTTTGGTGGCTTAGGATGATTCTTTCTAGAGCTTTGAAAATTGGTAATTGACTTCTTGTGGAGAGCAAGGGTTTCAATAGTATTTTTAGGTTTTGGGAATGTAAGCTCTAAGGTGATGGAGAATTACAAGATGATTGCTTCCATTCAAATGAGGACTCAAGCTTTGTGCATGATTTATAAAGAATATCAATTTGTCAAAGAGAAAACTATCCTAGGATTGCAAGCAATAAGAGAAACTTCTAAGCCTATGTTGGAGAAGGGTAAGGTAATAAAAGCACAAGAAATGAGTGATTTCAATGGATGGTATTGTCCATTGGCTTTAAAAAGGGACACCCTTGAGAAGGTGAAGTGAGGCTACCGGTGGGTAAAAGAAAAAATTCAAGAAATCCAAGATGAAATCCTCATAGCACTAAGGGTAAAGTTTCAGTTTGGTGACAATAAAGAAGAGAACATGGAAATGGAAATTTTGAGAGTAAAGATGAAAGCTATCTACTTCAAAGAAACCAACATTGTTTATAGGAAACAATTGAGAAATGTTGCATCATTCAAACTCTTATGGCCACATCTCACGACAATGCTCCTGATTGGGAGAAGACTTTTGCCAAATGTACAACTGAATTTGATGTTGTTGAACGGAAGGTCTAGCATGTGCCAATTGTTCCAATCAAAGAGCTCAACAATATTGTGTCTAGGCTCATTGAATTTGCAAAAAGAGAAAAAGCCAAAGGAAAGAAATCTTGTGAAAGAAGATTTGTTGGAAGCTCATGCGACATTGGATTTTCTTATTGGTTCCGAGCTAGGTGTTTTGATTGGCCCATTGGTTGGTTCTTTTTCTGCTTTTGGTTTCTTTCTAACCCACTTTCTTATTGGCTTACCAAGGGTATGTAATTTTTTTATTAGTCCAGAATGTGGCGTTGCATTGTAATTGGGTCATCATTTAAAAAATTTAAGTGGAAGTTGCGGAAACCCTTCTTAAGGCTTTATTGAATTAATTGGACTGTTGATTTCAAATTAATCTTGGCCATTCATTGTACTTGAGCTCCGTATATAAGGCTTTCTCCTCTTATTTGTAAAAAGAGATTGTTGGAGAAATCGCTGCCAATTGTTAATGTTGTAGCTTCAGTTGGATTGAATTGACCTAGAGATAATCCTTCTATGGTTATTGGTTAATCATCAATTAGACAAACCCTTATATATCTACTTATATTTATTATATATTATTATATATTAATGTTAATATTATATAATTGATGATTAATTTGTAAATTACCTTAGAGACATGTCTCTTCATTAGACATGTCTCTTTTGTGCATATTTTTATAACATTCAATATGCATTTGGAACACAGAAATAATCAGGAGCATTATTATATTTGCAGAGATCTTTCCCCAACATGGTATCAGAGCCAGGCTGCACATGTAGCAAAGAAGATCTGAAGTGTACCTTGTTGTGATGACTACAAAAGGGGCTTGGGATCAGGCAGAATTTGATGGACATGCAAATGTTAGATCAATAAAGGAAGAGCCCGCATTGAGTATTGATCTCCATGCTGAAGCGAACGTCAAGCTAATTTGAGATCTACTTAAGCACACAATTTGTGGTAGAAAATAACATTTATATTCGAGCATTATAATAAGAATCAATTCGCGATAAGCCAAACCAAAAATATTCTATACGGCTTGTTTAGTCTGATGGATTGGCAGCGATGTGTTTTTTTGACATGCTTGACATTATATTTCTTTATTCTTTTCTTTTTTGTATATCTTGGATTATTACCATTAGTATATGCTCTACATCGAATGCATTAACAAAGAATCAGATCAATGCAAAATGTGTGCATCCCGTACTCTCTTCTTCCTCACAGATGAAGGAATTCTGAGGGTTGTTGCGATCAAATTGTCTTTGCCATTTTGCAGAATAAAGGTGGAAAGAAGATCTACATATAGAATAAATATTTTAAATCCCATTAAACATTCCTAACAATCTACAACTTATAGATTTAAAGAACGTGAATAATATGAAACAATCAAGGAAGATAGTTGATATGAAGTAAATTACATATAGTTTGGCCATTTGGGCTATATCATTTGATGACTATTAACTTTATTCTTTTAAGAAATACTTGTGTGAGCAACACACTCTTAGTGATCTGCCTGTTCATTGCAAAGGAGGGCTTATTTATAGTGCGTGACTCATTAAATCGCACTTGCTAGTTATTTGAAATTTTGACCTACATTGGAATGCCTCCAAGTCATATCAACCATAGTGTAAAGAACCTAGATTGCAGAAACCTCATAGTAGAAGCAAAAGATCATGCACAAAGGAATGCATAATTTCTCCTGCGTGCAACCTACAATGGAATGCTAAACCAAAGGTAGTCGAAATGACATCATGCTAGACACGATAGAACTTTCTTCATCCACAAGAGAACTGAATCTTCATTACACAGAACCCTCCATAAAACCTTATTATGATCAGCACACCGTGCATACACAAAATGTCCAAAGAGATATAGAGATTGTTGAAGCGTTCAAATTATATATAAGGCAGGTGCAATACTATTGAATCATTGATTTGGTACAGACAATCATCGGATATACTTATAACGATCAATAAAAGCATGTTTAGTAGTAGATAGTGAATTTCTCATTCAAGCTTGATTTAGGCATAATATTCAGTGTTGAATAACTCAACATCTGATATTATATATCAATTTATATGTTTGATGTTGTTTTTAGCATTAGTGACCACCATCGTTCCGTATCAGAGCTTTGAGGAGTAAATATTGCCTTTCATCATTACTACTCATTATATATCCGTGGTGATTGTTTGGATCACACTACTAATTATAAATATATCTAGTTGTGCAGTATCCTTTGCAAACTGCATTACATTGACAACTGTCTAGACAAATTTAGAGAGATACAAGAAGGGACATGGGTACATGATGCTAGAGGCATCGAACACTTAAAGAAATGTACAAGGTGTGACTTGCCAATGTACAAAATTGTGGTGACACATTCTGTCACATGAATATTGCTGCTAAAGGCATCAACCAATAAAATGCAAAGAACATATTTGGAAAGGATCGTGGATCGAATAAGAGGAGTCAAACTTCAACATATGGAGTATAAAGAAATTCATTCACTGGAAATTTGGTACAAACTTATCCTCTTCGGTAGTATTGTCCATATCAGCTAACATGAGGACCATTACAAATTTTCAAATTACTTTATGCATAGCAAGTGAGAAATATGGCTAACTAGGACTCAGAGGGTAGTCAAATTCCAAGACTCTCGGCGATGTTGCTTTGGATGACATTATATTTGGAAACTTCCTTAGATCTGAAATCCATGTCGACCTTGACTCAGATTGAGGTAGGTGATTGACGTCAATGTTTCAAAATGAATATGCAGTCAAAATTACGTAAGTCAACCTAATGAAAGTAGGTCATATAATATCGACTATGATAAGATGGTATGGCAAAAAAGACTACTGTGGAAGGCATTAAATGAAATGAATAGACCCAGGATAGTTACGATAAAATTGATAGCAATACTGATAAAATATATTATGGAGAGGCATGAGTTAGTAAGTAATACCAATGAGTATAATATCAATTAATGTGATCATATACTTATTGGAGGAGACTATGACATGACCTACACATCAGAAGAACTATTGCTCTATACCACAAATACATAATCATTATAATATAGAAAATAAATAAAGATTACTTTGTGATTATAAATTATGGTAGACAACAATAATCCAAATGAGCAAAGGATGAATATGATACAATACATAGAACGTCCACAATCGGTGGGTGGTCACGTTGGAAAGATGGATCCACCATGATTGATTAATAAGGAGATCAAAGGAATCAAATAAATGTCCCTCCTTGACGGCTATACACTCACCATGGGTACAAAGGGATCCACCACTAAATGTTATAAATTATTGTGATATCATAAAATAGATTGACCAACCTGAAGTTTATTGGCTGGAAGTAATTGAAGGGTATTAATATTCATCAGGACGAAGAAAAATAAAAGTAATTGGGTGTAGACTTCTGTTTTAGATGATTACATATTCTAGTCACTATTGACTGTAGTTTTGTTTAGTGATAGCAGGGTATTGGTAGTCAAGTTGGGATCTATCTGTAATAACCACTTTTCCTGGGTCTGAATTAACAACTAACATACTCAAAGAAATACAGTTATCATTTCATCTTCATAGGAAGTCAGTTAAATCAGTTTTCGTTCATATGAAAGAGAATGATAGTTAAAATCAGTTAAACAAAATTTCTTAATGAAGAGCTGAAAACACCATCAATGAAAATTACTATAGAAGTTAAAAACCACGTACCATGAAATTTGAGATTGAGATCAAAACTAGGGATGCTTCTGCAACCTTGGGTTAGTCCACAAATACCACTATAACAATATCACGTGACGAATACCATCTAAAAATTGCTATCTCAAAATCAAATGATAATTACGATTAAATACCACTATATTTAAAATTAGGGCATCACATACCACTGTATCAATTAGGGCATCGATTATCATTGGATCATTTAGGGCTTTTAGATGCCACAATGTCACTTAGGGCTTCCGATACCACTGATTCAAATAGGGCTTCTGATACCACTGATTCAATTAGGGCTTCCGATACCACTATATCATTTAGGGTTCCAGTTACCACTGAATCAATTAGGGCTTCAAATTCCTTTCCTTCCGATTACTTAACTGTGGAAGTAACTCAAGATTAGAAAATATGCTCATATTCGATATTCATATAAATGGAAAACAAACCATAAATCTATCTCTCGCATCTAGGTGTAAAATACTTGTAACTATTAAATAACTCAATTAATCTTACTTTCTTGCATATATATCATAAAAGTGATATTACCTGTTTTCGACAAACAATTTAATGTACAACTTATCTTTGTCTGTTGTTTGTCTAACAACTTGGAGAGAGGTGAAACATTGTTAGGGGCTTAACCACCCAACTTCGGACCTTAACTTATTCCCCACACAATCTCTAATGAGAAAGGCCCTCCCTAACCGAAATAGACAGGGACCATCTTGTTATCAGCTGAGCAACTGGTATCTAACCATACCCCTCGACTTGACAGCAAGAGATGACCTTAAACGGAATCATGCATGAGCTATTAATTAATTCATGATAAACATTGATATGTCAAAATTGATTACTATTTTTATGTTATTTCAGATTCCTTTCTCTCACCTCATCACCCATTTCCTTGGCTACACAGCTGGGTGAGTCCTAGGTGTTCGAAATTCTCAGAACAACCGGTTCTACCAATTATACAAGAAGATTACATGCATGCAGCATTTCACAATCTGTGATTACATGATCATGTTCTTTAAAGATTCCAGAATTTTGATTGTTTAATTCTAATATCCATCGGTAAATGATTATGGATCCATACTATGTTTTTCTTGGCTTCAACAAAAGATTCATAATACTTGTCTTTCATAAGAGTATAGAAACATTTTATATTCTCAGCCAATACGTTCTACTCAAATTGGTT
This sequence comes from Cupressus sempervirens, assembly GCA_028749045.1. Taxonomy (NCBI): domain Eukaryota; kingdom Viridiplantae; phylum Streptophyta; class Pinopsida; order Cupressales; family Cupressaceae; genus Cupressus; species Cupressus sempervirens. Next base: position 434,266,898 of record CM053784.1, on the reverse strand, counting down.
ATATGGCTTCACAAAGGATTCATGTTACTTGTGAATTATTTACTGGTTCTTGTTGAAGGTGTTGTCTCTTAGCTTAGAGAAGTATGGAAAATGCACTTGTATAAATTTGCACTGAAAAGAATTCTTTCTAAACAAAGTTCTAATAAAAAAAACAATATTCTGATTTGTTTTACACGTCTTCACCAATTCTATGACTTCTTTGCTGGGTGAATTTCTTGGTGTCAAAGTATTCTAAATATGTCTGGAAAGTTTATAAAAACATGTGCATTGATGTGGATTTATGTAATCAATCAAGTCTAATACAACTACCAAATGAATTCATAGATGATATAAATAGTCAGTAATTCTAGTGCATGGTCTCATATACACTTCAGAATAAATTGATCTCTATTTATCAAGCTTGGCCGGCTACGGTTGGTTACTCAAATCAGAGAGAAAAAGGATTTGAAAAAGAAATGTATTTGATTTGCTCACAATCCTATCATTATGAATCGGCTAAAGATGGAAATTAAACTTAGTAAAAGAAAAATAATTGGTTCATGATATACATTGCCTCTATAGTATTCAATCTTAAAAGAAATAGAAGGATTTGCTTCTAGTCGGCTCATCATGAGCATAAATTAAAAAAAAGAAAACAGGATTTGGATCTTGAACTTGGATTGGAACTCTCGTGCTCTGGCCGGTCTCTTGCCCAACTGCTAACTTTGAGGCTACTTCCTTACTTTAGACGCCGGTAGTCTTAAAGAAAAAGACAGGGATTCAAGGGTGTGTAATAAAAAAGATAGTCTACTGAGAACTTCCTAACTCGGCTTAATAAGAAAATGCAGCAGTATGGAATTAAGAGGGAATGAGAGATGGAAAGAGGCATCCTCTGCCTAATTTGATCATGGCTTCAGCAATGATAACAATGTATGACAGACTTGAAGCAGAGTATGGATTTGAAATGGAGCTGCCATAAACAAGGGAAAATAATGGTTTTAAAAAAAAAAGGGGAATGAAAATATATATCCTCCCCAACTCCTCTCACGGCTCCCATATAAGGAACGAGCCGTGACTACTTGAATCCCATCGGTTTCAAGCTAATAAACCATTCGATTTCCAAACATTAAATCGATTGGAAAAAGAGAAGAATAGGAAAATATAAAGGTTGGAAGAGAAGTTGGAAAGATATTAAGATAACTCAAATTGCCAAATATTAAATCGATTTATCATGCCAAGTGTTAATCGATTAAAAGAAAGAATATTAAATTGGAAAGAATAGAGTTGGAAGATTATAGTTCGAATATTATAATAATTCAAATGTTATTATAATTTGAATATTATTATAATCTTATATGTACATGTAAACTTAACCTTATTAAATTATAATGGTGCCAAATCATTTTTATATTATATGCATGTATATAAATATTTATTAAAATATTATGATGAAAGATAAATTAAAATCATTTGAGATATGTTTTATATTTTAACTCAATTATTTTCTCAATTTATTTATTTAAATAGCTCATGCAGGTCCCATAGATGTATCTTGTTTCAAGTCGCCGGGTTCTCGACCCATTTACTCAGTGATGGTGATGCTCCTGCCTAATTCTTTTCTGACAATGCTTCCTACAAGGAAATTCTCCACAGTTAAATTATATTACCATAATAATTTATTTAATTATAAATAATCACGATGGTTAACCATCTTCTTAATTCCATGAATTCGTGATTAACAATCAACTAACATGTTATATTCACTAACTATCTTACCCTTCGCTAGATTATAACAAATTAAATTGCTAGCTAATTTCATGTGAACCTCAACGGCTATATTTCAAATTAGGTCAAAAATTGGGATGTAACACTATGCATCTAGTCCATTGACATTAGTGGTCTAAGCATAGATGAGTAATATTTTCCAAGGACATATTGTGATTGCATCATAGTATATGTGAAACTCCTTGGCTCTCTATTCATTGCATAAGACTTTAATTACGTGACTCTTAGATTAGATACATTTATCACTAGGATCTCGAGCATTAAAGGTCTTTATTATAGATCATAGCTCTAAAGAAATGTTTATAAGAATACATAGAGTTTGAGGAATATAAGGTTGCATACTATGGAATTGGCTCATTCTCCGTGAATACAAAATGATATATATTTTGAGGATGGAAGTAGACTAAGGTTCTAAGATCTATCAAATAAAGGGATGAACGAAGAAGTGTTAGAGATTGCAGTGAAGGAAGAAGGATCGTGATGTGTGTAGTCATGAAATTAAATAGCGACTGAAAACTCTTGAAAATGGAGTAAGTGGGAATTTTACGTTGTGGCAAGGTGGGGGGGGGGGGGGGGAATGATAAACAATGTTCTATTCCCACTTGAACCATCTTTAAAGGGAAGATGTTTTATTCTTGTGCAGATAAGTATTTTTTATCTTTGAGTATTACATTTATTTACTCATTGTATCCTCTCTTAATTGTATATCTATATGTACTATAAAAAGCCATTTGCTTTCATTTTTTCCTTTATGTCTAGGAAATTCTTGCAAGAAAATAAGGTTGGTACTTTACACATGCTACCAAATATTGTGCAGACTCAATCTTATGATAGTAGCTTCAAAGAAGATATGATCTAGAGTACATTAGTCATTTGATGATCAGGCTGGATAAAGTGAGGCACTCGAAGTGAATTTCTTTGATAATTGAGGTTATGAGTATCCTATATTAAGAGGGAGTCTAAAAATATGTGTGTGATTGCATGATTTTGATGGGCATACCCCTACATACATCATGAGGAAGTGACGACTTATCACAAAAAAGTTGAAAGATTGATATCAGTTTCAGAGGGAGTTTAACAGTTTATCTTAGGCATCCTTGGACGAAGAGAGCTTCTAAGGGAATAGCTAGAGGATGTGAGTTCCCAAAATCTTTGTTCAGAGGGATAGTTTCGAGGTGCAATTCCTTGTTAATGAGTTCTCTACAAAAGAAAAGTTCAAGGTGAAATTCCTTGTGCATTCTTCTTTGTGAGAGAGAAGTTTAAGGTGAAAACCCTTGTTCTACCCTCTAGGAGCAGCTATGGTGGATCCACCCTCTGACATGGTTCATGGTGGATATCATGGGTTTCTACATGATTCTGTTGGAAAACATCATGAGAGGTGACAATCGTTCATTGATGTTTGTGTTGTGAGGTTGCTATTAATAAGGTGACGATCTTAACAATGACTTGACCTATTATCATGATGGACTACATTAAGTTGTTCCGTGGAATGTGCTGGAGATCATGATACTACATTTGTTTTTCTTGAGTTCTTGATCTATTATCATGATAACTACATTAAATTGTTGTATCAGAATATGTCAGAGATCATGATAACTAATGTATCACAATAAACTACATTAAGGTGATATCCTGAAGTGTGTCGAAGATTGTGATAGTTGTCATAATGGAAACTACTTTGTTGTCCTTGAGATCAAGGTTCTTATCTAATAGACTACATTTAGTCGTTTTGCTGGAGTATGTTGGAGATTAGATAACCCATATCCTTCTAGGATATAACATATTCTTTTGGTAGGCATCATGAACATGATTCCAATGCACATACCAAGAGAATATAAGTATGGTAAATATCATATGATTGATATTTCTTGTTGAATCATACTTTGGATGATATCAAATGCTAACATCTAAGTGGATGGATATATGTTGATATCCTTAAATATGCCATTCCAAGAATATCATATTGAGATGATCTCTCTCTCTCTCTCTATATGCTTGAGATCCTATTGTGTTCCATAACAATCCTCCCTAGCTAAGAGGGAGTGTAAATGCTGCATCTTCAATCAAATTGAATTGACCTAGAGATAATCTTTCTATGGTTATTGGTTAATCATTAATTAGAAAAACCCTCATATATCCACTTATATTTATTATATATATTATATATTATCATATATGTAATATGTTTAGATATGTTATATATTAATGTTAATATTATCTAATTGATGATTAATTTATAAATTAACATAGAAACATTTCTCTTCAGGAGACATGTCTCTTCTACTTTTTAAATTTTTGTTTTCCGCGATGACTCCTTCCACCTTCCTTGACCATTTCTTTTCCTCCCATGAACTTTCCCATGCTTTTGTTTCCTGCGAGGACTATGTTCATGGTCATCACCAGAGCTCCTTGCAGATTTTTGTTGGTGTTCGAGTACTCCTTGTTGGTGCCCGATTGCTCCTTGTTGGTGTTTGAGTGCTCTCTTTTGCTATGGGTGATCACATTTTATATGTGCTCACGTTCCTTTTCCTTCTAACTTCCGCGGGTGTTCCTAGTTGTTGCAGGTGTTTTGTGCGGTTTTCTTGCTTCTCGTGGCTCTGTATCTGTTAGTTCTATGAGGGCTTATCCTTCTTCTTCATGCGTTTGTGAGTTTGTGTGGCCCTGTGTGTATGCTAGTTTCACGTGGGCTCCTTCCTCTTCATGCGATGACTGTTTCTTATCTTGTAATGTTCCTGACCTTCGTGTGGTGACTCAACTGACCTCAAGCCAATAGGATTGTATGATATATAGTATGATTGCACAATGTAGTTGAACTATGGGCCGTATGGTGTTGGAGGGTGTAGAAAGCCGTATGATTGCTTAGTAACAACATGTTGATAGACAGGGTTGAGTGGATGAAGGCTGTATGGTGGATTGGGGTCAATGCCGTACAGTGTTCAAAGTAGCCATATGGTGAGAAGGCTATGGTGGCTATGTGGTATGGGCACACTACGAAAGTGACAGCCAGGAGGTCGTACAGTGGTGCAACTTGCTATGCGGTGGGAGGGTGGTGGAGAAGAAGTACGGCGTGAATGAATGGTTGTGCAATAGGAAGGCCGTATGATCAAGATACCATGCAACAGGAGGGCCATATGGTCAATTATATTATGAAACAGAGGAAGGTTGTAAGGAACACACGGAATGCCGTACAGTGATGTGTTGTTTCCTTGGCATATAATGATGTATTGTTTTTTTTGAGTATGGAAAGATGAATGGTGTGCAGATGAAAGGAAAAACTCAATAATGCAATCTAAACTTAGAGATCTAAATTTATCAGATAGAATCAAATAATAATGGAAATTAGAATACAATTAACGTTCAATTAGTATTTGCCAAAAGATGATGCTCCGATTTGCTAGATCCAAGCGAAGTGTTACAGGCGACCAAATAGGGTGAGGGTTAAATCCCACCGAAACCGAATAAACCAAATAGGGAAGGTCTTTCACTTTCGAAATGGTGAACAACAACAAACTCCAACAGGAATTCCCAGTACAGAGAAAATAATCCAAATTGCATAGCTAAATACTACCTACAAGCCGTGCTTAAAATACCTGTCGGGGAAATTTTTTTGAGGGTGTACAAAGATAGCCAACGACAACACAAACTATGGAACAAAAATAAAAATGGGTCCGAGATATATAAAATCAACCGGCCCAATTACAATAGGTTAATTAAAATTTATTTTATAACGGGAACATTATAGTCCTCCTAGGCAAGAGCCTACAATGCATCGGTAAATTGCGAGCCTCTCATCGGGGAGGTCTTGGGTTCGAATCTACTTGTGATTAACACATAATAGTAATTAATCTTAATAATAATAAATAACCTAGGCTTCAACCATTTACCTATAAATTTAAAAAAAATAAAAAAAGTAAATAAATTATAGTCCTCCCGTCCCAAATTTTGCTTGTCCTCAAGCAAATGCAATGCCGGATGCTGTAGAATGTGCTTGCCCTCCCATGTTGTGTCATCCAACGGCAAGTGTTTCCAACATACCAAATATTCCTTCACCGTGCAGTTCCGCAAGGTCTTCTCACGTTTTTCAATGATCTCAACTGGTTCCAATGCAAGCTTTCCTTCTTCATTGAGCGATGGAAGGTCTGCCGCTACTTGACGTTCTGTCCCATAGCTTTCTTAAAACAGGAGACATGAAAAACGTTATGAATACAACTCTCCTTTGCAAGTTCCAACTCATAGGCATCTTCATCGATGCGGAAAACTACTCGATAAGGACCATAAAGTCGTGGCTTCAATTTTTCTTTCCCCCTTTCCTTTAATGAGGATTGCCGATATGGTTGAAGTCTGAGATAGACCAAGTCTCCCGCTTCGAAAGTTATCTCGATTCGATGTCTGTCAGCATAGTTTTTTTGTTGATTCTGTGCTCATTGTAAGTTTTCCTTCAAGCATCTCAGTATGTCCTATCCCTCTTAAAGCCAGTGCCTCACCCTTGGTACACGACTGTCACCTAGAATTGTGTCGATGAAGGAAAGGGGTTTATACTCATATAGTGCTTTGAACGGTGCCATCCCGATGGACATGTGGTAAGTGGTATTGTAACAATATTCCCCTAGGTGCATCCATTTGACGCATGCACGTTGTTGTGCCAAAACGTAATTCCGAAGGTAACTTTCAAGCCACTTGTTCACAATCTCTGTCTATCCATTTGTCTGAGGGTAATAATTAGTGCTTGGCGACAATTTTGTTCTCGCCAATTGAAACAGTTCTATCTAGAAGATACTAATAAATTGTCCATCCTGATCACTGACATGTTTCAATGTAACCCGTGGAGACGAAAAACTTCTATAAAAAATAGATCGGCTACCTGTGCGGCCTGAAAGTTTAAGGAGACGGCGAAGAAATGTGTGTACTTAGTCAGTTTGTCACCACGTAAATACAATCCTTTCCGTTCACCTTGGGAAGTCCAATAATGAAACCCATCGAGATACTTTCCCACTTTTGTTCTGGAATTGGCAAAGGTTGCAGTAACTCGGGAGGTAGAGTATGTTCGGATTTGTTCTGTTGACAAACTGCACACTCTCTTACATACTACAATACGTCTCTTTTAAGACCCTTCCATGAAAATCTCTCCTTAAGATGTTGGTAAGTTTTGAGGAAGCCCAAGTGTCCTGCCAAGGGTGAGTCGTGGACCTCCTTCAAGATTTTTTGCTTCGGTTTGGATTCCAGCACAAAATATTCGATGCTTATAGTAAATGATGTCATCCACCACTTTGTACCGATCATCTTGGGTGTTGCCATCAATTACCTCATAGGCAAATGTGTTTTTGGAATACTCTACCAACAAATGTGCCTTCCAGTCAGCTGAAATCTGGACTAGTAAGCAGATAGTGGGTTTCCTGGACAAAGCATTTGCAACCACATTGTTCTTCCTTTTCACATTTTCAATGTCAAAATCAAAAGCCTGAACCTTGCTTACCCATTTTTGTTGCCTCTCGTTCAAGTTCCACTGCTCCAGAAAAAATCACAAACTATTGTGATCCGTACGAACAACAAACTTGACACCCACTAGATATTGTCAGAACTTGGTTAGTGCATGTACGATGGCCAACATCTTTTTGTCATAAATGGAATATAAGCCTTCTATTTGCGTAGCCTTCCTGCTCTCATAGGCTATAGGGTGTCTATCTTGCATTAGTACCGTGCCAATGCCTTCTTCGGATGCATCGTACTCTAGAATGAAAGGTCGAGTGAAATCAAGCAATGCAAGTACGAGACAAGTGCTCACTGCTTTTTTCAGCTTATCAAAAGTGAGTTGTGCTTTTTCATTCCATTGGAAGGAACCCTTTCTTGTTAGATCTGCTAATGGGGTGCTGAGCTAAGAGAACCCTTTTACAAACCTCCGATAATAACTGCACAGTACAAAAAATTCTAGCAACTACATGAGTGATTTCGGGGGAGGCCAATCAAGGATAGCTTGAATCTTCTCTTGATGAACTTGAACTCCATATCTACTGACAACATGCCCCAAGTACAATATTTCCGTTGTACCGAATTCACACTTGGATTGCTTGGTGAACAAGGATTGATCCTTCATGATCTGTAGGACTTCGTCCAGATGCTTCAGGTGCTCTTCCCATGTCCTGCTATAAATAAGAATATCATCAAAAAATACTAGTAAGTACTTATGCAATTGTTTGTTGAAGATGTGATTCATGCATGACTGGAATGTAGCAGGTGCATTTGTTAATCTGAACAGCATGACCAGGAACTCATAATGCCCGTAGTGACAACGAAAGGTTGTTTTCTCCATGTCTTCCTCCCTCATGTAGATCTGATGGTATCCGGATGGAGATCTATTTTTGAAAAATAGATTGCGCCATGTAATTCATCCAACAACTCATCTATCCTTGGAATGGGATATTTTTTTTTATTTTTTATTTGTTCAACGCACAGTAGTCCACACACATGCGCATTGTCCCGTCCTTCCTTTTGACGAATACCACTGTTGATGCAAAGGGGCTAGAATTGGGATGGAACCATCCTTTCTCCAACAGTTCCTGAATAGTCTTTTTGATCTCATCTTTGAATTTCTTGGGATGGCAGTAGGGTGTGATTATGACTAGATTGGCTCTAGCTTCCAACTCGATAGTATGTTCAAACCCTCGATGAGGCGGCATGCCAGGAGGAATGTCAATGAAAACTTTATCATGTTCACTCAATATATTCTGGAGATCATCATCCTGGGGAGGTGTCCATTGCCCTTTTATAGGTTCTACTGAAACAAAACAATGTGCAACCCAAGCAACATCATCACGCCGAAAAATTGCCTCCACCAATGTGCAAGAACTTCCTTCGGACCTCCATTTGCCATTCCGTGGAGAACAACCTTCTTTCCATCGACAACAAAAGTGGAGTCCATCCATTTGAAGCTCTGAGTGTATTCATCATTTGCTCCATCCACTGTATGCCTAGAATAACCTCCATATCATCAAGATCCACTATGAAGAAATCCTCGATCACCGTGTGATACGCCATTGTGATACTTAGCTGAGGAACAAGGTGTGTGCAGGGCAGGTTAGTCCCTTCGGCAACCTTGACTTGAAATCCTACGTGCATCTCTGTAGGTAGACCTCTTCGTTTCACCAGAGAGGAGTTTACGAAATTTAGAGTAGCTCCACTATCGAGTATCACCATAACCCTTTGTCCTTGAAGGGTTCCACATACACGAAACATTGTGCACCTTGGGCTACCGATTAGGGCAATAGTTCTTCTGCGTTGTACCAATATTGCAATTCCTTCCGTATGATTGAAACTAACCATTTTGGTGTTCTCATGGGGTTGGCTATCTTCGGTGGGTATATCTTCCTATTCATCTTCATCATCAGACAAGACCTCAATGTAGTGGATGTTGCCTTTCTTGAGGCATATGTGTCTAGGTTCCAATGGTCCTTTGTAGTTGAAATATAGTTTCTTCCTTTGGAGCTCTTGTCTGGTAGATTCATCCAACGACAATTTCCTCGAGGGAGGTTTATTATCTTTGTCCCTCAGAAAGATTGACAGTTTGCAATGTAACACCGAGAGGATGATGTTGATGATGATGCCATACTTTGTGCTTTCTTAATGGGCTCCGACAGGGTGGCAGGATTGAACCCCTTTACCCATTCCCTTCAATGGTTCTGTCAGCCTGTCCATGAAGAGCACTATCCGTCTTCATTCAGAAATGTTCATGACCAAAATAGAGAGTTTATAAAATTATGCAATGTACTGGTCAACTGATCCAGTTTGCCTTAGCTATGCCAAATCTTTGAAATTGAGTTCTACATATTTTCCATCAAATTGATCTATCAATCTCTCAGTGAATTCCGTATAGGTATTTATTTGATCATGCCCTAGTGTGATGGTGCCATGATGCCACCATTCATGCGCAATTCCCTCCAAATGTAACGCCGCAAATTTAATTGGTTCTTCTTTCGGAATTGGATCTAGCTGGAAGTAAGTGCCAGCCTTCATTACCCATGCTTGCGTAGATATGGATATGGACTTGTCAAATAGAGATAAATTTACTTTACTCAACTTCCCCCTGAGATCATCGTTAAAATATCCTCAGTTTCCACCTTCAAAATATCTCATTCTCAGATCTGTGTAGTCTTTGTAAGATATATCTTCCTCAAAATTCACATTCTTCCAGTCCTCTCTCAGTTGTTCTTGAACCTCCTCAAAAGTTGGTTTCTTTTGTCCCTATGGTGCCTTCGTTCGTGGGGGAAAAGACGGTATGGAAGGTCGCAAACATGTAGGATGAGGGTTTTCTTTACGCAACGCAGAGTCCACGTTGTGACTATTCTATTCACTAGATACTTTATTGTCTGCCAATTTCTTGAGAGTTTCTTCCTTGAGTCATTGAGTATCATTGATCTGATATGTGCCTGATTCCTTGCAAGTTCTCTTAGCAGTGCCACGAGTTCGCCCATTGTGGGTTTCGGTTTTGTCACCATTCTATCAACCGAATGGGTTCTCCTTCTCTTCTGGCTATAAGCTCTCATTCACTGTTCATAGGTTGGTAGGATCAAAGCTCTGATACTGCTGTAATGTTTCTAACCTCAATGTGGTGACTCAATTGACCTCAAGCCAATAGGATTGTATGGTATATAGTATGACTGCACGGTGTAGTTGTATTGTGTTGGAGGGTGGAGGAAGCCGTATGGTTGCTTGGTGATAGTACGGTGATAGACAGGGTGAAGTACATGAAGGCTGTACGGTGGATTGGGGTCAATGTTGCACAGTGTGTAGAGTAGCCGTATGGTGAGGAGGCTATGGTGGTCATGCAGTATGGGGACACTACAGAAGTGACAACCAGGAGGCCGTATGGTAGTGCAACTTGTTGTATGGTGGGGAGTTGTGGAGAAGAAGTACGGCATGAATGAATGGTTGTGCAACAGGAAGGCCATACAGTCAAGATACCATGCAAAAGGAGGGTCGCATGGTCAATTATATTATGCAATAGAGGAAGGCCATATGGAACACAAGGATGTCGTACAGTGATGTGTTGTTTCCTTGGTGTATAATGATCTATTGTTTTGTTTGAGTACGGAAAGATTAATGGTGTGCGGATGAAAGGAAAAACTCAATAATGCAATCTAAACTTAAAGATCCAAATTTATCAAATAGAATCAAATTATAATAGAAATTATAACACAAGTAACCTTCAATTAGTATTTTCCAAAAGATGATGCTCCGATTTGCTAGATTCGAGTGAAGTGTTATAGGCGATGGAATAGGGTGAGGGTTAAATCCCACCAAAATTGGATAAACCAAATAGGGAAGGTCTTTCACTTCCGAAATGGCGAACAATAGAGAACTTCAACAGGAATTCGTAATACAAAGAAAATAATCCAAATTGCATACCTAATGACTACTTACAAGCTGTGCTTAAAATACCCATCAGGGAAAACTTTCTGAGCGTGTACAAAAATAGTCGATGGCAACACAAACTACTAAAAAAACAAAAAAAAGGGTCTGAGATATATTAAATCAACTGGCCAAATTACAATAGCTTAATTAAAATTTATTTTATAATGGGAATATTACATATCTGCTAGTTCCGCGTGGGCTCCCCTTCTGTGATTTTCCTCTTTGGTTGAATTATAGCTTCTAGCTTCCATTTCTTATTGTCTTTGCGGAACTCCTCAAGGGCTCCCGATTCTTGTCTCTGTGTGTGCTCTTGACAGATTGGTAGCTATTTATTGGTGTCTCTTGTCCTTCTACTGGCTCTCGATAATGTCTGACGTTGGTGATTCATACTCATCGCAAGGTCAACAAACTCTGGCCTACCAAAGGCTCTGCGATAGGATTTCAAAGCTAGAGATGTATAACCAATAACTAAAAGAACAAATTATCTCTTTGACTAATACTATCTTGGAACTCAAAACTACCTCAAGTTCCAATTCATCTCAGATCCAGAGTTTTTCTAATACTTTCATCTCTGAGACTACAAGTTTACAAACCCATATTCAGTGAAGCATTCTTCTCTGATTTTTGAAACCGAATAGAAAGTGAAATCGTGGGCCTCTCTCTGCAATAATACAACTGCTACTATGCCTTTAGCTAGTTTTGACAAGATGGTTTAGGGGAAGATTGAGGATGAGTTGGTGAGGTGGGCTTGTGAGCTCAATCTACGAGTCTGCGGCCTCCCTCCCACTTTTGACCCTCTGTCTGTTGGACGCTCTTTCCTTAGTGATCAGCTTGGTCTCTTCGACATCATACTGGATAAAAGTTGGATTGGCCATGGTGACATCCTTTTCATCTAGTTTCTCAAATCTTCAGATAGGCTTTGTGCTCTGAGAGCAAAGAGGAAGTTGTTCTTTCTCCCTTCTAAGATTTTTCTAGATGATCTCATGAAGGCTCAGGTTGTAGAGCTGAAGCATGCTCGTGGTATTGTGGTGGAGGCTAAATAGGCTGGTAAATGGACAATTATTAGGAATCTCAAAGCAGTTATTCGGGAGTCCCCCCCAGTGGATGGGAAGTGAGACAGGCTTCCAAGACCAAATGATAGTCTTGCTAGTAGTCGGACAAGAGGGAGACCCCCACTTGCTCTCTTCTTGTTAATTGCTAGAATGTTAATGGTTCTTTATGGTCATTACCCGGTCTCTTACACGATGCAGTGGGGTCCACTGATATACTTGTCATCACTGAGACCGAGAAGAGTCCTGTGCGTCCTCTTCTGAGGTTTACAAGTCATTAGTGGTTATCTGTTTGTAGATAGGAGGTTTGTGCTTTTGGTGGGGTCCGTGGGTTTGGTAGTGTTGCTTGTTTGATTAGAGATGATATTTTCTGCTGTACTTCTATTGTACACTTTGATATGTATGCTAGGTTCATGTGGGTCTGTATTAACCGTAAGAGTCATGGTCAGAGAGATTTCTTTATTGCTGTTTGTTATTCCCCACCAGCTTCCTCTCATTATGCTATCCATGATACCGAGGACAAAGACCCATTTGTTGACCTTTGTGAGAGTGTCTCTCAGATCGCTGCTTTGGGAGACATCATCATTCTCGATGATTTGAATGCAAGGACCAGAGAATTCTAGACTCCACTTTATGACTGATTCTATGATTCCATTTGCTCCATAGAGATTGATCCGACTACTTTGGGACTTAAATGTATTTATGATGATGCTCTTGTACCAATTTCCTACTATGGTCATCATCTTCTACAACTTTGTGAGTCCTATAGACTTGTGATGTTGAATGGTCTTTCATGTTTTCCTAGATCTGAGCTCTTTACTTGCTTGGCTCATTGTGGTGGTGCTACCGTTGTTGACTATGTCCTCACCTCTCCCTCCATCCCCTTCATCCATAGCTTCACCATCTTACGCCTTCCTCTTGCGGACCATGCTCTCCTTTGTATTCACATTTCTCCTCATTCATTGTGTCCTCTTCAATCTCCTCACCTCTTTCCTCCCGCTCCCTGTCCCCTTGCTTGCTTCTGCTTCCTCAATGGTGACAGTGAGCTCTTTTCTCTCATCTTACGAGACTCCTTAATCCTGCATGTTTTTCAAATTCTTGTGAGGCCTCCTCTATGTTTGATTTGCTTGCAAAGGCCATTTGGAAGTCCACATCCTTTCCATGCCTCACCGTCCTTCGCTCTCCCTCTGTAGAAAATGTCGTAATACATGCCTTATGAACCAATGGTTCAATGTTGACTGCAAAGCTTTTCATCACTTGGTGTGTTCTGCTTTCGAGGCTCACTCTCCCGCTTTTTCTCACCTTCGGTTGTCTTACCTTCATTTTCTTCGTTGTAAGAAATGATCCTTTATTGCATCCCAGTGTAAATCCCTATGCTCTACGTTGATCCACAATCCCCATCTTTTTTGGCGCACCTTGTTTCCCCACTGTCTCGCTCTATCCTCCATCTTGACTTTCGCTCCTTAAACTCTCACACCACGGCTCTCTATGACATTCCTAGGCAGCCTTCTATCCACCCCATTTTGCCTCCTTTTTGTCACTTGTTCATCCCCTCTTACATTTACTAGGCCATCAAACCCATGAGATGCAGTAGAGTGGTGGATGAGGAGGGGTTCCAGGCTGAACTCTTCATGTTTGGTGCCTCAGTTCTGGGCCCCTATCTCTCTATACTCTTTAATAGAATGGTTTGTCTTGGGTTTCTGGTTTCTTGGTCCAGGCATCTGAGTTATTCGATCCACAAGACCGGTCTTGTCTCTGACCCTGGTAATTACATGACCATTATGATTGGGCACACATTTGCCAAACTATATGCTACAACCCTCAATGCTATGTTATCCAAAGAGCTTGACAGGAGAGGTTGTAGAGCTAGAGGGCAGTTCGGTTTCCGAGCTGACTACCAGACCATGGATCACATTTTCACTTTACGGGCTATTATTGAGGAGGCTAGACATAGATCAGCAAAAGTTTACTGTTGCTTTGTTGATTTTCGCAAGGCATTTGATTCTTTTCCTAGGACAACTCTATTTCAAACACTTTAGGTGATTGGGATTTTAGATATGTTACTAATTGCTATCATGAGATTACGTGAAACTGTGGTTGGTAGATTCAAAACTCCTAAGGGATTCTCATTTCCGATCTATAGCACCATTGGGGTTAAACAAGGCTGCCCTCTCTCCCCACTTTGTTCGGTTTGTAAATTGATGAGCCAGAGGACTTCCTTTTGAAGTCCTCGCTCCTAGATGACAATTGCTACTTATATCTGCTAGGTTTTGATCTCCATTCTTCTTGTCGCAGATGATGTGGTTCTTGTTGCTTCCTCTCCAAAGAGTTTATAGAGGCTTCTTGATGGTTTGACTTCCTTTTGTGATCAGCGATATCTTGTGGTTAACTTGTGTAAGACTCGGGTTATGGTCTTTAATTGCTTAAAGACTTCTAATCTTCACTCTTTTTTTAGGGACATGAGATTGAGATCACTTCTTATATGTATTTGGGAGTGAAGTTTTGTGAACCCCGCTTCAATATGAAACCAGTGATACAGTCCAAAGTTAGTAAGGGTATGGATTCTCTTGCTATGCTTGAGAAACAATGTTTTAGACACCATTTTCAGGATACCTCGTCCAAGTTATCCCTCTTGGACTCCCTTGTTCAACCAATTGTTTTTTATCATTCAATGGTTTGGGGGCCTTCTCTCCTTGTTTCTAATTGGGCCTCGATCAAACGGGTTTTGACATTGCTTTTACGGCGTATCATTAGATGTCAGAGGTTCACTTCTCATAGTATCGTTCTTGCTAAGTTCGGTGCTCATCCCTTTAGTCATGCGGCCATATTTGATCTGATTTGGTTCCTTTATCGCCTTTGTGGTTTTGCGGATTTGGTTGGAGAACGTGATAGATACTCCTACCTGGCGTATTGTTCTTCTATTGCTCTTGTGAGTTCTGATACTAACTCTCGAGCTCATTGCTGGTATGCGTAGGCATCCTCTCTGCTGAGCTCGATTGGGATTGATATTGACTGTCTCCCTCCTTATTAGTTCTCACTGAATGCCCCTGCTCATCTCCTCTTCTCATGATAGGAGTTAAATGAGCATGTCAGAGTGGATATCTACAGGCAATATATTATCACCACGTAGACTAATCCTTCTTGTGACTTACGTCCTAGTTACCTATCTCGACGATGGTGTCATGCCTTGCGTATCTCTCTGGGGTCCTTCAGAGTTGGTTCTCACCATATTCGGGTTTAGAGCGACCATGATATTGATAGCAGAGAATGGATTTGTAAGCTGTGTACTTTAGCGGAGGTCGAGACAAAGACTCACTTTATTTTCCATTGCCCTGTCTTTTATGAGATCAAAGGGAGATTTTATTGTCTGTTCCAGGGCTGTTTTTCTCTTTCAGCTTTCTTCAATTATAGTGACCAGCGGTGTCTTGCGCTCTATCTTTAGGAGGCCACCCTGCTTCATTATAGTACTTCACAGTCACTACTTTCTTGCCGACATACCTCTGATCAGCTCTTTATTGCCTTTTTCTCACCCTTATCTCCTTTACATGGTGTGAAAAGGCCGTTTAGTTCTACTAGTTCTACTGGTCATTCTAGGTCTGTCAGACCCTGCAACGGTTTCTTACGTCAACGACACTCCTCCATGAGCTCACAGAGACAGATCAGGACTCTTGTCCACTTGCAGTCTTATCCTTCTGTGACTGATTTCTTTTTGCCAAGAAAGGACTCCTAGTCTTTTTCTTGGCTTTTCTTTGTGCCTCTCTCTTCCTCTTCTTGTTTAGTGTTGTTTTGCTTTTGTCAGACACCATTTGGTGCTCCTTCTATTGCCAGCTGTCATGTTTTAAACTCTCAGTCCCATAGACCTTTTGTGGTCTTTTGTTGGACATTAATATTTTTATCTTATCTTATCTTATTTTATTTTATCTATGCATATTTATATAACATTCAATCTGCATTTGGAACACACAAAAATAATCAAGAGCATTATTACATTTGCAGAGATCTTTCCCCAACACCAATATACTGCCAAAATTGCTCTATATTCATTGTTGTGTTTGTATGGTGAATACTTATGAGATGTTTGGAGTACTGCATGGTTTCCTACATCCTTAACTTAGTTTAGAATTTGCTTTACATATTTAGTTTAGAATTTTTGAGTAGTTTTGTTAGATGAAAGAAATTTCTGAATTAGTCTTTGTGAACCTCGCATATTCCATACTGCCGGCAATTTTCTGATTGTAAGTTTTCCTTGCATGGTTAACTAGAAGATTAATGAGACATACTTCAATTAGTGTTTGTACATTAATATGCATCCATTGATGGTGTTGATGTAATGGTAATAGTTTGAATATTGTTCATTTACCTTAGAAGATTGCACGACCTTGGTGGAAGTTGATGATAAAGTCAAGCCTAGTAGAGTTCACAAATGCATTCATGGTCTCTCTCATCTTAGCAGTATAAATTTTTAAACACATATATCATTTGTACTTTATTCCAAGTCAATGTTAGAATTAGTTATTGCACTTTCATTGCCATATCATTCCCAATAAGATTGATAAGTCTAAGTGAATTAGCATAAGTGTCCTTGCAAAACTAAAATACATGATAGTCAAAGAAGCTCATCTCCACATTAAAGTCACAAGTTCATAGTGTTGGTTCCCAAAACTGCAGATTGAAAATCCAAGAGCCTAACATTTTCCCAATAGGATTTATCAATTAGTTCTGGCCAACAAACGGGAATACTTCTTGATTCCCCTGCACTTCAGGCTCCGTTACACCTAGGCGGATAGAACTTCTCCTCAAATGCTGATTGCTTGGTTCAAGGCTTTTCTATAGCGAATTTAAGCTTTGGAGTTCTCTGACTAGCAAGGCCCTTGAACTCGATGAAATTAAAATTGGATGTTTAGTGTTTGAATGTTTTGTATAAGGTTTGTTAATAATGGATTTGATGCTTGTAGGAAGGAAGTTATAGATTTTCTGACTTAATAATAAAAAGACTAGTGCCTCTGCTCATTCGGGCAATAGAGTCAACTTCAGTGAATTTTCACGCACAACTCTATAATGTTTTACACACTTTAGTGCCAATAATTAAATAATCAAGATGCGATAGGTCAAATATATATGCAATCTTAAATTAGTCCAGATTGAACTTTAACTGCTTTGGTCGGGAGACAAATTGGAAATAGATATGGAAACAATTTAATATTTCACAATATCTGTGACGATTGAACTTAAAATACGAAATGATCATGTCCACTTATCCAACATTTAAATTGTATACAGAATTCCAAAAAATAATTATAAACGACGATTCATTTGCAGTTTAAATCTCCATGCCATTTAGAAATAAACAAAGAACATTTTATTTTATTATTAAAATAAAATAATAGAATTTACATTAGAAAAGCCATATGAAAGCTCCTTATCCCTCCATACAAAATAATATAAAATGCTTCTTTGAGAATATGAATCTGAATGTTTTCGATTATGTTTTTTTAAAATGAAATAACTCTACAACTATTTATATTGTGTATACAATAGGATGTGACCTTTAAATTCAAAAGTCATATTATTTAATCTCATTGCTTCATTAATAAAATATCCTTATTTTGATTGTCTAATAAACTTCACACTTAATATTATCATGGCTTCCCCTTTTTTAAATCAAGATATTTAGTCATTGCCATTAGAACATTATTCATTTGTTGAGCACAGGTGATGGTTTTTGTTTAATAATCAATCAATGAAGTTCCTCCTCTTCCACATTTCACTAGTTATTGGCATCCCCAAATATCACTTTGCTCTCGTTAAGAAAAGAACAAATGTTTTCCCCTTTTCAATCTTCAATCCTTATCAAAGTATGAAGGTAATTCCACCTTAGCATATCTCCGTTCTGGTGCATACAACTTCAATTTGTTTGACTGCGGTACATTCTCTTTGCAATGATATTCATCCCTTGACTCAGTTGATGAAACTCTTGTCCGCACCTATAGGCTTCTAGAATTCGTTTCAAATATTTATTTGTATACTTAATGGCTCTGTGATGTCCACGCCTTTCCTCTTGCTAGGTCTGTTTGCACTCTATATTGCTCTTGCCATCTCAAAACACAAAGGGAGATTGTGAACACATGAGTCAACAGGCTTCCATATTGTGCGCTCGGTATAGTTTTTTGATGAAATATGCACTTTCTAGTTCTGATTTGTATGTGTTGGGTATTCTTGCGATGAATATCTTAGGTTAGAAACAATTGTATGAAAGAATGACAACTAGCTTCTTGTATCATTGTTCGTTGATACTATGGAGTCCTTTCTCCATCGAGACTAAACCTTTACCAATTATCGCTTGAGATCATTTTTGATGTTCTTTTCCACTGACTTCTTGTTTTATTCAAATAATTATTAAATTGATATAAGATTATTTGTCATTATGCTGTTGATTCCATCTCTGTATACTATGTATTGTATCAAGCTCTGGGTTTGAAGAATGTAAAGCTACTCCTATGGCTAGATATTCTTAAGGCTGATGAATGTGCATGCCTATTGTAAATGTTCTTGTCGTCAGCTAGCCTTTCGATTTGATCTTTCTCATCACCTTGCAAAATATACCATATGCTATTGTTACATTGGTGCATTTTGGTTTGAGCATATACTCTTCTGGCTCTTTCAAAATCATAAATATCTTGTCACCTTTTAGAAAGTAGCTTTATGCTTTAGATGCTCAATGACACCAAGATATCATTGTATTTATGTGTGCTGCTATTACATAGTCAATCTTCTACTACACATTGTTGTATGTTTACTCTTATAGATAAGGAAGTTGCCAGTATTATTGGTTTTTCTTATACTTTCAACATCAATGACAATGTTTTATGAAAACTCCAACATCAAATCTCAAATGGAGGCTCAAAGTTTTGCAAAAAATCAGAGCTCCATTAGTGGCTCTTGTTGGGGACATATGCTCCTTGTGGGCATAATGAGATTCCAACTATCTCCGAAGGAGCAGACCGAGCATCCATGCATAACATGATGCAAGGTGAAATTGGGTGGCCCTAGGCCCCCCAAAAAGTGAACATTGCTTCTTACCTCTATTGAACACTCGATTCTGATTGTGTAACACTTTGAACCTGCTGAATATGGTATTATATTGTTCCTTAATAAAATCTGATCTATTAACAAGTGTTAGAAAACAATCATCATGTGAGATACGCCTTTCTTTCATCTCCTTGGTTTGCTGTCCATCTTTCAAATCTACATTAGGTGAATCATCTTTATAGACTATACATATTGGCTTTGTTTCATCAACATGGTCTTTGCTAAATGGAAGATCTTTTGAGTAACACCTTTGAGCAGTTGTACAAGCATCTTCTTGGATGTCCTTCACACAATCTGCCCCATTACCATGCTCAAGAAATTGTTTCTCCTTATAAACAAGTTCTAAAAATAAGTCAAATTCAGGAACTTCTTTTTGATCAGCTAGGACACATGGAAAATTTTCACAACTATTCTTCACTCTATCTTCCTTACCATGCATGGCTTATTCCATCTTATCTTCACATGTTTCATACAATTTCTGCTCATAGGATGAATTGAAAGAAGGCTCATCTTCTGAACACACATCTGTTGGAGTTGAGGAAAGCCAACTCCGAAGACGCCAAGATCACCTGCATGCGAACCTGTCAAAGAGAAGCCATAGAAGGGGAGGAGCATGGAGCACGGGCAAAACCCTAAACGGACATGAGAGCCATCATAATGCAAACACAAGAAGAAATGTATTTACAATAAGAAATGATATGATGATGTGTTAATACAATGAGAGAGAGCCCGAATATAAAGAGCTCATGGAAGCTTGTAGAACAAGCTGGAAGGAGGTAGAAGATAAGGATGACAACAAGAAGGGAACAAACTCCCGTGTTGTCAACAACTAACCACTACATGCATTAAATATGAAATATTAAATAAATGCATGACCTAAGTAAGCTTAAGCAATAGAATAAATAATTAAATATTAATTATTTACTCTAACACCCCCCCTTAAGTGCAACTTAGGGAAATGCCTTAAGCTCACGAAACTAAGATGAAATGCATAATGGGTCCCGGCAACGAGGCCATTTTAGGTACCCAAGTACAATGCAAGAAAAAATGCAACCTCTGTAAGCGAGGAAAGAGAGAAAACCACATGGGAAAAACCCTCCCCCAAAAAGAGGTAAGAACCCAGTGAAGAGCTGAAGAAGTCTCCAACTAGGGAAATTGTCCCCTAAAACAGGAACAAGGAATGATCATGAAGAAGCAGCATCACTGAAGCATGAAGAAGCCGCAAATCTGTCAAACTGCTGATCTGAAGAAACCTCCATGGAAGAAGAAGGCACGAACTGAGCATGTCTATATGGTAGATGATCCATCTCACCGAAATGCATAGGTAGCCAGCCACTGCAATCGCCTTGTATGTAGGATCAACCACTAAATACATAGTTCACACTATCGAACCATCGAACCATGGATGCATTAGAACACAGCATAACCCCCCCTTAATGCAGACGGGGTGTGATGACAGGCAACTGAGAAGGTGAGCCAAAATCTCTTGCAAACGAACCAAGAACGAGGAAAGAGGAAAAGAGGTACAGACACCGATAAAGACACGGTCTAACTGACTCTGCATGGGCTAATGTCGTGGAAGGGACACTCACTTGACAAAGGGAGAATGCCTAAAACAACAAACAAATAATCCCCCCCATGGTGCTTTATGAAATAGTGCATGCACAGCTGACTCAAAACAACGTTCATGACCCCCAGAATGCAAAAGTGACAATTTATCTCAGTGCGAAATAGAAAAGTGCTTCAAAAGGATAGCTACAATGATCAGAACTGAAAAAGAGCTGAACCAAAAGAAAGTACAGCCGAAAAGAAAGCAAACCATGCCAGGAAAACGATCCTCGGGCCTAAAACACTCAAAATATCCACCATAGAGAAAAAACGCCAAAACTATGATAGAAAGAGCTGAGGCCAAAAAAGAAGAAAAAAGACTACAGTTCTGAAAAGATGAGAAAACCAGCTTTCCAAAAAAATAAAGTTTTCAAAAAACTGACATGGGACGCAAAAGATATGCATGCCGAAGTCAAAAACAGGACTTCGGACTTCAACAGAAAAAACGAGCAATAAAAATGCATCAAAACCAAAAAATACCTGCACCAAAATCTCCGTCTCGGAACCAGCTTTCCGGCGCTTCTTTCGGATCGGAAAAATACCTCCGTATGCAAGAGTTATGGCCAAAAAACCACAAGTAGGTCCAAAAGAGAACTTGAAGGAGAGTGCAAGCAAGGATGATGATAGCGCTGACGTCAGCAAGTCATGCGATTAAATTTGACGGCTTGGAGGCCGTCGCAGCAAAAAAGGGTGCCACGTGGCAGTACGGATGATGACGTGGCAGGGCCACGTGGCAGGCCTGCCACGTGTCACTCACAAACTGGTGCTGACTATGCAGAAAACGACTGAATGGTCGCTGACTCGGCTGCATAGCTGGCGGGCGGAGGCGGCCGCAGGGGCGGCGGAGCCGGGTAGCCGCAGGGCGGCGACAAGGAGGAGCCGCTGGCGGAGGGCGGCAGACGGGCGGCGGCCGGGAGGAGGCTGGGCCGCGGCGGAGCGCGGGCGGCGCTGCCTGCTGCGGCCGCTGCGGGCTGCGCGCAGGTGGCGCGGTGGTGGCCCGGCGGTGGCGCGGCGGCGGCGCGCCCGAAAATATATTTTTTTAAAAAAAAAATCCGTCGCTGCGTCTGTACGACCGTACGGCAGACTCCTGGAGGCCTCAAAAATTCGCCAAAATTGCCCTGTCTCCAAAAATGACAAGTTTTATATGAATCCTGACTGCAAACGGCCTTCCGGATCCAATGGTGATGTCCGTTCGGTCCCAAAGTGCTCCGAAAAATCGCTGATCCCCTGATTTGAAGAAAAATTGCACAAACAAACTAGGGTTTGTGACTCCAAATCATGGCTTCAAAATTTCTTCAACGAAGCAGCAGCAGGAAGGCTCTGATACCATGTTGGAGTTGAGGAAAGCCAACTCTGAAGACGCCAAGATCACCTGCATGCGAACCTGTCAAAGAGAAGCCATAGAAGGGGAGGAGCATGGAGCACGGGCAAAACCCTAAACGGACATGAGAGCCATCATAATGCAAACACAAGAAGAAATGTATTTACAATAAGAAATGATATGATGATGTGTTAATACAATGAGAGAGAGCCCGAATATAAAGAGCTCATGGAAGCTTGTAGAACAAGTTGGAAGGAGGTAGAAGATAAGGATGACAACAAGAAGGGAACAAACTCCCGTGTTGTCAACAACTAACCACTACATGCATTAAATATGAAATATTAAATAAATGCATGACCTAAGTAAGCTTAAGCAATAGAATAAATAATTAAATATT
This sequence comes from Cupressus sempervirens, assembly GCA_028749045.1. Taxonomy (NCBI): domain Eukaryota; kingdom Viridiplantae; phylum Streptophyta; class Pinopsida; order Cupressales; family Cupressaceae; genus Cupressus; species Cupressus sempervirens. The sequence continues at coordinate 434,244,265 of CM053784.1, read as the reverse complement.
AATTATTTACTCTAACAACATCCTCATTCATATCTTGAGTTTCATCATCTTCAAAATTATCATCAGGTTTGTTATTTTCATCGTGATGCTGATGGATTTGGCTGCATGGAAGATCTTCCTCAAATAAAGGATTCAAGAACATAGAAAATTCAGACCTATCTTCTAGTACTTCTTCTTCGAACAATGGGTTCAAGAATATAGAGAATTCAGCCATACTATGATGAGAGCTTTCATCCAGATCATCAAGTGTGTCATCAACAAGACTAATGTCTTCATCAACATTATCTTCTGAAACTTCCCCATGTTCATACATTGTATGCAGTTCTACTCCATCCTCACTATATGATTCCTCGGAATGATCATCTGTTTCATCCAATGCCCCTTGAGAATGTACTTTTCCATCAACTTGCTCACCTTGGTGAACCGAGAAAATTTTTGAGCCATTTTTCTCAACATACCTCTGATATTCCATGTCCAATAAGGCTGAAATTTCTTCCACACTAAGAGAATCCTCTTCCCTATTTTCACATTCACTGTCACCTATAGGCATATAAGTATTATCATGGGCTGATTCTCCTTTAGAATGTTCAAAAATTTCATCTCCATTCAAATTTGAAACTTCACTTGACTCATATATTACTTCAGTCTCGTATTCATTTTCCTCTGCAACTAGTTCATTATCCATAAGTTTGAGAAAGTTAAGAAACTGATGATCATATAAGAGGCCTAACTCACGCATGTTGTAGAGAAGATCAGATGATGGAGGTTTGTATTCTGAAGGTATTTCTTGATAGGCATTAAACATCCTCATAAAAAAATGTGTTTCGAATTCCTCTTCTTGCTTTTCTAAGTTAAAAAATGCATCCAAAGGAGATATATAACAGGGACTTTCATCCAATATTTGGAAGAGAAGCATCAAATTAGGATCTTCTGGCGAGATTCCAAGCCGACGAAACTTTCTTATCAGTTCCTTGTGTGGAGGCATGATGTTTGAAGGTACTTCCCAAAAAAATCCACCATCCTTATAAAAGAGTATGCCGATGTCTCACCTTCATATCTTTCCAAATTGAAAAATACATCCAAGGGGTGTATGTCTACTTCCTCCATGGTCTAACATAGATCCGCTTCCTGATCATAGTACATATTGTCCATGTTAGGTAATGAAATCATTTCCTTCAGAGTCTTCTCCCTCAGCAGAGCTACCAACTAAAACTTTATTGAATAGAGTCGCCACCTCTTTCAAGGAACGTGTTGATCTTCTGGGATCCTACTTCCAGCAGAGTACACTTCCAATCAAACTGATAGAACTACCTTCTGATTTTGGTCTTACGAAATCTGAAAATCTGGGTAACTTCACAAAACCTGTTGCAAGAAACTCTCCCAAGTAGAGTCACCAATTTGTTGGTTCCCAAAATCGTAGATTGGAAATCCAAGAGCCTGCCACTTCTCGATAGAATTTCTCAATCAGTTCTAGCCAACAAACGGGAATACTTATCGATTCCCCTGCACTTCAAGCTCCGCTATACCTAGGCGGGTAGACCTTCTCCTCAAATGCTGACTGCCTGGTCCAAGGCTTTTCTAGAGTGAATTTAAGCTTTGGAGTTCTTCGACTGGCAAGGTCCTTGAACTCGATGAAGCTGAAACTAGATGCTAAGTGTTTGAATGTTTTGTATAAGGTTTGTTACTAATGGATTTGATGGTTGTAGGAAGTTATAGAGTTTCCGACTTCGATAATAAAAAGACTAGTGCCTCTGCTCATTCGGGCAATAGAGTCAATTTCAGTGAATTTTCACGTACAACTTTATAATGTTTTACACACTTTACTGCCAACAATTAAATAATCAAGATGCGACAGATCAAATATATACACAATCTTAAATTAGTCTAGATTGAACTTTAACTCCTTTGGTAGGGAGACAAACTAGACACAAATAAGGAAACAATTTAATATTTCACAATATCTTCGATGATTGAACTTAAAATACTAAATGATCATGTCCACTTATCTGACATTTAAATTGTATACAAAATTCCAAAAAATAATTATGAAGGATAATTCATCGACAGTTTAAATCTCCATGCCATTTAGAACTAAACAAAGAAATTTTTATTTTATTATTAAAATAAAATAATAGAATTTACATTAGAAAAGCCATATTAAGCTCCTTATCCCTCCCTAAAAAAAATATATATAATGCTTCTTCTTTGAGAATATGAATCTAAATATTTTCGAATATGTTTTTTTAAAAAAATGAAATAACTCTACAACTATTTATATTGTGTATACAATAGGATTTGACCTTCTAATTCAAAAGTCATTATTTAATCACATTGCTTCATTAATAAAATATCCTTATTTTGATTGTATAATAAACTTCACACTAAATGTTATCGTGGCTTCCCCTTTTTTAAAATCAAGATATTTAGTCATTGCCATTAGAACATTATTCATCTGTCGAGCACGAGGGATGATCTTTGTTTAATAATCAATCGATGAAGTTCCTCCTCTTCCGCGTTTCACTGGTTAAGCAAGGGTGTCCGCTATCTCCAACATTGTTCGGGCTCTATATTGACAAGTTAGAAGAGTGGATAAACAAGACCAATGGTGAGGGGGTGCAGTTGGCCCACTTTGTGATAAGATTGCTCTTATATGCAGATGATCTCATAATTCTTGCTAGAATAGCTAAAGGTTTGAAAGAGCACTTGATAGCACTAGAAAGTTTTTGTCATGAAGTAGGAATGCAAGTTAACACTAGCAAAACCAAAATTATGATCTTCTCACTGAAGAAGAATAGGAGCATACAAGACGAGTTTCTATTTGAAAATAGACCACTTGAGATTGTGGAAGAGTACAAATACTTGGGCATCGATTTTCATAACAAACTCAATTGGGATACTTGTAGATCAAAAAGGATCCAAGGGGGCTGGAAGGCGTTATACTCTTTACAAAACAAGTGTAGGAACGCAAAATTATGGGATTGGACGACCATGAAAACTCTTTTTGGTTTGCTGGTCACTCCGGTTATTCTATACGGATGTGAAGTGTGGGGAGGTAGTATGTCCGAACAGAAATGGCGGCAAGTAGAAAGAATTCAAAAACACTTCATCACATGCAATCTTAAATTCAAGACCACAGTTCCGTATGAGATCCTTTTGGCGGAGGTGGGTTCCTTTCCATTAGAGGCCGTTGCTTTGGTCCGGATGATAAGCTACTTAAAGAAAACCCAAGGGCTGGAAACACATCGTTGGCCCAAGTTGATCATAGAGGAAAAACTTGTGAGGCAGAAAAGCACATGGATGAAGCAAAATGACAAATGGTTGCGAAAATGGGATATCAACATCCAAACCTGCCCGGATAACATTATAGAAATAAAAAAGTTTGTCAATGAAAAATTTCGCAATATTCTGTGGACAAGACGCATAGGGCGGAAAAAATCTTATTACATTAAAGAATTTAATCCCACTTCTAGTCATGATGAAAAGGCCTATATAAGAGCACCTATTAACTGAAAAGCAAAAATGTTGATGGCACAACTTCGAACTAGTTCACATCAGTTGCGATGTGAAACTGGTCGGTGGCAAGTTCCAAAGGAAGAGTGGGCAGATAGAACATGTTTATTTTGTAATATGGGAATAGTTGAGACAGAGCAGCACTTTGTCAAAGACTGCCCGGCTTACAATGACATCAGATCTGGCTATACAAAAATATTGCAGAACAGGGACTTCAACTATTTATTCGAGGAAGATCAAGTGAAGAGAGCAGCGGATTTGATTACCAAACTTCAGAGAAGGAGAGACAAGTTAACCGAAACTTTACAACTGACTAGTTTCGCTCCTGACTCAGGAGGGTGATTGCATGGGTCCCATAGACTACTTTAGTCTCGTGGACGTCATTAAAATATATCATATCATATCATATCATATCGCCAAATATCGCTTTGCTCTTGTTAAGAAAAGAACAAATGTTTTCCCCTTTGCAATCTTCAATCCTTATCGAAGTATGAAGGTAATTCCGCCTTTGCATATCTCTGTTCTGGTGCATACAGCTTTGATTTGTCTGACTGCGGCACATTCTCTTTGTGATGGTATTCATCCCTTGACTCATTTGATGAAACTGCTGTCCGCACCTGTAGGCTTCGGGAATTCATTTCAAATATTTATTGGTATACTCAACGGCACTTTGATGTCCACGCCTTTCCTCTTGCCAGGTCTGTTTGCACTCTGTATTGCTCTTGCTGTCTCAAAACACAAAGGGAGATTGTGAAAGCATGAGTCAACAGGCTTCCATATCGTGCACTTGGCATAGTTTTTTGATGAAATATGCACCTTCCAATTCTGATTTGTATGTGTTGGGTATTCTTGCGATGAATACCTTAGGTTAGAAACAGCTGTATGAAAGAATGACAACTAGCTTCTTGTATCATTGTTCGTTGATGCTATGGAGTCCTTCCTCCATCAAGACTATACCTTTACCAATTATCACTTGAGATCATTTTTGATCTTCTTTTCCACTGATTTCTTGTGTTATTCAAATAATTATTAAATTGATATAAGATTATTGGTCATCATGATGTTAATTCCATCTCTGTATACTGCATATTGTATCAAGCTCCGGGTTTGAAGAATATAAAGCTGCTCCTATGGCTAGATATTTCTTAAAGCTGAAGAATGTGCATGCCTATTGTAAATGTCCTTGTGCTCAGCTAGCCTTTTGATTTGATCTTTCTCATCACCTTGCAGAATATACCATATGGTACTGTTACATTGGTGCATTTTGGTCTGAGCATATACTCTTCTGGCTATTTCAAAATCATAAATATCTTGTTGCCTTTTAGAAAGTAGCTTTATGCTTTAGATGCTCAATGATACCAGGATATCATTGCATTTATGTGTGCTGCTATTACATAGTCAATCTTCTACGACACATTGCTGTATGTTTACTCTTATAGATAAGGAAGTTGCCAGTATTATTTGTTTTTCTTATACTCTCAACATCAATGACAATGTTTTATGAAAACTCCAACATCAAATCTCAAATGGAGGCTCAAAGTTTTGCAAAAAATCAGAGCTCCATCACATAGTTTGATCTTTGGATTTGTGTCTGTGGTCTTTTGTGTAATCTTAGCATACATGCTTATTTTGTCAAGGGAGGATAGATTATTTTGGCACTTTATCTGTGTTGGTGTGGTCATAAAACACTCATCAAAAAACAGTAGTAAGTTGATGCCATTATTATTGCAATCCTGTGTTAAGCCCACCATTTCATTATTTTATATTTTCTGTATAACAACTTGTCACAATGATCATAAGCATTGTGAAATGTCATGGCTTTGTATTTTGTTATGAATGTTTAATTTTTCATTGATCAAGAAATCACAATTATGGTTTCAGATTATTGATGGGAATGTCAAGGCATATTTTGTTGTCGGAAATGGTGGTCTCACTATTGTGAGACTATCTCTAATTAGAGTTTGGTTGGGATAATGGCAATACATAATTGCTTTTCTATAATATGAGAAATTATATAGTAATATCTCATTCCAATTTGGTGATTAATTGACTGATTGAATGCATTCGGGTTATTTGATGATGGAAGGTACTGGTGAGTAATGATAAAGTGATTGTTGATTTAATAGATTCATACTTGATATCTGACTTGTTCTCTTCCTTGATCCCAAGGCGAAGTGGTGATTGATATGGATTTGATGATTGTTTTCTTGATCTTGCTGATTGATTGATATCATGAGCGATTTATGGTTGTTGAATTCAGGAGTGATGATTGATCGGTGATTTTTTGTACTTTATTGGTGAAAGAGGCATCAACTTTCATAGAGTCCGAGTCACCACTTTTAATTGTCTTTTATATTGAAAGAAGTGTAACTACGGTGTTATCCCTTTGCACAACCACCCCAAGGGTGTACAGTAAATAGGATATACAATAGTAACACATTATCACTAAACTATGAATATCAAAAACAACAAAACATAACAATCAGCATCATCATCAAAAGGAACTATAACCTCTGCAACTCTTGTCCAGTGAGCCATTTAAACTAGCATGTCTTACAAAAAAGTCACTTAAGGATATCCACAGTAATATGAGTAATTGATCTACTTTAAGTTTCAAAGCTCTAAACGGAAACAACTTTAGAAGTCTTAACATAATGCCAACTATTTCCATTAACAGAAAAAATGAAAAGATAGAATGGATGCCATTTGTTGGGTGGATATTTTGCAACCCATAGTTTTTAGGATCAATTGCAAAATAGTGGTTCCAGCCACAACATGTGAAACACAGTCTCTCCAACTTCTCTAGGAAGGCTCCCTCTCTTATTACTAGTGGAATCAACAACACACTTAACTACTATTTACAATAAGCTAAACCAGGGAAGGACATTCATCACATTCTCTTATCTTAGACTAGATGTTACTTTACAATACAATCTTAAAGCAATAGTGTAATTTACTTACAAAGCATCAATTGGGGCAATAATCTCAATAAATAGAAGATTAGACGTAAAAATAGTCTTTGGTGTATTGACATTTTATGTGACTAGGAAGGTCATGAAATATCAGTTTTTTTCCATGGCTCCTTATGAGATTTGAACACATCCATGTATTTGTAATGTCCCTTTCCCGAGGTGACCACGGAAGTCTTTTCCCCATGTAAAAATGCACTATTTAGAACACAACTCTTGCTAGTCCCTATGTCTATACAAAGAGGGAGGAGAAGAGGCCGTATGGCTCAAGGAGGCAGGCCGTATGGTAGAATAAACATGTGATGGTTGTACGGTATTAGGAGGGAATTTGTACAGTCAAGGGGTGTAGCCATACGGTGAAGGTGAGGGGTGGTTTATGGTGTGGAGTTGGCAACCTTGCGGGAGGGGAGGTTATAAGGTCGTACAGTATCATAAACTAGGCCGTACGGTGAGAGTATTGCAGGGCCGTACGGTTGTGTGTGGGAAGGCTCATGGAGGTGTATGGAGGATGTCGTGGTGTGTTGGGGACGTGGGGTATGGATGTATGGTGATGCAATAGGGGAAGGGGAATGCAGAGAAGTTTGGCAACGCAGTTTGTAATGCGAATAAAATACGTTAAACACAAATAACTCACAGAAGCCAGAGATCAAATAAATACACACTTATTACCGAATAGTAATGATATTTCCACATATAAATGATGCTCCGACTTGCTAGAACCGAGCCGAGAAATACACAACGGAATAGGGTGAGGGTTGAATCCCTCTGAAACCGCACGAGCCAAATAGGGAAGATCTTTCACTTTCGAAATGGTGAACAAAATCAAAACTCCGACAGGAATTCATAGTACAAAGAAAATAATCCAAAAATGCATACTTAAAGACTATCTACAAGCCATGCTTAAATACTTGTTGGGGAAAGCTTTCTGAGGGTGTACACAGATAGCTAACAACAACACAAACTATGGAAACAAAATGAAAATGGGTTCGAGATATATTAAATGAATCGGCCCATTAACAAAAGTTTGATTAATAATCTGTTTTATGACCGGGATATTATAGTCCTCTCGTCCCAAAGTTTGCATGTCCTCAAGCAAATCCAATGCCAGATACTGTAGAATGATGTGTCGTCCGCTACCAAGTGTTTCTAGCACACCAAATATTCCTTCACCATTCGGTTCCGCAAGGTCTTCTCACATACTTCAATAATCTTTGCTGGTTCCAATATGAGATTTCCTTTTTCATTGAGCGGTGGAAGATCTGTAGCTATCATGACATTCTGTCCCACAGCTTTCATTAGGCAGGAAACATGAAAAACGTTATGAATATGGCTCCTCTCTGGAAGTTCCAACTCATAGGTGACTTCACTGTGGTGAAGCACTACACGATAAGGGCCATAAAATCGTGGCTTCAGTTTTTCTTTTCCCTTTTCTTTCAATGAGGATTGTCGGTATGGCTGGAGCCTGAGGTAGACCAAGTCTCCTACTTTGAAACTCCTCTCTATTTGGTGCCTATCGGCATACATCTTTTGTTTATTCTATGCCCGTTGTAAGTTTTCCTTCAGGTATCTTAGGATGTCCTTTCCCTCTTGAAGCTAGTCCCTTGCCCTTGGTGCACGACTGTCTCCCAGAACTTTGTTGATGAAAGAGAGGGGTTCATACCTGTATAGAGCTTTGAATTGTGCCATCTTACTGGACATGTGGTACGTGGTAGTGCAACAATATTCCCCTACGTGTATCCATTTGACCCATGCCCGTTGTTGTGCTGAAATGTAGTTCCAAAGGTACCCTTCGAGCAGCTTGTTCACAATCTCTGTTTGTCCGTCTGTCTGAGGGTGGTAACTAGAAATTGGTGACAATTTTGTCCCTGCCAAATGAAACAATTTTGTCTAGAAGATACTGATGAATCGCCCATCCCGATCACTGACAATGTTTTGAGGTAACTCGTGCAGATGAAAGACTTCTCTAAAAACAAATCGACAACTTGCGCGGCTTGAAAATATGAGGGGATGGAAAAGAAATGTGCGTAGTTTTTCAATCTGTCAACCACCACGAAGATACAATCCTTTCCGTTCACCTTAGGAAGTCCAGTTATGAAATCCATCGAGATATTTTCCCACTTATGTTCTAGAATTGGCAGAGCTTGTAGTAACATGACAGGTAGAGTATGTTCGGATTTGTTTTTCTAGTAGACCGTACACTCTCTTACATACTGCAATATGTCTCCTTTAAGTCCTTTCCATGAAAACTTCTCCTTCAGACGTTTGTACATTTTGAGGAAGCCCGGGTGTCCTGCCAAGGGTGAGTCATGTACTTCCTTCAAGATTTTTTGCTTCAATTTGGATTCCGGTACTAAAAATATCCGATTCTTATAGTAAATAATGTCATCCACCACTTTGTACCAATCATCCTGGGTGTTGCCATCCATTAGCTCATAAGAAAATGTGTTTTTGGAATATTCTACCAACAAATGTGCTTTCCAATCAGCTGAAATTTGTGTTAGTAAATAGATGGCGGGTTTCTTGGACAAAGCATCTACAACCACATTGTTTTTTCCTTTCACATATTCAATGTCAAAATCAAAAGCCTGAACCTTGCTTACCCATTTTTGTTGCCTCTTGTTCAAGTCCTGTTGCTCTAGAAAATGTCTCAAACTATTGTGATTCAGATGAATGACAAACTTGGCACCTACCAGATACTGTCGGAATTTGGTTAGTACATGTATGATGGCAACCATCTCTTTGTCGTAGATGGAATATAAGCGTTCTGTTTGCGTAAGCTTCCTGCTCTTATAAGCTATGGGGTATCTATCTTGCATCAGTATGTGTCACACTCCATAATGAACGGTCGAGTGAAATCGAGTAAACCTAGCACGAGACAAGTGCTCATTGCTTCCTTCAGTTTATCAAAAGTGAGTTGTGCCTTTTCTTTCCACTGGAAGGACTCTTTTCTTGTCATATCTGTTAGTGATGCACTGAGCTAAGAGAACTCCTTTACAAACCTCTGGTAATAACTGTACAGTCAAAAAAATCCTCGCAACTTTGTGAGTGATTTTGAGGGAGGCCAATCAAGGATAGCCTGAATCGTCCCCAGATGAACTTGAACGCCATATTTACTGACATGTCCCAGGTACACTATTTCTGTCATACCAAATTCACACTTGGATTGCTTGGTGAACAAAGACTGATCCTTCATGATCCTTAGGACCTCATCCAGATGCTTGATGTCCTGCTATAAATAAGAATGTCATCAAAAAATACTAGTAAGTACTTACGCAATTGTTTGTTGAAAATGCGATTCATGCATGATTGGAATGTAGCAGGTGCATTCGTTAATCGGAACGGCATGACTAGGAACTCATAATGCTCATAGTGACAACAAAAAGCCGTCTTTTCCACGTCTTCCTCTCTCATGTGGATCTGATGGTATTCAGAACAAAGATCTATTTTTGAAAAATAGACTGCACCATGTAATTCATCTAGCAACTCATCTATCCTTGGAATGGGATTATCTATTCTTTATTGTTTTTTTTTTTAACGCACGGTAGTCCATGCACATTTGCATCGTCCCATCCTTCTTTTTGATCAATACCATTGATGACATGAAAGGGCTAGAATTGGGATAGATCCATCCTTTCCCTAGCAGTTCTTGAATCCTCTTTTTGATCTCATCTTTGAATTTCTTGGGATGGCGGTAGGGTGTGGTTATGATTGGCTTGGCTCCTACTTCCAACTCAATAGTATGTGATTCAGTATGCCAAGAGGAATGTCTATAAAAACTTTATCGTGATTGCTCAAAATATTTTGGAGATCATTATCCTGGGGAGGTGTCCATTGCCTTTTTATAGGTTCTACCAAGACAAAACAATGTGCAGCCTAAGCAACGTCATCATGCTGAAAAATTTCCTCCATCCGATGTGCAAAAACTTCCCTTGGACCCTCATTTGCCATTCCATGGAGAACAACCTTCTTTCCATCGACAACAAAAGTGAAATCCATCCGTTTGAAGCTCTAAGTGTATTCATCAAGTGTCTCCATTCACTGTATGCCCAAAATAACCTCCATGTTATCAAGGTCCACTATGAAGAAATCCTTGGTCACCCTGTGATTCGCCCTTGTGATACTTAGCTGAGGAACAACGTGTGTGTAGGGCAGAAGAGTTTCTCTAATAACCTTGACTTGGAATCCTACGTGCGTCTCCATAGGTAGACCTCTTCATTTCATTAGAGATGAGTTTATGAAATTTAGGGTGGCCCCACTATCAAGCATCACCATAACCCTTTGTCCTTGAAGGGTTCCCCATACACGAAATACTGTGCACCTTGGGCTACTAGCTAGGGCGATAGTTCCTCCGCGTCGCACCAATGCTCCAATTCTTTCCATACGGTTCAAAATAACCATTTTGGTGTCTTCGTGGGGTTGGTTGTCTTCGGAGGGTATATCTTCCTGTTCGTTCTCATCATCAAACACAACCTCAATGTAGTGGATTTTTCCTTTCCCCATGCATCTATGCCCAAGTTCCCATGGTCCTTTGTAGTTGAAACATAGTTTCTTCCTTTGGAGCTCTTGTCTAGTAGCTTCGTCCAACGACAACTTTCTTAGTGGAGGTTTGTTATCTTTATCCCTCGGAAATATCGGCGGTTTGGAATGTGAGTAACTTTGTAAGGATGATGTCGTTGATGATGCCATACTCCTTGCCTTCGTAATGGCCTCCGACTGAGTCGTTGGATTGAACCCTTTTACCCAACTTTTTAGTGGTTCTGTCAGTCCATCAATGAAGAGCACTATCTGTCTTCTATCAAAAATGAACGTGACCAAAACAAAGAGCTTCTGAAATTATGCAATGTATTGGTCAACCGATCCAATTTGCCTCAGTTGTGCCAAATTTTTGAAATTGAGTTCCAGATCTTTACTGTCAAATCGATCTATCAATCTTTCAGTGAATTCCACATAGGTATTTATTTGATCATGCCCCAGTGTGATGGTGTTGTGATGCCACTATTCATGCACAACTACCTCCAAGTGTAAGGCCGCAAATTTGATTGCTTCTTTTAACATGGGATTAAGCTAGAAGTAAGTATCTTCCTTCATTACCCATGCTTGCACAGATATGGATCCAGATCCGTCAAATGGTGACATATTTACTTTACTCAACTTTCTTCTGAGATCATCATTAAAATATCCTCCATTTTTGCCTCCTGAATATCTCATTCTCAGATCTGCATAATCTTTGTAGGATATATCTCCCTCAAAATTTGCATTCTTCCAGTCTTCTATCAGTTGTTCTTGCATTTCTTCAAAGGTCAGTTTCTTCCCTTCGGGTGGTGTCCCTGTCCATGGGGGAAAAGACAGGATGGAAGGTCGAGAGTGTGCTAGGTGAGGGTTTGCTTTACCTGACACCGAGTCCGCACTGTGACCATTTTGTTCTTCAGATATTTTATTGTTTGCCAACTTCTTGAGAGTCTCTTCCATGAGTTCTTGAGTATCATTGATCTGTGCCTGATTCCTCACAAGTTCTCTTAATAGTGCCACGAGTTCGACAACTGTGGGTTTCGGTTCGATAGCCATTATATCCACGGAATGGATTCTTCTTCTCTTCTGGCTATAAACTCTCATTCACTGTCCACAGGCTAGCAGGATTGAAGCTCTGATACCACTGTAATGTCCCTTTTTCGAGGTGACCACGAAAGTCAAAGTGTTTTAAATAGTGCATTTTTACACGGGCAAAAGACTTCCGTGGTCACCTCGGGAAAGGGACATTACAGTATCTGCAAATTTGCTTACTGATAGGGATGTTGGTCATCCATTTAACATTCTCCCTACTAGGTGAGACCTCAAGAAATAATAAATCAAACACATAACTAATGGCCCAAATCTAAAACCATATTCACTTTCAACAGTCATCTCCATATTCTTAAGAAAATTTTCAAGCAACATTTTACAAAGATCTATTTGTACATTTTCCCTTACAATTTTATGTGAAATATAAACAACAAATGATAAAGTGCCACCATCACAATTTCAAAACTGAATTTTATAAGAAATGCCATATGCGACATGCCTCACAATTGAATCTTCTAGGTTATTGATAAGAAGTGCATTTTGATCATGACCAATTTTTGTCAGTTCTTCTACCTCCTCGTAGCTTTTTGACTTCTTCCCAGGTAACTCATTGACATTGCAAAATCCTGTAATAACTTCAATTACCTCCTTCATCACTAGTACTAGGTTTCACCCTGAAACTAACTTAGCATGAAAAACACACTCTTTGTTGTCACACTAGGGAAACTCTCTCGAATATCCATTCCAAGATTTGTTTGCATATCTTCAGTAGGAGATTAAAAACCTAATTTCTTAATTCTTCCATGATCAAACTCCTTTATCTTAACCTTCTTCATTTTCTTTATTACAATGCACCGACACTTTGAACAACCAATTGAGATTCCATTATTACTCTCAATTTCTTTCTCAACTTAATCTTCTTGCTACAATACCAAATAATTTCAAACTTCTTCCTTTATAGCCATAATCCATTATAGTTGATATTCTCGCCAAATTTAATTATTATTGATACAATACAATTATTCTACGCACATCACTCAACTAATACATCTATCATCTTTATTACTTCATCCTTCCTACTGAAAACAAGCTTGATGCAATTGGTATAACTTGGGAGCAAGGGAGGTGTATGATTTAGCATGTTGATACTCTCCTTGTGCCAAAACATTTGTCTTAGTTGTCAGAAGAGCTAATACCATAGGGCTCTCCACATCAACAACATTCTTCTTACATTTCATATTTGTCTTTTGAAATTCACTCAAAATTGTGTTAGTGTTACCATCTTCAATATTTACTAGAACACCACCAGATCTGCATGTGTTTGCAATAGCATAATGACCAACTTACCATGTTTGAAACAACTAACATTCCTCTTACCAAATCTCACTAATTGAATTCTAGATCTGCACCGACTAGCCATTTGACCATAGCTGCGACACAAATAGAAATTCCCATGAAAGATATTATACACTACATTCTTCTTTTCCAAATTTGAAACTTAACTTTTATATTGACTTTCCTTTTGACCAACCTTATGACAACTAAAGCATTGGACATTTTGTTCATGATTTTACAATCAACTACCTTATGAACTAAATTCTTGCAAATGTAACCATTATAAGATAAAAACCTTTGAGCATTCGGTTATCTTACTGGAGGCTTTCTTGTGAATGTGTTTTGATTTTTGACCTTGCTTGTTTTCCCAACCTTCACTTCATTTTCAACTACTTTCTCTTTGCCCTTGTCCTGACTTGGGATTCACTGGAAAATCCTAATCCTTCTTTATCCTCGTGACCATTCTATAGGGATAATAATTGAGCCAAGATAGTACTTCTCTCACAAACCTTTGCTTCAGATCTTGGCTTTTTAAATTCCAACTCCATCTTCTCATTTTCGTTTGTCTTAATTTTGATAATGATTTTGAGATTCTCTTCTGATTCCATCCATTTGTCCATTTCAATCTCTAGTTCGTCTCTAGTCTTTCTAATACCTTTCATTTTATGCTTCAATCCATCTTTGATAAACTCCTCAGTATTTTTCTTGGCATACAATTTCTTTTCCAAATCTGTCACCTTTTCTTTTGGTACCCTTACTTCCTGTTCAAAGTTGCTAGATTTTCCTTTGATTCCTTCAATTTCTGACTAACTTCAATATGTCTTGTTTAACTTCCAAATTTGATCTCTCATCTTTTTGATACATGCATTTGCTTCTTTTAGATTCTCTTTCAACTCCTCTTTCTTTGATTCAGTACTCTTAATGTCACCCATCATCAACATAATATCTCCCTTCCATCTGTTCAAACATCCAACATCTCCCATAAGGAGTTAAGCTATATCTACAAGGGACTAGGCTTTGATACCAATTGTTGAACAAGTCAAATGAATGAGAAGGAGGGTGAATTGGTTATTCACGAACACTTTATAAAACTTTTACCAAGTCCGTAAACTCACAAACCATAAAATGATAATAGTAGTTATATTGTTGTTAAATTATGATCTGTTGGTAGCCATGTCAAACAATTATAATAGATGTAAACATAAAAACACAACCACCAATACAAAGAGCAATAGAATTTACCTGGAAACTTAAACTAGGAAAAAACCATTGAGAGGCTAATTCTCATGAAATGAAACACTTGATAAGGTAGTTTTTACAAAGTTTCGATACCGTTTTCTTGCTCTCAATTGGGCTAACTACGTTGATTATGAATATGGCTAACTGCCAATACAAGCTTCATTGATTAAAGATGAACTGATAGAATTGCATCTAACAATGCGTGAAATAGTTCCAATTGATAGCACACAAAATTACTGACAACAAAGATCCAATACAGATCCTTTGCTAGTAAATGCCAATCTTTTGCTGCTCAATATATAAAGCCTCTCTCTGCAATTCTCAGCTTCAACCACTCTGCTACCTAATAACCGAAGCAGACTCCCACTATGTCACCTTCAGATCTATGTTTCATGTGCTTACACTATACTTCTCTTATATTATTTTGTGCTACACTCCTCTATCTTGGATACAAAAAGGTTTTATTTATTTATTAAAGTATCCAACCATACATATGTCAATCACACCAAATGTGTGTTTTGGCCCCAATTCAAAAAGACATTACAATTGTATTAAATGTATTACCATTGGTCCTAAATGTAGGACATACTTAAGAAGACTTTACAACATGCTACCATGGGACCTAACTTTAGGTTTTACATACAATGCTCATTACATTTACTGAAACTATTGGAACTCCACAACCAAGTCCATGTCTTGATAACCAAATCTATAAACCCACAGAATGCTGAAACTAGATAGACCATGTCCAAAATACTATACCAAAAGCCAAGTAATAAACTGCAAGAAAGCCCATGTATCAGGAACACCTTGAAGAACACAACAAGTATAGTAGTCAACAAATACTAATAGAAAAACATCGTTCAACTCCAAATACCGATATCATAAAAGTGCACCAAAACATATAACCCATGGCTAGATCCAAGTACACTTGTCATCGAACACTAAAACTGTGCATATTGAGCCTGTCTCGCATATAACTGATTCCACTGATACTTCACTATCAACACATTGATAGCTAAGCTGTTAGTACGAAGGTTTTGATATCAATGACAATAATGCCAATTACATTTGTAACGTATTGCTCTTTTGCATTTATGAATACCTTCATCTTCTCAAGCATTGAGTCAATGCCATCATACATATGTCCAATGTAAGCTTCATCCATGTCAGTGTAGCGAGTTATGCTCATAATGGGCTTAGTGAATTTAAGGAGATTCTCCACATGATCCTACTACGAGTCATCTAATATTCATTGCTGGCTTCTTGTTCTCCTCTCAATGTTGTTTTGCCTCTGTTGACTAATTATGGTTGAGCATCATATTACAAAATGCAACTTTAACTTTCACAAGTCATGTCAAGGCGATTGTGTTGGATGCAAAATGGGTCTTTACAACCTATAACAGAAATTAAAGCCACAATGATTAAAAAAATAACTTTAAAGAAGATTATGCATTTCCCAAACAAATTATGAAAATGAAAATCAGAGTGTAAAATGCTAATTTATTTAACTAAATTACCAGTTCATGCTTGCTTAGTTTAAGTAGCTCCAAAGTTGAAAATGTTTTGAAAATTGCTGGAGTCATGTGGTGGTTGGTGATGAACATCCAGGTGTCCTCAACCTTTGCATACACCTCTTTGATCCACCCAATTTTATTACCTATCATTGTAGTATAAGATTAAGTCAGTGGAGTATACAAGGTGTCTAAAAGATATCTTGATATTGCTCCTCAACTAATAGACCACTTGCTCTACAAGTCTTTGTAATTATGACTTGAACAATGTTTCTAGGTCCCACTGTCTCAATGACATAGATGAGGATATTAACAAAAAATTGTCCTTCTTTTACTTGCCCCTCACAATCCATGTCAAAACTTAGGGTACGTCACTATGAGTTTGATCAAGGGATGACTTCTTATATCTTTCCACCCATCTAAAGCAATAGATACACCTGGCTCAACTGATGAATCCCTTGTGGGCTTTAATGCATCTCCAACCTTGTTGATCTCTCTTTTCAACAATGTGTTGTGCAACTTCTGATAACCCCATGCCCTTATACCCTCTTGAAGCTTCATTAACACTTTTCAACATCTTGTTTCAATATGGGGAGTGAAAAACATTGATAGACAACCCATTTGCATGTATGCATCTTGCCACATCTTGGTCAACAATGTCTTGACTCTCATTTTGAAATGAAGTTTCAAAAGGTCCCTTTCTTTTTTGGGAAATGGGTGGTTCACTTTTAGTTCCAAGCTTAACTTTGGTAGTAAGAAATGGGTTGTCATCTATCACAATATTAGAAGATAATGGTTGCATTCCTTCTAAATTTCCTCAGTGGGTGAATTTTGTTGATGTGCTTCTCCCTTTCTTTTTCTTCTTCATGCTCTGTAATATATTTTAACATTGCATCAGTTGGTATAGGAGTATTTTTAGGGCATTTCTTGACTCCTCTTAAAGGGAATCCACACAAATGGCATGCAACATGATAATATGAACTATCTTTCTTTACATCACAACCTTGACATTTCCAATAGATCACCCACTTCCTAGAAGCGGTTTTATAGAGAAACATACTTCCACATAGGAGAATTAGTTGGATCTATTTTTTCTCATTGATTTGTGCCTATGTAGGAAGAGGTAGATGCCATTATAGTTCCTATGACAAGAAATTTTATAGACATTCAAAATAAAAACTAGAAAATGGAAAAAAGGGTAGATCTCTTTTTTCATTTATAAGAGGCCGAAGCCATTGATTAAAATATATAGTTAAAAATTACAACCCAACTCGACAGGCATTGAGAGGACAGAGTTGGGTAGAATTCCTTCAGTTTTGCCTGTCGTTTGAAAGATGGAAAAGAGAGATACAATATGTGAATCAGAATTTTCTTCCTCCATTCTATTGCTCATTCAAAATCCCTTTATCCAGTTCAGTCCTGAAATAACACAGCCAAACCACCAAACAACTCCTGTTCTACTTTGTTAATCTTTTAGTTCATAATATAATACAACTTCAGATTTGGAATTTGTCATTTTTTAAAACTATATAGCTGAAAAGGAGATAAGAGGACTAAGAACTATCATTAACGAAACAAAGAAGAGGTACAAAACATATATATGAATGTAAGAAGAATTTGTTTATTTAAAAACTGAATTCAAAGTACACAACCCTAATAAAAAGTCAATCAGTAGGCATAAAAGAAGGGGATTGAGGTTCTTCCTCCTCTAGGATCCCTTCATCCTTTGCTGCTGAGGTATCCAAACATCATTGCCAAAATACATTGCCTTTTTAGCAAGATCTCACTCACAATTTTACCATATTTGTCAGCATATTTATCCCTTTAATGATGTTTTATCTTCATTAATATATAAATATTAACTACCATAGCTTATTACAAGATCGATTCCCTGATTAGCTAACTCATCTGCCCTCTTATTCTCTTCATGATATATATGGTTGATTAAAACTTTCAAAATAATTACAAAACACTAGTAAGGTCTTTGGATAGTTGAGCATCTAATCTCCAGTTAGTGAGGGAGCCTTTTGTGAGGGCATTGATTATTATGGATGAGTCACCATCTATTTCTAGTTTCTTAAGTCTCAATTCCTTACAAAGATCCAACTCCTCTACCAAAGAAGAAATTTCTGCCCAATTGTTGGTAGCTTCCCCAATTTCTTTGGCTATACATGCAATCTCTATCCTTTCATCATTATGAATGTTGCATCCTATACCAGCCTTACCAAGATTCCCCTTAGATACTCCGTCGAAATTGAGCTTATACCATCCTCTCTTAGGAGCCTTCCAAACACATTCTTGCCTGCTTATGTTACTTTGAAGGTCCCCCTTTTCCAAGAAGGTGTTAGAAATAGGGATTACTAAGAGGGAGGGTGAATCAATAATCTACAAACTTTAGTCACCAACTGGATATTATTACTTACTTTAAACCATGCATAACAAAGCAATAAAGTAATGCTGAACAGTAACAATAGCAATACACAAAGATAACTCATAACACCATATTTTGTTAACTAGGGAAACCCTGGCCAAGGGAAAACCTCGGTGGGGATGATACCCACTAGATAATATACTGATATATAAGTTCCTTGTTAGGAGTCAATGAACAAATTCAGTATAAGGAGTCCCTGTTAGGAGACTTTGAATCCCTGTTAGGAGATTCCAACTCTATTAAGAGTTGTGCTAACCCTGTTAGGAGTTGTAGTATAATGTATGCAAGAAGAGCCCACCACCCAAACATGCAATTTCAACTACAAGAAGAGCTCACTACTCAAACAAGTAATTTACTGTTACTTGTCTGACCTTTGATCTCCAACTCGATCTCGGATCACCAGATAGTTCATATAAAACTTTGCATATATCATTTTCACAAAAGTTTGCTTATCATAATTCTTTTACAATCTCACATGCACACTTCTTATTGCAAGAAGTCTTTTGCACAAATACCATGCCTTTACATAAAATACTGCTAGGTCGGCTAAGACCACAATTCACTTTTCCAAATTAGAGTAAACATCTAGGATGTCGGCCCTAATTAGACAAGTAATTTTTTTGTAAACAAAACAATTCTTTGCTTCAATTCCGCTGTCCTGCTTCATCAAAACACAACTAACTTTGTTCCTTACAGTCCATACAAACTTTCGAGGTTATACACGTCATCACCAACATGTATACTATCTCCATGTAACTTCGCTTGTCATAATATGACGTCTGCAACATGTTATAAACAAAACAATACACTGCTATAAACCAAATTCTATACTTAGACAATTTTTTGATTACCAAACACTTAATATCTTTATTTCCGAAGTTTCTTGTCAACATGTACATCATGTGTTGCCATTAATGACAACAATTACATATCACTATTAGCCAATTGTCAATAGAAAAGTTCATCCTAATCCAATCCAGCTACCACACATCTTCTCATCCTAATGAGACATGTTTTTCTGTTTGGGGTCATAGACATCAATCAATTGTTTGTTAATTTTGTTGATTTCATGAGGATCTGTTGCAAATGTAATAGCACTGCCACAATGTTTTGGTATGTGTTTTCCAAATGGCAACCATCTCTCTAATATAGGATGAATTATAGATAGACATGTTTCTTCAAGGGACATGTCTGTTCATTAGAATGCAATTAATATAATGAAAAATAAATCTCATATGTTTAATATATTAATCTATATATTATATCTTACACTTATATATGATGTATATTTGCACTATAGTTTATCCAACTAAAGCTACCAATTATTAACACTCCCTCTTAGCTAGGGAGGATAAACAAGATTCATACACAATTTGAATAACATATTACCTCAATGTAAATAATGGTTTCTGGAATGTCAACTTATTTGACTTCCCGGTTTATTGAATGCCAACTCATTTGACATCTAATCGATGCTACAAACATCAACACTACCTCTTAGCTAGGGAAGATAAATGATATAATCATATTACATATCTTGTGATCACATAACACATGATATGAAGTATCATCTAACATATAATACCTAGTTTTACATATCACCTAACATGTGATATGAGGAATCACTTAACACTTGATACTAAGTTTTACATATCACCTTACATGTGATATGAGGAATCACCTAACACGTGATACCTAGTTTTATATATCACCTAACACGTAATACCTAGTTTTACATATCGCCTAACACATGATATGAGGAATCATCTAGCACATGATACCCAGTTTTATATATCACCTAACTCGTGATATGAAGGAATCACCTAGCACATGATACCCAGTTTTAGATATCATCTCAATATGATATCAGAGATATGGTCTGACCAAGAATATCAAGTCACGTGATATTCACCATAACTCAAAATTATTCAAAGGTAATGTGCACTTACCATAGGAACATTCATAATCTATTGTGATTGGTTTCAACCATCACATGATGTCTATTACAATCTAGAAGGTCATGGTCTGTTTAAGGAACTGAATCCACCATGCTATAAATCATCTATTATGATTTATTTTAGTCATCACACGATGTCTATCATGATAGAAGATTAAGTTATTAAAAGATTTTTCATTTGCTAATAACATCAACAAATACAAGTGATAATCATTTGGAATTTGTCACTTCCTCATTATTTACACAGGGCCCATAAGGCATTAAATGATCTCATTAGTATAATAATCAATTAAATTAAGTTTACCTCATAAGTGTTTCACCTTCAACAGTGAAACTCCCTCTCCATCACTGTGATCGAGATTGTCACAAGTTGATTGAACCCAACTGCTCCCTCAAAAGCTCGAGTTTATTGACATTTAAACCTCTTTGAAGATGCCAGACTCCCTCAGGATCTCCCTCTAAATCTGAATTCCATATGCTTTCATCCTTGTGTTTCAAATATTTCCTTTAATACGGTGAGCCCATATAGGAAATATAATGCACGAATCAATTTTCATCCTTAATTGAATATTTATCGCTTTGACTCTACCATCTGTTGACTAGATATAAAGTCTGAATTTCTTATTATATCTCCAACCCATAAGGTTGCTGACTATAGAAATATAAACCCCCTAATTGAAAGAGAGTGCTGACTGCATTCCCTAAGTCCGTCCTATGCCCATGATAGTTTCCCTTATAACCAATAACATGTCTAGATTCCAATTGCTTCCTTTCATTTGTCCATTTCCTTCATATTAATTGATATTCATATGTGAATGATTGACTTTCATTGAAGGTTGACTGAATTATATTCTCTATCTACTCCTTCAGACGAATGTGTCAGACTCCCTCTGAACATTAATCTTCCAAGCTTTTCTTTTTTCTTTTTTCTTTGAAGAAGTGTCAAATTCTCTATTTTTCCTGCAAGAACATTCTCGGAGAAAAGATCAAGGCAAATAGCTCCGATTGTACATATAGAAATATGAATAAAGGAGAGACTATGAGTAAATAAATGTAATATTAACAAATAATAAATACTAATCTACACTTCTTGAATACGAGTTACTTCTATTAAAATAACCTTCATATTTCTTTTTAATGCTCACTATTGTATCTTATTATATCTCTGTAAATATTAGAATGTTTCTAATATTTAGGTGTAGTCTAGAATAGAATGTTTCTATTCTATTCGACTCTCCTCTTTGTATATATAGATCAGTTTGATCTCTGATTAATTCATTCAAGTATTCCACCATTTACATTTGTAACATGGTATCAGAGCTAGGGTTTAAACCCTCTATGCAAATCGACTGAAAAATTGTGTCTTCAGCTACTGGTGTTCTTGAAAAATCGTGGATTTGTTTTCTACAATTTTTTTTTCTTGGAAACCCATGGCTTAGTTTGTAAATCACAAATTTGAAGGTCGTTTTTTCAAATCCGGAGGTCGTTTTTTCAAATCTGTTCACACCCAGATCTCAAAAAGTGGGATTTTTTGGTTTTTTTTTTTCAAAAACGGGTTCGCCTATCCATGTTGGATATTTTGCTCACGTTTCTGTTGCTGGGTTTTGTTTTGTTTTTAACCTGCAAACATCTTTTTTCTGCCTCTTTGACCTCTTTGGCTGCTGACTTTTATTCTGCTCGAAACCCTAGTTTTTTGACTTCGAAAATTTTTTATGATCACATTCTTGGTGGGTTTTTTGAAATCTCAAATGGGTCTTCATTAGATTTTTGTGGTTGCCTCGCTTTTTGTGCTTCAATTTTCGAGTAAGCGTATCCAGATTCCGACAATATTTTATTTCTGGGTTTTTCGAGCTCTTTTTAGGGTACTCCAATTTTTTTGGGTCTTTCATTTTCTCACCTCAAAGTTTGTGCCATTTGAAATATTCACATATTATAAGCATCTGTATCAGCAGCATCAGAAGTCAGATTCAATTAAACAGCAAGCCAATGTTGCCCAACACTCAAAGCAGAAAAATCTATCTACCATGCCTTTATGGCCAGCATACCTGCAAATCATGTGAAATCTTTTGCCTGGTACATCGATTCTGGTGCCTCCCGACATTTCACTCATAGGCGTGATTGGTTTGTTGAATTCACTCCCTATTCTGACTTAGTAATCTTTGGAGGCGGCGAAGAATACAATATTTTCGGCAAGGGCAATGTTCAGATTCAGTCTGGAGGAAGAAAACTCATGTTTCTCAATGTATGTTATGTTCCTGGCATGAAACATAATCTTCTGTCTATTAGTCAGATTATGAAGCACTCTCCTCAGTTGGATGTCGTTTTCAGTGGAAATAAGTGTTCGATTATTGATCATGCTTCTCGCACTACCCTTTCTTTTGGTCTTGAGGATCATGGTATTTATAGGCTTGTAGATTCAGGTGATTCCCTTGAGCATGCCTTCATCGCCGAATCATCCGCTCTCAGCAGTCTCTGGCATCAGCGATACGGTCATCTAAACATTCAATATCTAGCACAACTTGCTCGGGATAATTTAGTCCATGGCCTACCTAATATTCAGACCTAGAACCATCGCGTTTGCGAAGCTTGCCAAGCAGGGAAGCAACATAGGACACCATTTAAGAATGGTGAATCATGGCGGGCATCTAGAGTACTCCAGCTGGTCCATGCTGATGTATGTGGTCCTATGAATACTCCTTCTATTACTGGGAACAGGTATTCTTTACTCTTTATGGATGATTTCAGTTGCAAAATGTGGGTATATTTTCTTAAGCAAAAATCATATGCCTTGTATTTCAGCAGTTTAAAGCTCTAGTAGAAAAAGAGTCTGGTTCCTTCATCCATACTCTTAGGATCGATAATGGGGGGGAATTCTGTTCTTCTGCTTTCTCTGCCTTTTGTACTACTCATGGCATTAGACGTCAGTTCACCACACCTCACACCCCTCAGCAAAATGGTGTTGTAGAGCATTGAAATCGTACCATCACAGAAATGGCTAGGGCTATGCTAGAACATAGAAATGTTCCCAGAAAATATTAGGCAGAAGCAGTATCCACAACTGTTTACCTTCTTAACCGGTCACACACCCTTGCAGTTAATCATAAGACTCCTGAGGAAGCATGGTCTGGTCGCAAACCTAGGATCAACCATTTGAAAGTTTTTATCTCTTTGGCATATGTATGGATTCCTGATGCCAAACACACTAAGTTGGATTCCAAAAGCCAGAAACTTATGTTTAGAGGATACAGTCACACACATAAGGCCTACAGACTGATTGATGTAAATACTGATCATTTAATCTTCAGTCGTGATGTTGTGTTTGATGAGGAACTCAGACCATTTCCGCTCTTTGACTCCCCACCACATTCCGAGATTCAGTCTTCAGCAATCTCTGACTTGGGTTTTTCTATTTTATATGAGTCATCTAATGCTACTGATACACCACCTCAGTCACTTCCAGATAATACAACTCTTGCTCGTGCTTCTCATCCAGCTATTCCGACAGCATTTGATATTAGCTCCTTGACTCTTTGGCCAAAATGGTGGGCTCAAACGACTAGTGATCTTCATCCTGATGAACTCATTGAGGGTAGAACCTCCAAAAATAAGAGCCTTCAGCACAACACAATTAATATAGCTCTTATGGCCAACATCCACAGTATCCCTGAGCCCCAGATATATGCAGAGGCCAAAGGAATTCCAGAATGGGAACAAGCAATGGATGCTGAGCTTCAGAGTTTTCAAAAGAACCACACTTGTGTTCTTTCAGATCTCCCTCCTGGGAAGAAACCCATTAGCTGTAAATGGGTCTATAAGGTCAAGTACCATGCAGATGGTACCTTGGACAAATGCAAAGCCAGACTTGTTGCTCGAGGATTCACCCAGTGCGAAGGCATTGATTATGAGGAGACATTTGCTCCGACAGCCAAGATGAGCACTGTTCGCATTCTTCTTGCAATTGTAGCTCAGTATGGTTGGAAAGTTCATCAGATGGATGTGAAGAGCGCCTTTCTCAATGGTGAATTACAAGAAGTCTGCATGACGCAGCCCCCAGGTTTTAAGGTTGCCGGTTCATAACACAAAGTATGTAGACTCCAGAAGGCCCTTTATGATCTTAAACAGGCCCCTAGGGCTTGGTACATAAAGATTGATCATTACTTGGTTGCTCAAGGATTTCAGCGTAGTCCATCAGACAGTAATCTGTATATTAAACACTCTGGTAATGATATTCTTTTTCTTGTTGTCTATGTGGATGATTTGATCATTACTGGAAATTCAAAACATTTGATTTCAGAAATCAAACAGGATCTATGCAAAACTTTTGATATGACAGATCTCGGATTGCTTCATTATTGTTTAGGTATTGAGGTTTGGCAGATTGAGAACAGTATTTTTTTGTCTCAGTCCAAGTATGCCAGAAGTTTGCTTGATAGGTTTCGAATGCAAGATTGCAAATCTGCCTCCACTCCTATGGAGACTAGTCTGAAATTGTCCGCACAATTTCTTTTTCCTCTTGTAGATGAAACACTCTTCAGGCAGCTAGTAGGTAGTCTCATCTACCTTACTACTACTAGACCTGATCTTAGTTTTGCAGTCAGCTACATCTCACGGTTCATGATAAATCCCAAGACTAATCATTGGATTGCAGCGAAACGTGTGTTACGCTATGTACATGGTACTTCAGATTATGGTCTTCTTTACACAAGGAGTACTACTCCTCAGCTCAGTGGATTCACCGATTCCGATTGGGCCGGCTCAGTTGATGACAGGAAATCTACTTCTGGCTATGTGTTTAGTATCGGATCTGCAATAGTTACTTGGACTAGCAAGAAGCAACAGGCACATGCACTCTCCTCTACAGAAGCAGAATATAGAGGAGCTGTCAAGGCAGCTTGTGAAGCAGTTTGGCTCCGGCAGATGCTTGTAGATATGCATATTCCTCAAGCAGTTCCAACTTCTTTGTTTTCAGACAATCAAGGCGTACTCAAACTTGCCAAGAACCCAGTGTTCCATGAATGAACCAAGCACATAGAGCTTCATTGCCATTACATCCGACAATTAGTAGAAGATGGATCTATTCAGTTACGCTATGTCCCTACCTCAGAGCAATCAGCAAATATTTTCACAAAACCCCTTGGTCCTGACAAGTTTTTTAAATTCAAGGGATCTATTGGTGTAGTAAATAGATTGAGCATTAAGGGGGGTATTAAAATAACCTTCATATTTCTTTTTAATGCTCACTATTGTATCTTATTATATCTCTGTAAATATTAGAATGTTTCTAATATTTAGGTGTAATCTAGAATAGAATGTTTCTATTCTATTCGACTCTCCTCTTTGTATATATAGATCAGTTTGATCTCTGATTAATTCATTCAAGTATTCCACCATTTACATTTGTAACAGCTTCAATACTCCAAATCAGAAAATGTCTCCTCATGAATATTTGTCAAACAAGAACCATAAATTCACAAATTTAGAATCAACTCTAATCGATATAGACACCAACTGATGTAGCTCCTTTCAAGAATCTAGATGGTGTTAAGTTTCACTCTTTGTTTCCATTTTAGATATATGTTGCTAGATTAGCAATATGTGATGACCACAAATCTTTCACCCTGCCTAAGGTGGTCCATATATCGGCAACGTTGGATAGTGTTTTACAAGATTTTCAAGGGGTTTATATTTAAATAATACTATAGGCCACAACGTGATAAATTTGCAACTAATATAATTGAGATATTTTAAAAATGTCAAATATGCCCTCCCCTTTGTATACTCTCTCCATAACTCGATCCACTTGCCAATTCACTTTTTGGGCCTACCAAAATCTAGGGAGACGGGAGAGACGATTTGCGACTTTGTAATAATGAGAGACCAACATCGCAAGATCCAAATCTGATGATCGTTAGTCACCCAAATCCTGTGTCAGGTACCAATTTCTTCCTCAAGATTACAAATTTTAATCGACATATCAGGGAATGATATAATGTTGCAGGGCTCTACCAACACTCGCTTCCAAAGATAATGCTCGCGATGCAGAGCTAGATGGCCGATCGTAGACTATAGCATCTTTCTATCCAATCATAGCATTTTGGGTATCCATTATAGTAACAATCTCATGGCCATGATATTTGTGCCCTCACTTCACATGGCGGGAAACAATATTATTAGCATCACTATCTGCCCTACAAATACGGGAGTTGTACTGACATATTTCCGAGATGCTAACTCCTGATCGGAGCATGTGCGACTACCATATCTTTTGTGTCAAGGAATTATCAACCAACTCTTTCATTTAATATTTTCTCCATGGTAGTTTGCGAATAATTATTTCAAATATCTCTGTAGTTTTAAGAAAATATTTGTTCCCAAAAGTTATTGTTTCAAACATTAATATCTTCAAATATTATATCTCAGACATTATACTACACAATTATTATTTACCAATGTCAATGAAGGCAATAATCAAACCCTGTGATAAATGATTTCACTCAATCTTCTATAATTGAACATTTCACATTGAACCCTGATATAAATTTTTCCGAAGTGAATAAGTTGTGTACTCCACTTCTATTGTCATCACTGCAATTTTACCAAAATACATTTTCCCGTTAATACATCATGCTTTGAACTCCATGTTTATCAAACTATATGCTTAATATATTCTGAAATAAGGATCCCAATAATGCATAGTGCTTGAATATTTCCCTGTTGGCCCACTCATAATCTCCACGACAAATACAAACCTCTGATTGTTAAAATTTATTTTCTCTGAATCTCACATGCTGGTGCAAGAACATTTGCTATCTGGCCCTGATACCATATTGATTTCATGAGGATCTGTTGCAAATGCAATAGCACTGCCATAATGTTTTGGTATGTGTTTTCCAAATGGCAGCCATCTCTCTAATATAGGATGAAGTATGGATAGACACGTCTCTTCAAGGGACATGTCTATTCATTAGAATGTAATTAATATAATGAAAAATAAATATCTCATATGTTTAATATATTAATATATATTATATCTCACACTTATATATATAATGTATATTTGCACTATAGTTTATCCAACTAAAGCTACCAGTTATTAACAAATTCAATGTTTGAGGCTTCAATTTTATTGACAAGATGATCAACTTTCATTTTGTTGTCCAGAAATATTCTTCTATTTCTCCTTCTATAGTTCCCAAAGATCTATGGAAGGAGAGGAGATTGAAAGGTTCTTGTAAATGCTATTCAGTTTCAGCAAGGGCCAAGTTGAAAGAAAACTTATGATTGAGTTAGGGAAGACCGAACTCCGCCTAAATTTATAACACATTTCCACCAATAGTGGTTTGAGAAAGGACAATTAAGAAAAAAGCGATCTGTCAATTCCTCTTTTGATTCATAAAGGGGGCATCTACTAAGACCCTACTAGTGCATTCTTCTAAACCTATCTGTCATAAAGGCTCTAATGTGGAGAACAATCTAGGTGCATACTCTTGCCTTGGGGAGGCAAAATCTACCCCAACAGAGATTATACTCTTAGAGAACCCTAGAGAGGATTCTATAAGTTTATAACCCATCCTAGAACTATAAACACCTCTCTTGCATCCATCCCAAATAAGGGAATCTTTACCTCTCTGAAACATAATTTTCCTAGAGGATAGCATATTCTTCAAAAAGTCCTCACTTAAAGGAATGTCCTCCTCATCCATGCTTTTCCAATGCCATTTAAGACTGACTTGTTCAAAAACCACATAATCCTTAACTCTAGAACCCCACTTGGGATCTAAATAATCCATTGAATGGAGAAGACAAGGAAATTTGTCTAAGGCTTTGTAACCACCTCAAGAGTGATGTCGAAAAAGTGCATCCTCTCCATTCCCTAAATCCCAAGTTAAGTTATTCTGAATGGTAGATCTACATTAAGCAAGAAATTCCAAATTCTTGAGTCTTTAGGGGGATTGGCTTCTCTAAATAGATTAGAGGGAATCAGAGAGGTAGGGTATTTGTGACAGAGGATCCTAACCCATTTTAGGTTGGGGAACTTTAGCTTTCTCCATGCTAGCTTAGCTCCCAAAGCCTCCCCTTGTAATTTGATATTGTTGATACCAGCCCACCTTGCTCTTTTGGTTTACAAACTTAATCCCAAGATACAAGGGGAAACTTTTTCTTCTCGTTAACCCCTGCCAAAAAAAAGTTCTAAGAAACCTATTAATTTCATTTAGTTTACTACTTGGTAGGTCCAAACAGGAAATTTGATAGATAGGTGGGCTTGATAAGATTGATTGAACTAAAGTAACTCTTCCTCTAGATGAGAGTCATTTGCCTTTCCATCCTGCCACTCTTTTTTGAAGCTTCTCTAAAATAGAATCCCATAATTTGGTTGATCGAGTACTAGAGTTTAAAGGTATCCCTAAGTATTTACAGGGAAGTGATCCCTTTTAGAAGTAAAAACTATCACAAATCTGATCTTCCACACTTGGTTGTGTGTTAAGGAAAAAGATGTCTAATAGATCTTTGTCGATCTCTTGACCAAAGGCCAAAGAGTACTGCATTAAGATTCCATTTAAAGAAGTAGCCTCCTCAATCGTGCTCTGACCTAAAGCATGGTATCATCAACAAGATGTTGATTCGTAGTCAGTTCTAAATCACTAGTAATAGACGGTCCTCTAATTTGGTTTGAAGAGCTAGCTTAGACAAAGATCTACAAAAAGCATCGGCCATAAGTATAAACAAAAAGGGAGAGATTAGATCCCCTTGCCTTAAACCTCTTGAAATACTAAAGAAGCCCTCTGGAGAGCTCTTAATTAGGTTATATAATTTTGGTGTCAAGATGCATTCAAAAACCACGTTTATCCATTGCTTAGAGAAACCATAAGCTTCCAGACATTTCCATAGGAATCTCTAGTCTACTCTATCATATGCCTTTTTGATGTCCAGTTTGATCTACATAATTGGTTTTTTGATGACTTGGACAAAGTGTATCACTTGTGCTATAATAATTCCATCATAAATCGATCGACCAGGGACAAAACCTGTTTGATCCTCACTAGTAAGAGGTAAGAGCACCTAAAGTCAGTTAACCAAAGTCTTGGTAAGCAATTTGTAAAGATTCTTATAGAGTGCTATAGGTCGAAAGTCATCAAAAGACTCTAGTTTCTCTTTTCGAGGGATGAGAACAATAAAGGTATTATTTACTTCTCTCAAAAGTTTACCCGAGTTCATAACTCCTTCTAGAGCACTTGTTATGTCGTCACCTAACAAATCCCAACATTTTTGAAAGAAGGCTGCTGGGAAGCCATCAAGCCTAGGCGATTTATCTAGGTTCATAAGATTTAGAGTTGTCTGAATTTCTTGCTTAGTGAACTTTTGCATTATCTTTTTCTTTTGTTCCTCAGAGATAAGTTTGGGAATTGAGGCTAAAATATCCTTCTAGGCCCTAAGGTTGGAGCTTTTTGTATTGTCATAGATGTGATCAAAATATGAGATGCTGTCAAGCTAATATCTTCTAGAGAATCCCTAACTTGACCTTTAGCATCTCTAATGGATGTTATACAATTAGTCATTCTCCTTTATTTGGTGCTATTGTGAAAGAACTTTGTGTTCTTGTCCCCTGCATCTAACTCGGTATCCCTAGACGTCTACCTCCAGAAGCGTTCCTCCTTAGCTAGGACATCTCCATACTGTTGCATGAGCTTCTTCTCTTTAAGGAATTAGGGTAAACCTGTCCCATGTTCCAAAACCTCTTTGTTGAGAGATTCCAATTTATCCTCCAGGGTGAGTTTGTCCTAAAAAAATTTCCAAGGAAATCTAAGTTCCATTCATTTAGTTTTAATTTAATAATCTTCAATTTACTAACCACCTAAAAAAGTTTGGAGCCAAAGACTTTGGTTTCATTCCACCATTGCTTGATCAAATTAAGGCAGTTTTCATCCTTAAGCAACATTTGTTCGAACTTAAAAGGGCAATTACTTGGTCTTTTATCCTTAATAATTGGAGCTCCACAGGGAAGTGGTTTGATCTCGAAACTGGTTTAACTTCAGCTATGAATGAAATAGAGAAGGTAGATAAATCCCCATGAATGAAGAACCTATCAAGCTTTTCAACAATATTACTAAAACCTTTCCTCCTATTATTCCAATTGAAAGAGTTCGAGGAGCATTCAATTTCCAGTAGACCAATTCTATGGAACCAGTCCGCAAAATCTTTGGACGCTAAGGGGAGATAGATGCTTCCACCTCATTTCTTTGAAGGTCTAAGGATAGCATTAAAAGCTCCTCCTAAAATAGAAATCTTTGATCCCCCTAGACTAATCCTATCTTATGTTTCCTTCCACACCCTTACTTTATCCTAGTTGCTTGTTGGACCATAAGTGTTGAAGAGTCTGAAAGGGACATCAGATCTAATTCCCTTTACTAGTCTACACATCCAATTCCTGTGAAACTCTAGGGAAGATATTGAAACATTTCTAGGATCCCACAAAATAGCAAGCTCCCTTGAGGTGCCCTTTCCTTCCAACATAGGGATCTTCTAATTTATCCATCTCTTCCTTAGCTAGTTTGGTTTCTTGGATAAGGATGATATCAGCTCTAGTTGACGAGATACAACGTTTTTGAAGACACTATCTGTTAGGGGCATTAAGACCCCTAATATTCAAGGTTAAGATATTCATCTTCCCCCTCTCAACATAAAATAAATCCGTTAATTTCGATTGCCTACGAGCTACGTCATCTCTAGATCTAAGCTCCTAAAGAGATTTACAGCCACAATTCTTTAAGAATTTGGAACAATCCAGGTTTTGTCGGCTTGGCTGGTGGAAAGCAAGCCCTAGAGAATCCTTATCCCTATTTGACACTATATCTTGATCTAAAAAAACCATCCCATCATCTGGGCTGGGGGGGGGGGGGGGGATCCGCCACATGCTCCTCATCATTTTTAAGAATCAAATCGATGAGAATTGATTTTTGTCTTCTAATTTAAAATTTATGTTTAAAAGGAAAAAGAAACCTACCTCTTTCACCAATAGAAGTTTGCAAAGGATTAGGAATGAAGCTCAATCACTTGATCAAGCTTCACAAATCAATCTTCCAACTCCCTCTTGTTTAACCAAACTTTTGCTCAACCTCAAGAGAACATTTTTTTTTCACAAGTGAGCCAAAAATCCCAACTTAAGTATTTTAAAAATACCATTTTAGGGTTGTGGATATCAAAAAAAATTGAACTCAAAAAAAATTCATTTTTGTCATTTGTTGGCCAAGTTCCCTTATGTCCAGCCAAATTTTCTCGGATTCACTTTTGGTCTAGCCAAATTCACCCAAGTTCAAACCTGGTTTGGCTAGACAAACTGGTCACCTTGTGCGTGGACCCTTATCTCGACCCACAGCTAGATCAGGCCCGGTCCCAGACTTGATTTGAACTGTATCGATACTAGGCCTAGGAGCCATGAACCTGGTAATGTAGCAAAACACAGCTGCAATATGTACTAAATGAGTTTACGGTTTGGGAAAAATGCCCCCAATAGGTTTGAGTGCTAGTGTTCCTTATGGGTGTTTGCGGAAGTGTCCTTGACTCCTTGATAGGGTTTGGTGGATTCCTCACCACTATTGCCAAATATAGATCTTGAAAAGCAAATAGAATTTCTCAGTGCACACCATTTTTCATAATTTTTTGAAAGGTGATAAATATTGCTTTTAAAGTTAATATTTGAAATTCTAAAAAAAAAATGTTCTTCAATTCATATTAAAATATCCTTCCAATTTTCTCTACAATTCTCTTATGCTTTTGGATATGTTCAACATGGCCAAATAGGGATTATAAAGGCATTCCTGTGTTAAAGTGATTTTCTGTTCTTGATACATTTTAGGTGCCGTGTGAATGAACCTATTGAATTTTTTGTGTACTTGTTGAGTACTCACCCAAAATGCTTGCAGTTTATAATTGAAAACTTGGCACACAAATTAGTGAGTCAAACTTGCAAGAACTTGAGGCTGCAAAATATTAATCAGCGACTTACTGAGTCTATAAATGATGCTTGAAATATAGTGTCATATTACCTAAGATTTTTTACCTTTCTCTAACTATCCTTGAGAACTAAAAGGTAGGGAATAGGTTAGGTGGTCTAGCTAGGGATCAAACTTACTCCCATCCACTGTCTCATTACGGGAGGTCGACATTTGATCCAACTGTAAACCAATGGAGCTAGAAAAGAGATGGACTCATAGTGGTTTGTAATGATGCTCTCCTCTTTTTTGACTGATTGATGGATATGAAGTGATTAAATGCAATAAGGCTGGGTACAAGACAATAAATTGTGCATTTATTAGCACAAACAAAGAGTTGCAATAAAATAATATTGAACACAGATTTGGAAAGGAGAATTAGAGAGGAACCCATCACTAAAATTGAGGCTCAAATGGTAGGGCAATAGCTGGGAACCATTGTCTCGGTAGACCCAAAAATAATATCGTTTACAGATCCAAAATCAAAATGTCACTTTGATGCTTCCTCTAGAAAAACCCTGAAAAAATCCTTGACTAATTCACTAACTGCAGACTCTGCACAAAAGTTGGAAGCCTCCAAGTCCCTTTTTCAGAATCAGAATCTTCTTGTCTTTGTCCAGCTTCTCTAGATCAGCAGCACTTCACCTTAGGATCTGTGAACGTATACACAAGGGGGAGAAAAATGGTGTTTGAGTTGTGGATGATTGAGAATGATGTTGGATGATAACAAATGAGGAGAGGATGCTCTTATATATTGTTCCCAAGGTATTTCATAAATTAGGCTGATAAGTGGTGGTAACTGACATGTCATCGTATCCAAATTTGGGCCCAATTTGGAGGGACTATGGTGCTTAGCGCCATAGTCCACAAGGACCATTGTGCTTAGTGCCATAGTCCAAAGGGACCATTGTGCTTAGCACCGTAGTCCACCAAGACTATGGCATCCATTACTGTGTCCACCCAAAAAAGGGTTGGAATAGTGGCACATGGAACATGCAATGATTTAATCTTCTTACTGGAAAATGACAACAGTTTGATAATGAAAAGGGCCAGAAATAGGCTTGGAAAGAGAAAATGAGGAGACACACTAAGGCAACGGAACAAAAGGGAATATAAAGTTATCAATTTGCGATGCTACAGGAATATGATCTCAGATGTGCTTTAATTGTAAGACCTTGGTGCTTTATAATACCTTGCGTGATGTTCCTTTACTATTGATGATGACATGCACTTGTTCTATGACCCAACACATTGTATGGATGAGATACTTGTATCCCTTCAAAGTAGAAATTATCATGACACTTGTGTTGATACACTGAACCTACTAATTAGCAGACTTGGGTTGTCAGAGATTTGACGTGACTTGCATCTGAAGAGGTTGTTAATGCGGTGTTGAATATTGGTACGAAATTGTGCTTTAATGATGGAATCATTTTATCACTACACTTCTTCTTGCCTTTGTTCTTGCTTGGCATGGACAATGTCCAAATCGTATCATGATCTCTCCTGTGCTGCACACTGAGCTATGCCATCAATTGATCATTGATGTAGATGTTTTTGAGGGTGCAAAAGAAAATTTCTTTGTAACTGTGAAGTGATTTACAAAGAAATGTTTCTAATCATTGTGCCCAAATATCCAATATTTTCAATTTTACCTTGAAAGTCAAAATATCCAAATTGACATCTACCTTGAAAGGATTTGTTCTTGTGCGGTTAGAAGCTATTTAGTGCATTGCAGTGCCAGGCTAAGTTGAGTCATGGAATTCCAGAATTTGTAGCACTATGCTTCCAAAGCTTCATTGATCATGCATTGAATGTTGGAAGACGTATTTGACAAGTTCTTTGCATCTGCTATATCAAAACTGCTCCATTATGTATATAGTAGCTTGAAGATGAAGCAAGAAAACAACCTTACCTCTTCTATTGTATGTGTTTGTACTAGCATGCCAAAACATTGCTTTCATATCAAGGATTATGTTGAGCCTAGGAGATGCATGGAGGACAAACCAGACTTATGAAGGATGGGTTTTATATATTATGCTAAAGGAAAACAAGAATGGTAAACCATTCGGACAATTGAAGCAGCTGATATTAGCAAATATGTTGTAAACATTTTCACCAGCAAATGAATATGGGACAGTCTTTTCATAGAGTTTGGAAGCTAAGAATGAAGATTCCCGTGAACCAGAAGATGGAAACACATCTAATTCTGTTGTTTATGTCTGTACAATGTCCACTGACAACTTTCTTAATGTGAGAGATACATGGATGTAAATAGAATACAACATGGCTACAAAACAAGAAAGACAAATTGTAATGATCCATTTCTGAACTGTCCACATTCTGCAGCCTTGTTAGTTGCACTTCCTAACAGTTCACATTCTGTAATGTGGCCAAAATGCGTCCATGTATAACACTGTTGAATTCTCCAGGTATCCTGTGCGGGGTTATACTTGCTTATGCATGGGAATGTGTGATGATCATGTTGCATTGCTCACTTGATAACACTGTCTTATGTGTGGTGGTATCTGATGACAATGAAAGTTATGGGTTCCAAATGCTGAAAAGATGAGTGCAGAAGATTTTGTGTGTGCAAAGGTTCTA
The DNA here is from genome assembly GCA_028749045.1 of Cupressus sempervirens. NCBI lineage: Eukaryota > Viridiplantae > Streptophyta > Pinopsida > Cupressales > Cupressaceae > Cupressus > Cupressus sempervirens. The sequence continues at coordinate 434,209,157 of CM053784.1, read as the reverse complement.
GTGTCTTGTGTGGTTGCGCTTTGATTGCTCACTTAAAAGTTCCATACAAAATGAAGATTCGTTATATTAGATATATCTTCAAGATTTACCCCCCTATTAGGCAATATATGGTGGGTATAAATGTTATGAGGCATTCCTTACTATTATAGCACATGAAAAAATCAAGTTGCCTTTTTATAAGAAAAATCATGCAAATGTTTGGTATCCCGTTCATATTTCTTATGATACTTTTAGTTATAATGTGGGACATTATGATACATAGCTGCAGTTTGTTTTGAAGGAAGTCTCGTGAATGAAACTGGTTTTAATTTTGCTTGCAGTCATTACCAGAATTCATATTTGCAAATGAGTCAGGTCTAGATATGCTAGAAACTACATTTGGATGTTTACAAGACCTTAGGTGGGACCAGACTCTAGATGAAAGTGAAAAGAAAAATGCTTATTCAGATATCACAAAAGTGATGCAGCAGGTATAAAGAGAATTATTTTTTCAACCTTGGTTTAGAATCTTTCTTGTTCAGAATGCTGGATCTGGAAATTTTAAGCCATAACATTCAATATTACGCAATATACTTTTGTTTGCAGGGTTTTGCTCATCTTACATCTGGAATTCGTCTCTCTAGTTTGGGACGACCTGTTGCTTATGAGAGAGCTATAGCATGGAATATACTAGATGACAATGACAGCATGGCGTGTATTGCTTTCATGTTCATCAATTGGTCATTTTAATTTGGTTTCACTGAAGCAGTGTTATACAATTTTTCTCAGTTTTACAGCTGCACAAAATGTTGCTAACATGTCTAGATTCTCTGTTTGAGTGAATTGCTGTCTAAGAACAAAATTCCTGCCATGAAGGTGATATTTAGAAGACCACGGGTATTTCATTATACACTCTCGTGTTCATTTGGAGTTATATTACTATTTACTATTGACTATTTGTGGATATAAGTACTGTTTGAAGGTTCATTTGTTTGCTATTTCAATGAACTGATATTAATTGCAGGCAATCCCATGTAAATTACAATACTAGTTTATCAGTTGAATCATTTGACCATGATATACCAAATCCCATGTAGAGTCAATTCAAGCCCGCTTGACATTCAATCTGCATTCCAATTTTATGAAAAAATCTAGGCTTTGAAACTCTGGGGGTATGGCAATAAACTGAAACTCGAGTAAAGAGTTCGTCCACTTTTCCAATTCAATCCTTGCAACCGTAAATCAACTTCATGGATTGATTCATCTTGTTTATTTCATTATTCATTCACGGATTTGGTGCAAGTTTTTATTGCTTATTTTTCTTATCGTAGTATTCTTGAGGATAATGTGAGCTTAGTTGAATCTTCTCATGATTTATCTTTAGATGTTTGTCCAACCTCTCTATCTATACAGCTTATTTGTCCTCTCAACCTAGTTTTCATGTTAAGCCATTACCTCTCATGTTCTACCTACTCTTTATTCCAAAAACAATAACAAGTATCATATATTTGGACATACATATCAGCATTTGACTAAAGGTCAAATTTTTCATCTCAATAGCTTGTTTTACCATAATGTTTAGTTTATACTTTTCTTGCATCAAAGCACATATCCAAGGAACCTAAGGAATATGATATAATAAAGCCTTCCTAAGATATCTTTTAGGGAATTAGTATGTGATATATATATGTGTGTGATAATGTTTAGTTCTGCTTCTCTCGCGCATATCCAAGGAACCTAAAGAATATAATATTTTTGAGACTTCCTAAGATATCTCTTAGTATGTGATATATATGTGTGTGTTCATTACATGTAGAGACATTTCAAAAAGATTAGTACCACTCTATAACTAGTAATTTCTTTGATAAAATTTATTGGTCATAAAGAAAATGCTATTTTATTTAATGGCATAGATATCCTAGTATTTTAGTTATCTATGAGCAATTACCCTTACACATTGTGGTTAGATATGATAACTTGAACTGAAATGTTACTTGGCTAATAATAGATCTTGTTTAATCTAAATGATTATATTGATTGTTTTCTGAAAATTATAAATATTGTTATTTCAAAATTTCAAAATTAGATCTTAGTACTGAGAAATTTGAAAATGTTGATAGCCATTGTTTGAGTATGAGTATTCAATCCCACACAATAGGTCCACTTGAGATAAATTATCTTATGTGATGCCTATATTGTTGTCTTATAATATGTACTAAGGGTTGCCATGGTTGCAAGTTATGTGAAACTTGCTTACGTTGCATCGATGTATCGATTTTTGGCATAATGGTAAAGATGTTGGATATTAGTAGATCCACAAAACATTTCTTTTGAAGTGAGACGATTGATGTGTTTCAAGATTGTATTATACAATCAATCAATCAAAGATGAGCTTATGAAGGAAGACCCACCACTAAATGATAATGCATTTTATCTTATGATGAATAGGGCATATTAGGCTTTACACCCTCTTGTGCATGAAAGTTGAAGATTGATTGTAGAGTTGACATTATTTGTATTATTTACATTGATCCATCCATATATTAATGACTGCTTAAGCACAAAATGACGACAACTCTGTGAAAATTAACACTATTGCAGTCATTGATTATTAATCTCCTATCTTAAATGATTATTAAACTGCCGAAAATAAATTTACAATTAATATTGAAAAATATCACAATTGCAACTTCACCAATAACATGCGGAAAGAAATTCACAACACAATGAACACAATATTTTCGGACAAATCATCCTTGGAAAACCCCCTAAGGGAAAACCAGTTCTATAGATGGAAAATATATTAACTTCAGCAAATCAAGAAATACAAAATTCTTTGCATCTCATTGGCAGAATTTAGACAATCTTAATTTCTTCTGCATCACTACAAACTCATTTGCTAATATTGCAAATGCTTCTACAAACTTGTGTACTCCAAATGCCTCCTTGACCCCCTTTTATACTACCTAACCAAGAGGTTTCTAGTTGCTTCTTGATCAAGACAACTTAACCAAGAAGTTTCTAGTTGCTTCTTGATTAAAACAACCTAATTAATAGGTTTACTAGTTTCTTCTAGGAGTAAATTAATTAACAAATATTTGCCAATTAATCACATAAGGACGAACAACTGTTCAAGCCACCTAAACTAACACTCCCTCTTAGCAAGGAAGTTGTTTTGCATGACACCCAACTTATCTTTGAAGAAGATGAATTTAGCCTTCTCCAATGCCTTAGAATGTCTGCTACCTGCTCGTCTGTAGGTATGTACTGTAGCTGAACAAACCCTCATTGTACACAATCTCTGATGAAGTGATATCTAATGTCTATATGTTTAGACATATCATGAAACACTAGATTCTTAGACAACTCGATGCAACTCTGATTATCGTAGTGTATCACAGTAGTCTAAACCTTCTGACCAAACAAGGCTACTAACAACTTCTGAAGCCATATAGCTTCACATGTCACCATCCTAGCTACTATGTGTTATGCTTCTGCTAAACTCAGAGCCACAAATTTATGTTTCTTGCTGAACTGAGATACAACTCCTGATCCCAAATGGAAATAATGCCTTGAAGTGATCCTTTTGTCTATTGTACTTCTTGCTCAATCTACATCAGTATAGCCTATCAATCTGATACCTTTACCTCAAACATATTTGATCCCATACTCAACAGTACCACGGAAGTAACACAATACATGCTTGATCGTTGTCCAATGCACTATCTTTGGTTCAACCATGAACTAAGTGAGTTCACTACAAATGCAACATTTGGCCTGATGTTGACCAAGTACATAAGTGAACCAATCAATTGCCTATGTAAGGTGTGATCTACATCCTTCTCCTTAGATGTATCTACTTTCTTCCAATTCATGATCATGGGTGTAGACATGGCTTTGCAATCCTCTATCTCGAATCTCTTCAAGACTTCAATGCAATATTTCCCTTGACCAAGGAAAATGTCTCCATCTGTCTACCACACCTCCATGCCTAGAAAGTAGTGCATAAGTCCCAAATCCTTCATCTCAAACTCTTCTACAAGGTCCCTCTTGCAGTCTTATATGAGCCGTAGTGCACCTGTAAGAAACAAGTCGTCCACATAAAGAACAAGAATGAGAATCTCACCCCCAACCACCAAGTAGTAGAGGTTAGCATCCACTTCACTCTTCACAAAGCCCATTTCTTGCAAGTATGTATCAATGCGCTCATACCATGCTTTGGGAGCCTACTTGAGTTCGTACAATGCTCTCTTCAATATGCACATGTGGGTCTCTTTGTTGTGTGCTACAAAGCCTTCTGGTTGCTCTATGTATACATCCTCCTTCAATTCACCATTAAAGAATGTTGTCTTGACATCCATTTGATGGATCTACCATCCCAGTTGTGCTACAAATGAGATCACAGCTCATATAGAAGTATTCGTGGCCACTGGAGCAAATGTCTCTTTGTAGTCTATTTCCTCCTTCTGAGAGAACCCCTTGGCCACAAACCTTGCCTTGTATTTTTTGATACCACCATCTACACTGTGCTTTATCTTATAGATCTAGCGTGATCCAACTACTGCTCTATATGTTGGTCTAGGAACTACCTCCCACACATCATTCTGCATTATTGAAGAATATTCCTCAACCATAGCATCTCGCCATACCAGATGCTCTATAGCCTCCTGATGGCTAGAAGGTTCACTATCTACCAACTAGATAACTAATACCACATAGTCATTGAACTTGGCTGGTTGTCTCTATTGTCTAGTACTTTTCCTAGGAGCTCCCACAAACTCTTGAGTATCCCTTGGTATCTCTTGAACCTCGCAGTTCCTGCTACCAATTGTAGAGGATGGAATATCAACCTCTAAGTCATCTAGATGAATTTCTTGTTGCTCCATGCTTTGTGAAACTTCACCACGTGAGCCTACACTTGTACTGGTAACTATACTTCTGCTTTGTTGCCCTTGACTAGGCCTTGGAGCTTCTGTTGGTTGCTCACTCTAATCATCTACTGGAAAATCTATGGACCTTCTAAATGCCCTGTCCTCCATGAACTTTACATCATGTTTGACAATAATTCTTTTGGTCTTGGGGATAAAAAAATCCTATATGCCTTTGAGGTTTCACTATACCCAACAAAGTACCCCCTCGTTGCAGTTCGATCTAACTTGGTACGTGTATCACCTGGAATATGACTATGCCAAATTCCCAAATATTCTGAAATGATCAACATCTAGCTTCTTTCCTGTGAAAGCTTCCTTTGGTGTCATCTTGTCTAGTACCTTGTGTGGAACCTTGTTTTGAATGTAGATTGTTGTACTACATGTCGTTGCCCATAAATAGCAGGGCATATCTTGGTCATGTAGCATAACTCTTGTTGCCTCTGATATAGAATGATTCTTCCTCTCAACAACTCAATTTTGTTGTGGATTGTAAGGAACAATCCACTTTCTCTTTATTCCTTCTCTTGTACAAAACTCCTGGACGTTATTTCCTTTGTACTCGCTTCCATTGTCTGACCGAAGAACCTTTATCTTACTTCTCGTCAAATTCTACATAAGAGCCTTGAACTCTTGGAACTAACTAAAAACCTCATCCTTGGTCTTCAAGAAGTATATCTAGGTCTTCTTGGAGAAATCATCGATAAAAGTAACATAGTACTCATATCCTCTGAGAGACTTTGTCGACATCGGTCCACAAACATCTAAATGTACTAGATCAAGAACACCTCCAAATATGGTGTCACTCCTTGGAAATGATGCTTTCACAGGATTCCGCAACATGCATCCCTTACATACATCATCATGCTCTATGCTCACCTCTAGAACACCTATCACAGTCTCACGAAGCAATTTAAGCACTCAATGGTGAATATGGCCCATCCTCTTATGCCACAGCTCTTCAAGATCTCTAGGATTATTGCTAGTCATGAGTGCCTTAGGAGTATCAAACTGCAACCTATAAAGGCGATCACTCCTAACTTCAATAGTTATGGGTGATTTCCAATCCTTGTGCTTAATTAACACATGTCCCTCTAAAGAGTACATTGTACCCCTTATCCTGAAGAACAGATATGGAAATCAAATTAATACCTAAGCCTAGCACATGAATACATCATGAACTGGAATTATCTTTCCATTCTCCCTTTGAAACTAAACAGCCCCTTTCCCAACTGAGTTGAGTTTGGACAAGCTTCCCATAGAAATCTAGATATTGGTGTTCTCCTTATAACTGGAGAAGTACTCTCTAACCACTGTCATATGAAATAAAACCCCACTATCTATATATCAGATATTCTATAAGATTGAGCTTACCATACAAGCTACAAGTACAAACTCATCTTCCATTCTACTACAGAGGTCTTCTACACTTGCTGAAGTTGTCACCTGCTTCTTTGCCTTCTTCCTTTCTAGGCAATCATTGACATAGTGACCATACTCATGAGAACCAAAGCACTTGACCTCAGAAAGGTCCTTTTTCTTCTCGCTTTGTGAATTCGATCCTTTTCTAGATCCCTTCTTTGCTTTCCCTTTCCTTGCTAGGGCAACGTTTTCTTGTTCCACCTCACTTTTCTTACTCTTGTTGGCCCCATTGATAAGACTTAGTCTAAACTCCCCCTGAGTGAAATCAATCCATAGTCGATCGCAACTCGGTAAGGTATCTCGTCCACTAACAACTTGAACAAAGACACTTCACTATTTAGAAAACCCATTTAGGGCTATTCTCACTAGCTCATCATCACTAGGACTACTTCCAACAACTATGAACTCATCCTTGACAAGTCTAAAATTGGTGAGGTAACTTATAATGTCTTCTCTATGGTTCATTTGGGTATTCTTCAACTTCTCTCTGAAAATCATCTTCCTATTGGTGGTAGCATTTTGGTATAGATTCAAAATGACATCACATGTCTTCTTCATCATGTCTAGCTCTGAGATATGTGAAACAATATGATCCTTGACACCATCAAGGATAATCCTCCTCGCCTTGGCATTGTCCTTATATGTTGCAAGTTGTGTTGCATCGGTTGGTATAGGTACAACACTAGTAACATGATCCTTGATACCATTCTCTTCCAACAATAAAGAAATTTTGGCCTTCTAGACACCAAAATTCGAGGCACCATCCAATATGTCCTGATCTCTCAAACCAGCTGAAGCCATCTCAAGGGATTAAAGCAATTATAATTCTCAAGAGATCACACTACATTATATAAACCCTTAATTTCTTTCCTAGGGAGAATCTTTTCTAGCCTCAACACTACTCTAATACCATGTGAAAATTAGCACTATTGCAATCACTGATTATTAATCTCCTATCTTAAATGATTATTAAACTACTGAAAATAAATTTACAGCTAATATAAAAAAATAAGACAATTGCAACTTCACCAATAAAATACGGAAAGAAATTCACAACACAATGAACACAATATTTTCGGACAAATCATCCTTGGAAAAACCCCTAAGGGAAAATCAGTTCTACATATGGAAAATATATTAACTTCAGCAAATCAAGAGACACAATTCCTTGCCTCTCACTGGCAAAATTCAAACAACCTCCTAATTTCTCTTGCTAATATTCCCTATTGCTATCCGCAATGCTATCACTACGCCTTTGCTAACACTGCAAGACTATTTGCTATCACTGCAAACTCATTTGCTAACACTGCAAATGCTTCTACAAACTTGTGTACTCCAAATGCCTCCCTTGACCCCTTTTTATACTAACCAAGAGGTTTCTAGTTGCTTCTTGATTAAGACAACCTAACCAAAAAGTTTTTAGTTGCTTCTTGATAACAACCTAACTAAGAAGTTTCTAGTTGCTTCTTGATTAAAACAACCTAACCAATAGGTTACTAGTTGCTTCTAGAAGGAGTCAATAATTAACAAATATTTTCTAATTAATCACATAAGGACAAACAGTTGTCCAAGCTACCTAAACTAACAAACTCAACTTGATCAATTATATGGTGGTGTATCTAAGATTGTACAAAAGCCTTTGGAAGCATAAAATACTTGAGGCATTAGTTTTTCATCAAAGTAGAAAACAATATGGGAATGCTTATATTTTCAATGGTATAAGGTAATAGTTAAATAATTGAAACAAAAGAAAGTGAACATCATGCAAGTATGATTGGTATTGATTTTTAGTGATATCATTAGCATGGTATTATAGTTGACTTAGTTTATGGTTATGAGATTTATTTTATTGTATTGATTGATTCATTCTAAAATGATTTCATGATAAACATTAACCCTATTGGGGTAGATATTTATCAACATTAAACATTTATTACTTTGGACTTTTCAACTAGGAAAGAGAGAAGGTTTATAGTCATACTTTGTGAACAAGAGAAAATCCTTCCTATTCCACCAGAAAATTGTAAGAGCCCCTTTGTTTGTGAGAATTGAACTGGATTAAAATGACCAATTGATGAACCTTCATGATTGTATTCATGTCACATTTATACTAGATTCATATCATCAAGCAGTTGTTGACATTCATGGTTGTATTCTCATGTAAACTATAAATGTTGTTATACTGGATAAATGATCCAATGAGATTTCTTGGGAGTTTGAGACCATGTAGAAGACTCGAGTGGCTAGGTTTTTAACTTGTTTGTCTAGCCATTTCCCTATGCGTATAGTTTGGAGCCAAAATTATCCTTATGTAAGTTGCCTCTAATCTTCCAATGTTTACGCATGGTATGGTGAAAATTGGGTAATAGTTTGAAAATGAATTAGGTGCCATCATGGTAGGGGTGATACTTAAGTAGTTGGAGGTGTGACTGTAATGGTTGAATTTTCTCACACCCACTAAACAACTACACCATTTTATCACAACACTAGTTCTCCAAGTCATAGTGTAATACAGAGGAATGTGATCATTGTTTGTCCAAAATAATTGAGAGCCCATGTGAAATTAACTCAAAATTTGATCCACTCTTCAAAATTATAAATTATACCGAGAACTAGGTAATATTTTATTTGGCATTGTCCTAGAATTTTTATTGAGTTTCTTCCAGTGTGTATCATGTGCATTGTCCTAGAATTTTTGTAGGTAATATTTTATTTGGCATTGTCCTAGAATTTTTATTAAGTTTCTTAAGGTGTCATGTAATCTGTAGAAGTTATAGATGAGACGATAGGACATTATAGAGGCACAATATAAAATAAAGGGTGTCGAATGTTCAAAACAGATTTCAGTACAATTTGACGAGATAAAATATCTTCCCCATTAAATTCTACAAGAATAAAATGGGTACAATCATATTCTCAAAACCAAATTCTAGATTGACAAATCCAACATCTAACAAATTCTAGTATTAGACAAATGTTGCATTTCCTAATTCCAGGTAATATTTTATTTGGCATTGTCCTAGAATTTTTATTGAGTTTCTTGAGGTGTCATGTAATCTGTAGAAGTCATAGATGAGATGATAGGACATTATAGAGGCACAATATAAAATAAAGGGTGTCAAATGTTCAAAACAGATTTCAGTGCAATTCGACGAGATAAAATATCTTCCCCATTAAATTCCACAAGAATAAAATGGGTCCAATCATATTCTCAAAACCAAATTCTAGATTGACAAATCCAACATCTAACAAACTCTAGTATTAGACAAATGTTGCATTTCCTAATTCATTGATGGGACCTAAGAGATTGATAAGCATTGACTAAGGAGAGAACTTGTTGCCATGTCCCCGTGAAGGGTTGGTGATAGGAGACCAAGGAAGATATTCAACATCAAATTTCTCTTGTGATTCTATCTATTTAAAATGATGCCTTGGTTGTTTACAAATTATAATAGACTTTTCTTATCTCAAGTTTTCTTCATAGAATTCTAATGGTCTTTCCCTATATTTTTAACAATTAGATCAAAATTAAAATCCATTAATTTAATGCCTAGAAAAATAATTAATGATTCCTCTAATGATTTCTTGTTGAATCTTGGTTTGGTTTCTTGTTGAACCTCAACTCTAGGAAGCTTGATGATCATCCACAGACAAAACTATTTGTTATTGAATAAAATGCAAATTATGAAAAACTTGAGTATAAATTCATCATAAATGTATTTTGGAAATGTACAACAAACCTATAAATCTTTAGAAGGATATTTCTCTTATTTATTTAGAAACTTAAAGCACTAACATAATCACTCCCAGTTCTTATGCTTAAGAAATGTTAATTAATATAGGCTTTGACTTTTAGGGAACTATCATTACAAATTGAAAAGTAGGAGAGATAGGTTCATGTGAATCACTACTCATGAAACAAGGGTCAATGAGTTTGACTGAAATACTACATAGTTAATCTTGATAACAATATCACTATCAAGTGAAATATGAATTTATACGTTTATCTCAATCAAATTGAGACTAAGATATACGAATTCCAAATATGGTCCAAACTATAATGTTTTACATATTGACTCCTAAATATGGTCCAATTATAATATTTTATATAATGACTCTTTTAAAGATGAAAATTTTATTTAATTAGGAATACTTAGGAATATAATAAAATAAGTAATAATACAAAATAAAGACCTTAATAGCTTTTGAACATAACTAAAAATTAAAAATTACTTATCCTTGAATATATATGGCTTGATTAGTAGCATGTTTTTAAATAAATCAACGATAAAAAATCTTTCTTTAATGCATTTGTTTATGGAAAACATAGAAAACTACTTGACGAGTGTTTGACTTTATTTAAATTCTAGAAAATTAATTATAGCAATTTACTTTGAAATGATGTAAATAAGAAAAAATTCTTACTAGTCCATAGACCTAATATCTTAATTTACATTTTTTATCGACTTAACTTTTGAGAGAAAACACAATTACATGGTGTAAGAATTTTAGTTTAAATGGATAAGAGAAACATGCCAAGTCATTATAAACACTCTTCAATTTAATTATGTTCTTCATCTCATGATAATATAATTATATATAGGAGAAGGATAAAAAATTAAGAGTTAAAAAATATTAGTTTTAGTACCCTTTCTAACATAAGTATTGATTGATAATGCAAGATAAAAGAATAACATAATTTCCTTGGTGTAGGAGCACCTAGGTAAGACTACTTAGTAACTTAGGGTTCCTTGTTGAGTTTTGTCTTGTAGTGGCCTTAGCCAAGCCACTAGTGTAATAAAGGTGCTAGTGAGTCCTAGAGTATGACTTTTCCACTAGGAGGTCTAATTAGGTCCTTAGGAACATGCAATGTTACTTGGTTGCCCAATGTTGCTAAGTGTGATGCAATTGTTGCCATTCTTGTTAAAAGTGGCATTTGTGCATTTGAAGGGCTAAATTGGACATGAAAAGGGTGAAATGGTAGTTTCATGTCCGAAGTGACATATTCAAGAATTTAGTAGAGTTTCAGAAGGCTCTGACCAAGCCTGGTCAAGTTAGACAAAAAGTTGTCAAGTAGCAGGACAATTTTGCAAAATTGTAAAAGTTGTCATGACAACTTTTATTGCCAAAAGTGCAATTTCAAGCAGAAGGTTTGTTGGGTGGATATTTTGCAACTAATAGTTTTGGGTAAAATCCAGTCATAAAATAGGATGACTAGCCGCAGTGTGTGAGACAGAGTCTCTCCTATCTTAAAGGGAAGACTCCCCCTTCTCATCGTTCCTTGGATCAACTCAAGATAAGCAAGAAGTAGAGAGTTTTTGTAAGGGGCATTACCAATATTCTTTCCTTTTATCTTTCATAAAAGAATCCACTTACCCGCAGAGCGAGTAATGGGCAATATGAAACCTCAAACTACACTTTTATCTAAAGTTGTAAATAGTGATACTGATAAACTAACACTAACTCAAAGACTAACTGAAAGCATACTAGATTGGCTTTAAGTCCTTCTTTAACCTATTCTATAAAAATAACCTCTACCATTGGGGCACAAAGACTTCCATAAGTAGGGAATCTTAACTATTTTTTGTGAATTTGAGATGGTAATACAAGCTACAATCAAAGCTCCTAGTCTATGTATTGCCACAACCACTCCCAGTCAAGGCTTCGACTTTGATTGCTTCTTAAATCACTATACTCTATTATTGAACACACAATAATAACATGAATCAAAGACAATATGCACAAATTATAGTTAAAGCTTCTAATTTGCTCTATCACAATTGCTTCTAGTCAAAGCTTAGAATCCAATTGCTGTTTTTTATTCACTTTTCTCTCAACTTCGTACTACACAATCAAAGTTATGCTTGCACAAATGTGGTAGAGCTTTCTTGCATACAAAAAAAGATTATTTTTACAATGAGGGGGCAATACTCCTTTATATGGGCAAAGGAGTTGAGAAAAAAATGGAGGAAAAAGTGGGAGCAACTCAACCAACTTTGATCCGGTTTAACTAAAAGAGTAATTATTGGGTTATATGCAACTACACGTGTAACTCACAATACATGTAATTACACATTTTCATGTAATACATCCTCTTCAATTACAAACATGAAGCAAGAAGAAGAAGAAAGACGAAAGAGAATTGAAACAATCCTAGGGATTTTCCTGGAAGGCCTTATACTTGGTGATGCTATCCCAGATGATCATAGGATCGGGAGTTCCTATATTTTGTGCCACTACATTCACCTTGATAACCATGGTCTTGCATATTTTGATATACCTTTGACTCTCTTTGATGAATTGTCCATTGTTATTTAAAATCTTGATGTGATCAAGCTTTTCTCGTTCAAGTTGTCGTGAATTCTCCTTTGTAGATAGGTACATTCTAGATTCTTTGACACTTTGAAAACCTTTTCGACGATGTTCGAATGTAAACTCAGAATAACTTTCCATCAACACCTTTTACTCTCTTTTTTTGAAGTAAAGTGCTTGGGGCATGTGAATGTGTGCAAATGACAACTTTTGACTTTAAAAGTGTGACCTTTAGTCAAAAATGGGATCTCAAATGTCATTACACATAAAGTGAATTACATGTAAATGCAACATGTAATGAGGAATGAAAAATGAGATGACATGCGAATGCGGATGGAGAATGAGCTTACATGTAAGTGTGTATGAAGGACAAGATGAAATGCACAATGACACAGGAAGTAGAATAACATGTATTTGCTCATGAAAGTGTAAGTGCATATGGAAAGATGGAAATGGAATTAAATGATGCTCTTGCATGAAATGAAAAGTGGAGTGAAAGTGAAACATGCTCAAGTTCTTGGGAAAGAACTTGCAATTTCTTCCAAAAGAAGAAAAACGAAAAAGCAAGCAAGCAAACAATGAAAACAAACACATGCCTTTGGTCTTAAACTCAAACATGTCAACAAGAAAGTTGCTTTGAAGTGAAAATTCGAATTTGGAATTTGAAAATTTTTGAAAAAGTGTGAAAATAAGAGTTTTCATCATTTTTATAGGCAAAATGCACTTTTCATGGCATACATTTAGACAAATGTGCAACTTCAAGTTAAAATATGCATGGAAATAGCAAGATAAATATGAATTGATGAGAAAGTTTAAAAATGTCCACTTACTTGGAGATCAAAGAACCAAAATAGCAATAATAATAGACTTTGAAGACCAATCCTCCTCCAAATCTAGATTCTCAAACAATAATTTAACTTTTTCCATACTTGCATTCAACAAGTATTAATGAGCAATGAAGGGTCAAATTTGACATGAAAATACAAAATACATAGTCTCCAAAGACAAAATCATGCATTAAAACTCAAAAATGACCCCTCTTGATCAAAGGTATGGGTTGGGAATGCCAGTTTTTGAGTTTTTTGAACAAAAATGTGACTTTTTATACAAAAATCAAGGCCATTTTTGCAAAAACGTGGCCAGAAAATGCATGTTTTTTAGTCATTTTTTACTTGTGTTTGCAAAAAATGACTTCCTCAAATGCTAATACATGAATCCAAATGCAAAAAAGTGACTTCAAAACACATAAAAGTGGATAAAAAGCCTAATTTTAGGGGCATTTTTAGCAAAAATGTGATTCATAAAAGGCATGAAACAAAAACGTTTTGACTTCCAAACACCAAAATGTGACCCAAGATGCAATGTAAACCACTTAAAATGCCAAATTGATTTCTCCTCTTGCCAAAATGTGAGCAAAAAATGAATATTTTTGGTGATTTTCTAAAAAATGTGCCCTTGAAAGGAGTTAAAAATAACATTTTTTAGCAAGAAAAACCCACATTCATTGTTTGAAAACCTAGGGATTGGAAAAAACAACCCTATTAGAGAAGATTTCAAGAAAAACTATGAATGAAATCAATCAAAATCTTCAAAAATGGGTTCTTGAGAGTTCTTTGCATGTGTTTTTCTCCACAATGGAGTTTAGAAGGGCAAAAACATGAGATTTCATGCAAAAGACACCTTTTTATGGTTAGTGCATATTTAAAAAACATGCCAAGATGCAAAACTCACTTTTTTGAGGTGAAAATATATATTAAAAACTCACTTTTAGTGAAAAACTCACCTTTTTGATGTGGATGCATGTTTTAAGTGAAAACTCAACTTTTTGGTGTAATTACATGTTTAAGTTATACAACTCACCTTTTTGATGTCATTGCACATTTCAAGTGAGTTTATATGCAATTGCATCAAAAGGTCCACTTTTGATGACTTTATACTTCTAAGTTGAAATTTACATACAATAACATGAAAAAAGTCTACTATTGATGGATTTTACATGTAAAGACATAAAATTGTCCACTTTTGATGACTTTAAATGATTTAATTAACACATGTCAATTTGAATTCATTAAAATATTATTTAAATGGAACATAAATTATATTTACACATCAAATTATCAATATAACATGTAAATATCATTTAATAAGTAATATTTACTAAAGCATTTGATATAAATGCTAAAAATTAAATTGAATTATATAGTTCGTAGAGTCACTTAAGTGAAATTTTTTTTTAAAAAATCAACTTGAAAATATAACATAAAGTGCACTATAGTTATTTTAAGTAAAAATTTAATTGATAAAGTAACTTAAAAACATAACATTAAGTGCATTTAAGTTATATTTTTCAAAAAGTGAATGTCAAATTAGAAATATAACATGATATTTTTAATTCATGTTGTTGCATAAAACATGTCCATTTTTTGGGCACTAAAATGACCATATCTTTTGACTGACAACTTTGATTAAGCTCTAGGCTAAATCAAATCAAAAGGGATTTTGAAAGCCATAACTTGAGCAAAACCAAAGGACTAAAATCCAACAAACACGCACTCAAAAGAAAAAGAAAAGGATGATGAAGGCATCAAAAATCAAGCATAGGCTTGACAAATAGAGAAATGAAAAAGGACTTGACGAAAGCCTTCAGTAAAAGAGTCCATTATATCAATTGATATTGATTAGTTGATCAATACTAACCAATTAAATAATGAACTAAACTCAGAGAAATGTGAAACTAATTTGAAAAAGTTTCGTACTATTATCTACATTTTGTGATGACAAAATGCAGGACAACAAGGTTGAATAACCATCTCAAAGCAATTGGAGCATATGTAATGGATCTATATAAGGCCTCCCTCGACCTGTAACAAGGGTTGGATGGCATTGTGAAAGAATTTTGGTTAATGAACATTTTTTTTATTGAGTTATTTTACCATAGTCAGGGTCTTTTGCTTCATTAGGGTACTTAATGGATTGAACTCTATACAATGTCTTGTTTTCAAGTTGGTAGATGTAAATACTAGGTTTTGTGTATGATTAGATAGTACTTTCAGTAACATTTCTTTGTATTTTGAAAATATTTTTGTTTTCCCCACTATCACTAGTCTGAACTAGGTAGTTTTGGAAGATGGGGTCATAACTCACTTTTCCACCATGGAAACTATGCGGTCTCTTGGAATGTTTCAGATGACTCCTTATACTATAGGCATACAAGCGCTTAGGCCCTAGAAAGCAAGTTTTGTCTTTTTATAGTAATGCCCTAAGAAAGCCAAGTGAGCATGGTTGAGGATCACAAAGATTGGAACAACATTTAGTGGGATTGAGCGCATTGATTTATTTAATCCAAGTGGATGGGAAGAAGGATATGAGGATGGATAATTCATATGTCCAAGTTGAAGTCCTGGAAATATGATTTGATAGCAATTTGAACAAACCCTTGTGAACTTTGTCAGCATATTGGAAAACCCTTGATTTTAGGCTTAAAATTAGCAACCCACTATATGGAAAGGTTGGGGAAGTGAGACCAAGTGAATCTCAAAGGTCTTTCAAAAGGGTATCAGGATATGAAGTTTGTTTGCCATATTATTAAGCCTTTTTCCAAGTTGTGTACCAAAAGGTTAGTTTGGAGGCCTAATTCCTTGTAGCTCTGTTAGGCTTAATTTGGAGCAATTTCTTGAAATCGATAGAGATTCCTATGGGATTTTGGTGGATGAGCATTGGAATGACCCCAATGTCCTAGGGATAGTCATCTCTCTCTCTCTCTCTCTCTCTCTCTCTCTCTCTCTCTCTCTCTCTCTCTCTCTCTCTCTCTCTCTCTCTCTCTCTCTCTATTTTGAGTAGGTTGTGATCATGTGTGGTCATTTGGCGTGGATAACCTAGCAAGGCTTCTAAATAGTGTTGATTGGATGGAGTTGAATTCTAAATTGATGTGGACAAGTTGAAAGAAGGAAGGATTGGAAAGGTAGTCCTTCTAGGTTAGGGTTAGTGTGAGAAACCTAGTAGGCTAGAGAAGTGGCCTAGAGGAAACCCTAAGAGAAGATAGGGTTTAGGAGCAAGACTTGTCCTTACATCAGAGTCGTATCAAAGCCCCAAAAGATTTGGGATTGTGGATAGATGTTTCAAACTAAATATGAATGAGTAGGTGAAACAATCATGGTAACTAATGTAGAGTTAGCCAAAGAGATAGGTGAGAAAAAGGAGAAAAACAAAATCCTTGAAGAATCCCTAGAAGAAATGAAGACTAAGCTAGAAAAAGTTGCTAAAGCAACCAATAATAAAGACAAAGAAGGTGAAAGTAGTGATAAAGGAAAGGAAATGATTGATGAGGAAGACATCATACTTGAACCAAACCCTCTACTAAATGAAGAACCATTCTTGAAGGCCATTAAGGCACTAGGAGGAAAAGCCCTAGAAGGAATTCCATTGTTTAATGCAACAATGGACATTGATATAGTGATGGAATGGATTGAGGGAATGAAGAATCATTTTGAATGCGAAGGTGTCATAGTGGTACAAAAGGTAAAGGTTGCCAAATTAAGGCTTAGAGTAGCTAATTGGAATGCCATAGTGACCAAAGTAAAGGAGAATTATCTACCTGAAGACTATGAAGTATACTTACATAGAAGGAGGCAAGGTCTAAAGAAAAAAAACCTTTGATGTGGCCTCTTCCGCAAAGGAATTTCAAGAATTATGCCCGAGGTCAAAGATTCAGGAAGAGGAACCTCTTAAGGTAGTAAGCTACTTGGGTGGACTAAAGCGGAGCATCCGAGAAGAGCTAAGTATATGGACCCCTACCACTGTGCAAAAGTGTCATCAATTGGCTCTTAAGGTGGAGGAGAATAATAGGAAGAAGGGGGACTCAAATTTCAGAGGTAGAGGCAAAGGAAGAGATCAAACAAGATATAGAGGTGGATACCAAGGCATAGGTAGTATTCAAAGAAACTAGGGCGAGTCTAAAATTACTAAGCAAGGTAATGAAACTACTTCAAGGGGAGGTTATACAAGAGGAAGAGGCACTAAAGGAGTATCCAATAGAGGAAGAGGTGCAGAGAGGAGCAACTCATACTTTGTGAGTATGAAGTGTTACACTTGTAGATAGTTGGGTCACCTTACCTAAAGATGTCTTGACAAGCCTACTTCTTCAAACAGTGATAAGAGAGTTGCATATGCTAATGAGGACACAATGAGTTCCATGGTATTTGTGGTAGATCATATTGATTCAAAGAGAGGAGAGAACTTGATATTGAAGAAAGTGTTGATTAGACAACCAGCCAAGGATGCGCCCGAGCATAGAAGAGCCTTGTTCAAAATCACGTGCAAAATTTTGGGCAAGGTGTATAAGGTTATTATGGATTCAAGCTCCACATAAAACATCATATCAAAGGAAGTAGTGGATGAGCTCAAGTTGTTAAAGTTACCCCATGTTAACCCTTACAAGGTGACATGGTTGAACAAAGGGCATAATGTGTTAGTCAATGAGAAAACTTGGGTTGAATTCTCAACTGTAGGCTATAAAGACATATTGCTTTGTGACATATTGCTTATGGATGCATGCCATCTACTATTGGGCAGACCTTGGCAATATGATAGAGGTGTTGTATATGATGGGAAGGAAAATTCCATTTCTTTCAAGAAGGATGGAAAAACTTTCAAAATTCAGTCCTTATTGGAGGAGGATGAAACATAGTCCAAGACTCTTGGTGTGTTATTGAGTAGTGGGAAGGAATTCATCAACTCCCTTAAACATGAAGATAGTGAAGGGTATGTTATTCTTCTTAAACTTAATGAAGAGAAGAAATCTAGGCAAGAGTCCTTACCCACTAAAATCCAAGAGATGCTTGTAAGGTATAAGGATATTGTCACTAATGGGACTCCTGCAACTTTACCTCCTAGGAGAGTGATAAGTCATCAGATTGACTTTGTACCTAGTGCTTCATTTCCAAATAAAGAAGCCTATAAGCTTACCCTAGATCAAAATAGAGAGGTAGTTAAGAAAGTGCAAGTACTCCTAGATTAGGGTCTGATAAAGAAGAGCATTAGTCCTTGTGTAGTGCCAGTAGTCTTGGCATCCAAGAGGGGAGGAAAATGGAGGCTTTGTATAGATTCAAGGGCCATAAACAAGATCACTATAAGGTATAGGTTCCCCATACCTAGAATTGAAGACTTGATGGATTGTCTTGGAGGAGCTTAGTATTTCACAAAGCTAGACCTCAAAATTGGTTACCACTAGATAAGGATAAAGGAAGGTGATGAGTGGAAGACAACTTTTAAGACCATAGATGGATTGTATGAGTGGCTTTTGATGATATTTGGGCTCTCAAATGCTCCTAGTACATTCATGAGACTCATGAATGAAGTGTTGAAAGATTACACTAAAAGGTTTGTGGTGGTACATCTTGATGATATACTCATCTTTAGTAAAACAAGAGAAGAACACCTTGAGCATGTGGAGATGGTACTAAGGAAGTTGCATGAAGAGAAGTTGGCAATCAATTTGGAGAAATGTGAATTTATGAAGCAAGAGCTTGTCTACCTAGCATTTGTAGTATCCAAAGGGTCTTTGAAGATGGACCAAGACAAAGTTGTAGCTATCCTAAACTAGCCACCACCTACCACAACAACAGAGATAAGAAGTTTCCATGCATTAGCTTAATTCTATAGAAAATTCGTTAGGAACTTCAATGGTATTTGTGCACCATTGTAGACACTATAAAGGATGGGATAAAGACCAAGTTTAGGTGGACTTCTGAAGTAGGAAATGCATTTGAAAAGTTGAAAGAACAAGTAGCCACACAACGTATCCTTAAACTACCTAGTTTTGACAAACTGTTTACCCTAGAATGTGATGCAAGTGGTATGGTAGTACGAGGTGTGTTAAGCCAAGAAGGTAGGCTAGTAGCCTTCTTCAATGAGAGACTAAATGAAGCCAAGAAGAAGTATTCTTCTAATGACTTTGAATTGTATGCTTTTCTTCAGTCTCTTAGGAAGTGGAGGCATTAGCTTCTACCCAAGGAGTTTGTGGTGTTTATTGACAACTAGACCCTTAGCTACATCAATACACAAGAAAAGTTAAGCAATAGGCATTTGAAGTGGATGGAATTTATTCAAACATTCACATTCACCATCAAGCACAAGAAGTGGAAATTGAATAAGGTTTCATATGCACTAAGCAAAAGGAAGTTGACCATCCAAGAAGTTCAAATACATAGCATTGACATAGAGAGTTTCAAGACCTCTACAAGGATGATCAAGACTTTGCTGAGGCCTATAAGGTATGCTTTGAATTTTACAATCATTTTCACAGTTCTTTTTCTAATTACACTTTGCAAAGTGGACTATTGTTCAAAGGAAACCAATTGTGTGTTCCTAAGGGTTCTATGAGAGAGAGCCTTATCCAAGAAAAGCATAATGGAATCCCAAGTGGTCATTTTGGCATCAACAAGACCCTAGAGTTAGTTCAAAGGTTCTACTATTGGCCAAAATTATCAAGAGATGTGACAAGATATGTAGAACAATGTGTAGTGTGCATGAAGGAAAAAGGAGGAGCTAGTAATGTAGGTTTGTACCAACCTTTACGAGTCCCTCATAGGCCATGGGAGTGTGTTAGCATGGACTTCGTTGTAGGGTTACCTAAGATAAAACATAGATGTGATAGCATCTATGTTGTAGTGGAGAGATTTAACAAAATGGGTCATTTTATACCTTGCAAAACTACCCATGATGCTATTCATATATCACATTTATTCTTTAAAGAGGCTATGAGGATTCATGAACTACCCCTAAGAATTGTGCAAGATAGGGATGTAATTTTATGAGCCATTTTTGGAAATCCTTGTGGAGCAAGTTGGGAAATAATCTATCTTTTACACCATCTTACCACCCTCAGAATGATGGCCAAACTAATGTGGTTAATAGGGTGTTGGGTAACTTGTTAAGGTGCCTAACTAAAGAGTATGATCAAACATGGAATGTGATTATTCCTCAAGAAAAGTATGCATATAATGCCAGTGCAAATAGAACAATAGGTAGAAGCCCATTTGAGATTGTTTATGAGATGCACATCTAAGAGGTGTGTGTGAACTTAGAGACCTTGAAACTCTAGAGTATAGGAGTGGTCAGGCTGAAGACTTTACTTAAACCATGAATGATATCCAAGAAAAAGTGAAGAAGACTATACAAGAGACTACACAAAAATTGAAGGCTAAGGTAAATGAAAAGAGGAAGGATGTTCAGTTTGTAGTAGGTGATTATGTCATGGTACATTTGAACAAGTCTAGGTTGCAGAAATGAGTACCTACTAAACTACAGATGAAGAGAGTGGGACCCTATAAGATACTAGTTAGCTAAGTATGGAGCTAATGCATATAAGGTGGAAATACCTAGTGATTTGAACATCTCACTTGTTTTCAATGTGGTAGATTTGATCAAGATAAAAGGGCCTTTAACTAAAGTAGATTTGAAAATACATGAGGTTGGCAAGGATGTGGCATATGATGTCCTACCTTCCAAGATGCAGCTAGAGGTAGAGAAAGTATTGGATTCAAGAGTCAAGAAGAATACTAGACACAAGGTGTACATGAAACACCTCATCAAGTGGAAATCTCGGCTAGAGTTAGAGGCAACATGGATTGCAACTATAGATTTCAAGAAATTGGGAATTTCTAATGGCATCTTGTCTATAGGAGTGACATGATTTACTCTTGTGGGGATCATGGTACAAGAGCACCCAGGTAACGCTAGTTAGTAACCTAGAGTTCCTAGTTGAGTTTTGGCTTGTAGTGGCCTTAGCCAAACCACTAGTGTAATAAAGGGGCTAGTGAGTCCTGGAGTATAAATTTTCCACTAGGAGGTCTAATTAGGTCCTTAAGAACATGGAATGTTACTTGGTTGTCCAATGTTGTTGAGTGTGATGCAACTGTTGTCATTCTTGTTAAAATGGCATTTATGCATTTGGAGGGCTAGATTGGACAAGGAAAGGGTGAAATGGTAATTTCATGTCCTAAGTGACATGTTCAAGCATTTAGTAGATTTTCAAAAGGGTTTGACCAAGCCTGGTCCAATTAGACAAAAAAGTTGTCAAGTAGCATGATAATTTTGCAAAATTGCAATAGTTGTCATGACAACTTTTATGCAAAAAGTGTAATTTTAAGTAGAAGGTTGAATAACCACCCCAAAGTGGTTTGAGCATGTTTAATGTATCTGTATAAGGCCTCCCTCAACCTATAACAAGGTGTGGATGGCATTGTGAAATAATTTTGGTTAATGAACATGCATTTTTATTGAGTTATTTTACCATAGTCAAGGTCTTTTGCTTCATTAGGGAACTTAATGGATTAAAATCCATACTCTAACTTGTTTTCAAATCGGTAGATGTAAATACTAGGTTCTCTATATGATTAGATAGTACTTCTAGTTACATTTCTTTGCATTTTGAAAATCTATTTGTTTTCCCCACCATTGCTTGTCTAAACTAGGCAGTTTTGGAAGATGGGTCATAACTCACCTTTCCACTGTGGAAAATTTAGAGTCTCTTGGAATTTGTGAGATGGCTCCTTTTACTATAGGCATACATGAGCTTGGGCCCTAGAAAACAAGTTTGGACTTTTTACAATGATGCCCTAGGCAATCCAAGTGAGCATTGTTAGGGATCATAGATATTAGAAGAAAATTTGGTGGGATTGAGTGCATTGATTGCTTCAATCTAAGTGGATGGGAGGAAGGATATGAGAATGGAGAAATCTTGTGCCCAAGGTGAAGTCCCGAAGATATGATTTGATAGGGATTTGAAAAAACCCTTGTGAACTCTGCCAACATATTGGAAATTCCTTTATTTTAGGCTTAAAAAAAGCAACCCATTGTACGAACAGGTTGGGCAACTGAGACCAACTGAACCTCAAAGGTCTTACAAAAGGGTATCAAGATATGAAGTTTTTTTTCCCACCTTATTAAGCCTTCTTCCAAGTTGTGTGCCAAAAGGTGAGTTCAGAGGCCTAATTTCTTGTAGCCCTATTAGGCCTAATTGGAAGCAATTTCTTGGAATTGATAGAGATTCCTTTGGATTTTTGGTGGATGAGCATTGGAATGGCCCCAATGCCTAGGGATAATCCTCTCTCTCAATTTTGAGTAGGTTGTGATCATGTGTGGTCATTTGGAGTGGATGACCTAGTAAGGCTTCTAAAGGGTGTTGATTGGATGGAGTTGAATTCTAAATTGATGTGGACAAGTTGAAAGAAGTATTGGAAAGGTAGTAATTCTAGGTTAGGGTTGGTGTGAGAACCCTAGTAGGCTAGAGAAGTGGCCTAGAGGAGACCCTAAGGGAGTTAGGGTTTAGGAGAAAGACTTGTCCTTACATCATTCCCTTAAGTATTGAATATAAAAAAATGTCACAAATAGTTGTTTCTTATGAAAATAGTGTCAGTTTTAATTTTAACTTCTAAGATATCATGACAATATTCAACATAAATAAAGAATGTATGATAATGATCTTATGTACAAAATAAAGAGACTAGAGAAAACTTAATGTAAATACAAAATGATGCTACACACTTATAACTAAGTGATAACATAAATATTCACTTAATACGCTTCTAAGAATTTTATAATAAAGACCTCAAGTGTTTACTAAGTTGGGATCAACATATTGCTTCTAGATCAACCTTGAATGCACAACCCTCTTACCAAATATTTTTAGAAAGACAAGATTAAGGGACTATGGATGAAGTTCTAAATTAATCCTATGGAGGAAACTAAATGAGAATTAAAACAATTTCCTTGTATAAAAAAATAATAATGAGATGATTCTTTTAACTCAAAAATGATAAATAAACAAGAAGAGAATGATTAAATTATTTCATCTTGTCAGGCCACAATAACGGCTCCCACTTTTTGGCCAATTTTGACACTAAAATAGATATTTTAAAAAAAATCTTTACTTTCAAATGCATATAACTAAAAAATTGCGAAGAATTTGAAGATGATGTAAACTAGTGATTTGTAGCATTTTCTATCTAGTTTCTAACACTATTTTAAAAAAATTATTCAAAAGTGATTGAAGTCCATTTTTTGTTCTCTTTTGAGAAGTGGTACACATGAAAAATCAACATTTTTAAAGAGTCATGTTTGTTATGATCAATATAACTTTTTTTTTTGAAATATGGCAATGTAAAAAATTATTTCAAGGCTAGAATCCTAACATTAATACCTAGCAACTCTAGTTGTTTTCATTCAATTTCGTTAATGGTTATAGATTCTATTTAATGGTAAAGTGATGTTAATGATAAATTAGACATAGGTTGATTTTGATTGATATAATTTCTTTTGTATAAATCGAAATGGATTTTTTCTTGTTTTTCTAGAAAGGTAACACACATACCTTTGTAGCACATATTTTTTGAAATTCCTCATTTTCTATTTTTTTTGAATCTTCAAACTGAAACTTGTGAGATGGCCAAACAACCTATATTTAATAAAATTAAAAATAAAACATCACAATAAACACAATGTATTCTTGTTTAGAGTAGAACAAGGTGGTATATTTAGTTTCAAACGATAGACCTATTTAGTCATTGTTTGATCCCTCAGAAGGGAAAAATTGACAGAAAACTATGAAATTTGCAAAAATGGTGGCTTTAAATGAAGCCCCATTTATTCAAAGCCCCCATTTCCACAACAAGTGGTGACAAGGGGCCTTTGAATGAAGCTTCTTGGCACTTCTTGATTATTTTCTTGCATGTCTAGGGGTGGCCTAGGAGGCTTTGAATGAAGTCCCTTGTCAGCCCAGGGGGCTTCATTCAAAGACCCCTATGCCGATAGGGGGCCTTTATTCGAAGCCTCCCTACCAGCCTAGGTAATTTTTTTTAAAGAACTTTTGATTGATATAAATTTATAATTTTTTAAAGCATCTAATTCATATGAAATTGCCTTTAAATTTTCTATTTTTGAAAGAAATAGGAAGAAGACAAGTATAAAATATAGAAATTTTTCATTTTAAGGGCAATTTGATAGTTTTGTGAAAAAATGAAGATGGGAAGACAGAAAGGAAGACAAAGTAAATTGGAAAGAAATAGATTAGTTGAGGCAGAACAAAGATATCTTGAAAAACCATTACCAAATTATCATCAAAAGGTAGAAGGTATGCACCTGTACATTCATATTTGGCTACATTTTTTATTTTCTCTAAATAGTATTGTAATTTCATTCATTTGTGTGCATGTATCCTGCAACAAACAATTAAAAGATGAGAAAATAGACTTTGGAGAAGATTCAGGACATGAAAATTTAGTACAGGAAAATTCAATCCATGAAAATTCGGAACATGAAACAATGGAAATTGGAGAAGGGTTAGGATCAGTTGCTCCAATTGGTATGGATGAACAATTAAGACTAGCTATAAGTGTCAAGAAAAATATCATGCATAGAAATTTAGATCATTTACTTGCAATGGATGTGGATAAATTGAAATCACTTGATGATATTAAATCATTAAGTCTTTCCAAAAAGACAACTTTGAGTAATATAGAAAATGAAATAAAAAGTAAAATTTGATTATTTGGAAACACTTGAAAAAGCCCAAGTACTTTCTCATGTTCTTTTAGGAAATAGCTTGCAAGAGCCATTAAAATTGTTGGGTGTACACACATCATCAAAAAAAAGAAACTTTTCTAACATGCAAAGTGATATCATTGAAAATCTTAAGAAAGGCTTGAGCTCTGTAAGGAAGACAATGCGAAGTAAAGTTAAGACCATGACAACAAGAGTAATGTTGACATCTATTGTTAGTAGCAACGTCCTTCAAAATAGACAAATTTCATCATAGATTTTTTTTAGTAGAAGAAAATATCAAAATGTGTTAATAGGAGAATGCTTTTGGATGATAGCACTTTGGAATGAAATTGAGCAATTATGTGTAGAGTTCCTCATGATAGGATTGATGATAGAATCAAAATTTTGGTAATATCATTTTGGAATGATAATATTCACCCTTCATCAAATACTAGAGATGTTCTCAGACACAAGGTTAGAGCTAATAATTATGAACATCATACATTACAATGGTTGGACATAACACAACATGAAATGTATGTCTCATTTTGTTGTTCAAATCTTGGTATAAAAATTGGGTAGACATTATTTAAAATATTGATGTCATATTATGTAAGGAGAAACAAAGTGTTTGAAACTTGTTGTTATCATTATCAGATTGAATTTGATCTCCACTATAAAGTTTATCAAAAATCTATAGAAGATACTTTTGGTTATAAAAATGCTCCTCCTAGTAGATGAAGTTAGTTCCTTTCATCTATTATATGTGACAAAATAGATGATCTTATTGGTCAAATTAATTTTATTAAAGGAACATGTGACACATGTACTAATTTGGCTCTTTTTCCTTTGAAAAATGAAGATATTGATGTCACAAAAATGATAAATTGCAAGTATTAAAAGTATGTAAGGAATGAAACTAAAATTGGGAAAGAAAAAAAAAGATTAGAATATGTTGAAGAGGAGATATTTTTTTAGTCCACTTATATTACACATGCATATATATGATATGTTCATTTCATGTTTAGGGCAATAAATGTGCATTCATTTCATTTCATGTACAACTTAGGACTTATACATGTATGTATTTATGTTCATGTCATGTTTGTTCCACTTAAATTTGAATGTGTATAATATATGTATTCATATAACATTTATGACTTATATGTGGGGTATGCACAGGATCATGGTGTGCCAAAAAGTGGCGATGTGAAAAAAATTGAGTTTGAAAATGTCTAAAAGCATTTCAAAATCCGCTCTAACTTTTTTCCACCCATCCTAATACCAAGGAAAACATGTTGGGCCAAACCTTATTGGGTATTCAATCCATTATCAAGTAATTGATATCATTTCAGGTATTCGATATGAGATTGGATGCCTGATACCTATGACTAGGAATTAAAAAAAAAAAACTAAGAGCAAATTAGGCATTTGAGTTTGAGGTTGGTTTGTGTTGCCTCCATTTTGGGTATTGGATATAGGAATGAGTACATGATATAGGTAACAAATTTTTGTATTTTTTTTAATGATTCTAAATGGATTTTAATATAAATTAGGTATATCAAATAGAAATTATTGAAAATTAGGTTTTTTTAATAGATATTGTTGAAAATTAGGTTTTTTTAATAGAAATGTTGTTTTGCAATTTAATAGGTATTGCTGACCTGAATGATAATACTGAGCCAAGAAACAATGTTCCTCAAAACCCTCCACCAAATGATCTAGTACCCCCTCAAAAATGTCCACCAAATTATCCCCTAGCACCTCAAAAACCTCCTCGAATTGAAGATTTGATAGAAGATAATCTCACCTAACTAAGGGGTTTGCAACCCACATATAACATTATACCTGCATTGCCTCTCATATTATCCACATTAAATACCATAGTGGATAATATTCAAACACTCACTAATGCACAAAATGCTACTCTTCACTAGTGTGGGAAAATGCATACCATGTTTGATGATGGGTTGGACTATGATGAGGTTGCAACCCTAAACATAAGTAAAGATTATATAGTTAAATATTTTTGTGAACCTAAAAATTGGTAAAATATTAAACTGCAAAAAGCCCAAATTATCAATTATATGGTGCACAAATGAGGCTATGTGTATGAACTTTTGGAATTGTTGATGGATAGTTTTTGACAAACCTCCACACAACAATTTAAAGGTGCCATTCTATTTCATTAGAAAATTGTATGCCAAATTTGTGTTGCACCTCAAGGTGAACCACTGGAGAATGAGGCCCAACATGGGTATAGGAGGAGGAGCTCCTCATGATAGACCGTTTTCCCAGCAAAAGAAAGATGACACTTTTGTTCCCCCTACTAATGTGTTCCCCCCTCCTCTAGAGCAACATCATGATATCATTGCAGAGGCCAACTCTTAGACTATTAGAACCATCCATAGATTGAGAAGCCTATTGATATCCCAGGCTAGGTTAGTGTTGCCTCCCCATGTTGATGATGTTGGTGTGAGTTCATCATCGGCTAGATCATCACATATTTGTGTGTGCCATACTTGCATAATGTGCAAGAATATTTATCAGGGTCCCATAGGGGATCTATCTGAGTATCAGTATGTATTTCAGGAGGATGATGCACCAAATGCATGTACAAAGGCTACACACCCTGACCTGACAGAGGAGGGGCATGTAGAGGAATGGGATCCTTTTGTGTTAGTACATGTATAGATTTTTTTGTTATGACATATGTGATTTAAAGTTAATCTTTATAATAGAGTAATTTTAAACCATATAGACTTATACATGTATGTGATCATCATTCATGTATAGTTGATGATTGAGGAGGAGCTTAGAAAGGTTGATGATGTCATGCTCTCGGCCATTTCATTTGGCCTTGAGACATCCACAATACATTATCGTGTGTTCTCATTGTTTTTCTATTTGATATTGGAACATTTATGATTTCTAATCTTTCTTTTTTCTTGTAGGTATCACCTATTAGTGGGGGGAAAAGTGCAAGGGGTGAGGCAAAGTCCATTGACATGGGAAAGGTAAGTAGGTGCTTTTAAAGTGATTAAATATCAATGCATTCTTGTAAGATATTTTTGCTTCAGAAATTTAATTATATTCTTTATTGTATAGGGTGTGGCTACTGGTGATGAGTCTAGGCAGATTCGGCATCGCAGACCCTTTGGCATTTCCATTCACAACAAGAGCCCCATCATATGTATAAGTATCATTTATTTCTTATTTTCCTTATTTTCATAAAGAAATTCAAAACTGATTTCGATGATATTAACAACTAGGCTTTTCTATCTGATAGGAAACACCTAGTGTATAGGAGGTTGGATGTCAAAGTTTTGTATCTTTGCTCATGCAACCACTATATCCATAGGAGTCGACAAAGGTAAGTTTTAGTTTGAATTCTTTATTATATGTTATAAATTTAGTTTTCTATGAATTATAATGTTCTAGTTTAAGTTGTAGATCCATTTGACAAACATACTTGAACATATATAGGCCACAACAAACTAGGTTCCAAAAATCTTAACATATGAGAGGACTCCTGACTGGTGCAGGAGTTCGACAAGAGAGGTATTTATGATGAAATTTTAATACTATAAATATTTATTAGAAAAAGGATCATTATGCATTTGAGTAATTCAATGTTAGATACATAGAATCATATAAATTTAGTAGTCTAACTTTCGGGTTTCCTTTTTTTTATGTAGGAGGCATCTGATCCACCTAGTTTAGCAAAGAGGTTGCATTTTGATCATCCACTAAGAGAATAGGATAGTATACTTGTCATAGGATGCGTTATGATACATTTTGAGATGAAATATGCCACATTGTATATAGAAATATTGATATAATACACATTTCGATGGCATGATAAGCCACATTTTATATATGGATCTATGTATTTTGATATATATTTGTGTAATTTGTGTATGGATACATGAACTTTGATATATATATATATATATATATATATATATATATATATATATATATATATATATATATATATATATATATATATATATATATATATATATATATATCAAAGTTCATGTATATATATGTATTTATATCAAAGTTAATATGTATATATATCAAAGTTCATGTATATATATATATATATATATATATATATATATATTAATGTGATTTGTCTATGGATACATGTATTTTGATATATATATATATTTCATTTATGTGCACAGTGATATACATATTAATTTAGTATAGTATTGTTCAATTTATCTTGGATCATGTGTATTGTTCATGTTTATAGAATATCATTCATTTTGATCATGTTTGTTATATTCAATTCAAATGCAATAACTTGTGAAGAACAGTTTAACAACCTTTATTATCAAATTTTGATGCAATGTTTAATTTGAAATTATATCATATATTTTTAATTTGAAATGATCTTTGAAATCCCTTAAGATGTATGTATCGGTTGCAAACGTTATTGGGGATCTATGGGCAAAATAGGGGTGTCACTAGGTTATTGTAGACCTTGGTATGATCATCCTATAGCATTTGACATTCCACTAATTGCCCCCATGAGCTTCAAGCTACAACCCTTAGAAGATTGACCTCCAAACACACTTAAAGAACCTCTTCGGTATAGGGTGGCCACAAACATTGGAGGCTCTCTATGGCCTAAACAAGGGTGTCACTATGGTTCACTTGCCCATCTGGAGCTAATGGCATTGACGATTCAATGCCAAGATCATCAATTTCAAAGTTGCATAGTGATGCACCAATCAATTGAGGCACACTGCAAGTTTTGGCATCGAGTGAGATTATTGTGTCAAATCCTAACAAAATGTGATCTCTCTGAAATGTTTTAGGTTATAATAGATCTTAACATGAATGTCTTGTTACATTTGACATTTCACTAATAGCCCCCATGAGCTCCCAGTTACAACCCTCAGAAGATTGACCTCCAAAGGCACTTAGAGCACCTGGGAGACTCTTTGGTATGGGGTCACTATGAAAATTGGAGGCTCTCCTTAGTTAGAACAAGGGTGTCACTATGTTTCAGCCACCCATTTGGAGCTAATGATGCTAATGATTTGATAACAAGACAGTAATGCACCAATGAATTGAGGCACATTGCAAGTTTTGGCATCGAGCAAGATCACTATGCCAAATCCAAATGGAATGTGATCTAATCTAAAATGAGATAATTTATTGTAGACCTCAGCATGACCATCTTGTAGAATTTAACATTTTACCGATAGCCCCCACGAGCTTTGAGTTACGACCCTTGGAAGATTGACCTCCAAACACACTTAGAGCACCTTGGAGACTCTTCGATACGGGGTGGCCACAAATGTTGGAGGATTTCTATGGCTAGAATAAAGGTGTCAGGAGGGTTCAACTTCCCATCTAGAGCTAATGATGCTAATGATTCAATGCCAAGAACAACGGTTTCAAAGTTGCACAATGATGCACCAATGAACTAAGATACACTACAAGTTTCGACATTGAGCGAGATTGCTGTACCGAATCCAAACAGAATGTGATCTCTCCAAAATGAGATAGGTTATTGTAGAAATTAACATGACCATCCTGTATCATTCAAGATTTCACCAATAGCCCCACGAGCTCTAAGTTATGACCCTCAAAATATTGACCTCCAAATGCACTTAGAGCACCTTGGAGACTCTTCAGTACAGGGTGGACACAAATGTTGGAGGCTCTCTATGGTTAGAACAAGGCTATAACTAGGGTTCACCTACCCATTTAGAGCTAATGGTGCTAATGATTCAATGCCAAGGTTAGTGGTTTCAAAGTTGTGCAGTGATGCACCAATGAACTAAGACACACTACAAGTTTTGGCATCAAACGAGATACTATGCCAAATCCAAATAGAATGTGATCTCTTTGAAATGAGATAGGTTATTGTAGACCTCGATATGACTATCCTATAGAATTCAACATTTCATCGATAGCCCCCATGAGCTCTGAGTTAGAACTCTTGAAAGATCAAGCTCCAAACAAACTTAGAGCATGTTGGAGACTCTTTAGTATAGGGTGGCTGCAAATGTTGGAGGCTCTCTGTGGTTGAAACAAAGGTGTTACTAGGGTTCACCCACCCATCCAACGCTAATGGTATTGATGATTCGATGCCAAGATCAGTGGTTTCAAAGTTTCATAGTGATGCACCAATGAAGTGAGGCACATGGCAAGTTTTGGCATCGAGCGAGATCGTTGTGCCGAATCCAAATGAAAAGAAATCTCTTTGAAATGAGATATCTTATTGTAGACCTTGGCATGATTGTCCTGTAACATTTTTCATTTCATTTCTCACAAGATCCGAGTTAAAACCCTCCGAAGATTGACCTCTAAACGCACTTAGAGCACATTGGAGACTCTTTGGTACGAGGTGGCTATGAATGTTGGAGGCTATCCATGATTAGAACAAGGGTATCACTGGAATTCACCCACCCATTCAAAGCTAATGGCATTGACAATTTGATGCCAAGATCAACGGTTTCAAATTTGCATTTTGATGCACCAAAGAACTAAGGCACACTATAAGTTTTGGCATTGAGCAAGATCATTGTGCCAAATCCAAATAGAATGTGATCTCTCTAAAATGAAATAGGTTATTGTAGACCTCGACACGACCATACTATAGCATTCAAAATTTCACCAATAGCCCCCATGAGCTCCAAGTTATGACCCTTAGAAGATCAACCTCCAAATGCACTTAGAGAACCTTAGAGACTTTTTGGTACGAGGTGGCCATGAACGTTGGAGGCTCTTTGTGGCCAAAATAAGGGTATCACTAGGGTTAGTATTAAGTAAAAACATTATGTTTTAGCTCCCTCAAGTTGTTGGCATTAGGCACAATGCAAGTTTGGTTTTAGTATTAATTGAAATCATCATTTTTAGGTCCCTCCACATTAATTACATTAAGTAAAAACATCTTTGTTTCTTATATTTAACTAGAAAGTTTATATTTACAATACATCAAGTGTTTGATTATTATTACATCAATGCACAACTACCAAAAATTATTGTGTCAAAAATCATAGTATAAAAAATGGAATAGATTTTTCTTCATTTTTCTTCTTATTTAGTTCTTATCTTCATGAAAAACTACTCTTCATGATGTACCTACATACCAATATCATAAAAAAATTAGTAAATAATAAAAAAATTAGTAAATAATCGTATTGAACAAGACAATCATAAGTTCACCAAATAATTATGAACAAAAGAATATAAGAAGTAACTATACCTAGTTGAGTGTTCCTATAGGGTCCTCTCTTTATTTTATGGTCTCCAATAGGGCTTCAAGATCAACATTATTAATAGTAAATTTTTCTTTTACTTTTGGTCTTCCTTGATGCTTCAAAAACTTCATGTTTGTTGCTATAATAAGATATGAATATATGAAAATTGTTTTGTGCTTCTAATAGTCTTTGAATGTGGGAACTCCATTCCTTCTAAGCATGCATGTCTATAGCCCTGTATGTCCACAACCATTTGACTCATAGCATTGATTACCCTATGTCACTAAGGGTCCTAGGACCCCTAAGGATACATGTCACAATGCAATGGGTCCACTGGGGTCGTTGTCTAGCCTACAACCCTATTCAACCCATAGCATCAATTACCTTATGTTCATAGGGGTCCTAGTACCCCTAGGAACACACAACATGATGCAATGGGTCCAATGGGGTTGTGGGCTAGCCCAAAACCACACTTGACCCATTTCATCAATTACCCTATGTCCTTAGGGGTCCTAGTATCCCTAGGGACATATGTCATGATGCAATGGGTCAAATGAGGACCCATTGCATTGATTACCTTAGACCCCTATGGACACATTTCATGATGTAATGGGTAAAATAGGGTTGTCGGCTAGCCTACAACCCCATTGGACTCATTGCATTGATTACTCTATGTCCTTAGGTATTCTAGGGCCCCTAGGGACACATGTCATGATGTAATGAGTCAAATGGGGTCATGCACTAGCCCACAACCCTAGATGACTCATTGCATCAATTTCCATACGTCCCTAGGGGTCCTAAGACCTCTAGGGACACATGTTGCAAGGTAATGGGTCCATTGGGGTCGTTGGCTAGCCTATGAGCCCATTGAACCCACTACATCGATTACCTTATGTCCCCAGGGGTCCTAGGACCCCTAGGGACACATGTCATAATGTAATGGGGTCATGTGCTAGCCTACCACCCTGTTCAACACATATCATTGGTTACCCTTTGTCCCTAGGGGTCTTAAGACCCTTAAGGACACATGTCATGATGTAATGCATCCAATGGGGTCGTGGGCTAGCCTACAACCCTATTCAACCCATAACATCGATTACCCTATGTCCTTTGGGGTCCTAGGACCCTTAGGGACACATGTCATGATGCAATGGGTCTAATGGGGTTTTGGGCTAGCCCATGACCCCATTCGACCCATTGGATTGATTACCTTGTGTCCCTAGGGGTCTTAGGACCCCTAAGGACATAGGGTAATCGATCATATTGTAATTTAATAAACTATATAATACTATTCAATAGTTTCTAATACATGCAATAATATATATTATAGTAATATAAATTTAATATAATAATAATATATAGTTAATATTTATAATATTATAGATAATATATAATACTATATAATAATATATAGTAGTATGATGCTAATATACTATCTAATCATATTTAATATCATATATAATATTATAACAATAAAACTTGTTATATAAAATAATAATAATAATAATATTCAAATATATCATTATATTTTAAATGTGAAAACATATTTAAATATGTTTGTTAACTAAATGTGAAAGCATATTTAAATATGTTTGTTAACTTTTTGTTTAAAATGTACAATTATTTTCCACCTCAATTTTGATTTTATTTTTCTACCACATTTCTTGTAACCGATTTGAAATCAGGTACTCAATCTAGGATTAGGTACCTAATTAGGTTTGGTATTTATGAAACCTCTTTGGTCAAATCAAAAAATATGTTTGAGACATGTTTCTATGACATTCAGACTTTGAGTAGCCACCTGACAATTTTTTTCATCAAAATTCAATTGAAATGAAAAGTGTATTTTGATAATACTCTCATATTCTATTGATATAATTGTTGTCAAATCCTAAGTTCAATAAGTATATATTAGTTAGTTTTTAATGAAGATGTCTATAAACTGCCGATTGATGCACTAAATGAAAAATAGCTATAATTTTCAAATGGTATAACATTTTTGAAATCCAAAAGTTTCATCACATTCTATGCTTCACCTAGTATAAGAAAAAGAAAAGAAAAAAATTAATTTTGTAAAGTTTTCAATTAGTTAAGGTGGTTTGACACAAGAGTTTTTTTATTTTTAAAAAGTAATAGTTAAAATTCGTATTTAATTGTTTATTTGGAATAAAAATACCTAAAAATATACATCACATTTGGGCATGAGTCTACTTTTTATATCTATAATTATATTAAAAAATATTATCATTTCATTTTGATTAAGGTAGTCAGACATACACCTACTTTTTATTTTTTCCCTGAAAAATTTTGTAGTACTGCATTAAAATCCAAAATTTTGACAAATCAAATAATTTTTTCTCTAGCTAAGGCCTAGTATTTTAGAGACTACATTTAGTTTCCTGCTGATTCTTTTATTACAACTTTTTGATATAAATCCCATAACTACTTCAAAATTATTTGTCAAGTCAACATAACCCTAATTTGTTGGTTTTCCATTGCCACTTAAGGCCATAGTTTGGTTGACCATGATGTTGCACATACCCTATGTATGTGCGTGTTCATGTTGAATATAAAACTTAAAGGAATTATTTGATGTTTAGGACATAAATTTGCACTATTTTCATTTCATGTTCCACTTATATACATGTGTATATATGTATTCATTTAACATTTAGGACTTATATGTGTACATGTGCATGTTCATATGTAACTTAGGACATATATACATGATATGTTTATTCCATGTTTAGGAATTATAGACATGCGTATGTTCAATTTAATCAATCATTTGTCCAATCATTTTAATGAATTTGCAAGTAATATAATTTTGAATTTCCTAAATTGAACCAATCACATGTGTGTACATATATATCTATATATGTTCATTTCATGTATAGGACTTCATGTTCAGGATTTCATGTGTTAATTTCATGAACTTAGGACTTCATGCATCTAATTATCATAGACAAGTATCTAATTTCATTAATCATGTGCAAGTTATAACATATTGAATCACCTAAGTTGAATCAACACCACACATGTAATTAATATCTAAACTATATAATTCAATCAGTCACATGTAATCATAACCCTAGAAATTAAATTGAAGCTAGAAATTGAACCAATCATGTGTGTAGTCATAGACTAGAGACATATAGATGTAGACCACATGTCTAATCATAAACTACAAAGATACATCACATGGAGCATAAACTAGAAACATATATAAAATGTTTAATCATATGAATCATAAAAATATGTCATGTATCGTAAATGGAACATAAACATTTACATACATGTCAATACATATATATATGTCAAATCAGAAACATGTATATATGTCTCACCCAAAAGATAAATAGTAAACTAAACATATCGTACATACATCCCAAACTAGAGAGTCATCTGGGCGCATATGAATAGACCAACCCTTTGAGCGAGACTGATCAACATCATGTGCTTGTGAAATATGAACTCACCCCTTCAAATCTAGTGCATAGCAATTCATTAGACATGCATGTGTGTGTGTGTATGAAAATAAAATTAATCTAAAAGTCTAAATTTAATTTCATTTGAGCACTAGTGGGTTTCACATTCATCATATCTGCACTCCCACTAGTAGTAGGTGTCATATTGATAATTTCCATCGTCCCTCCATGATCGAAACCCACATTGGAAGAAGTAGGATATACTACCTATGCCTAGAAAAATATTATTCATTCACTAATATCAGTACAATATGGGTGTGAGTATGTAAATATGTATGTATGCATATATATACTTGTGTATATAATTGAACTATCGTATGATTTTTTTTTAAAGAGACAACTAAGTATGAGGAGCAAGAGGGTCATCCATAACACATGTTTTAGTGTCATCAATAGAAACTCCTTCATCAATCATGTCAATCCTTAGTAATAATGAAGAGTGAAAAGGGGAAACCAACTAAGATGGAAGTGGTGTAGGGTCACTAGTATTATGACCATATATCATCTCCATGTATGATCCCATCCTAGTTCCAACCTCAATCTAACCCAACTCTCATAGTTTCTCCTCAAGAATGTCTACTACATCGGTAGTAATAGTAACATTTGCAACTCATATCCCCTCAACTAGAGCTATAGTACATATTTTGCATCTAAGTATTGTGATGGGTGCTCAATTGAGTGTTGAGCTGAGTGTTGAGATGAGTGCTCAGTTGAGCACTAAGTCGAGTGCTGAGCTAACATATGTGTCAGGTGTTGTGTTGGGTGTTGATCACCAAAGACCTATGCACCCTATTGTGTATCGCTAATCCTATATGTGATGTCCTGTAAAGGTATCCTCTGAATATTGACAATGTATGACTATGCCTATAATAGATCATCTAAAAAATACAACACCATATCCATATGTCTATGCACCCTACTAAAGTCACATATATCTCCTAGAGTAGGAAGATGTGCACTCTATATACCTCATCACTCGACATGATAGATGATGTCTCTGAAGATGATGTGGGTTGACTAGGTCTACTCATAATATATCTACCTAGAGTGTTAGATGCAATTCTACTAGTTGCAATTGTAATTTGTCCTATCTTATCAATTATTTCCCTCTAAGAAGAAATAATTACTCTATCTCTAGTTGAAACCATCACTAGGGTCATAACTAGTCCTCCGAGCCACCAACTATCAAGGATATTATTGAGATAAACTAATCATACGATACTCATCATGATCTGCAACTCTATCATGTCCCTAAGAATAATATTTTGAAAGGTATAAATAGTTGACGTTGTGCCCCAAATAGGCCTCCGCATATAAGTTTTGGGCAAAATATAATGGTAGTTGGTCATTATTGAGATAACGACCATGTGCTATGAGAAATAATATAACATGCATGTGATTTGTGGCATAACACATCTCGTTACCTAATATCCCTTCACCTGGGCCCAACCCTCATAATATGGGAATACCTCTTGTTTGATAATTTCCTTAGGGACTGGGTCTTAAACTAGGATAAGGACATATCACTCGAGATCCCTACTCTGAGCTCTACAAAAATCCTATCAATAGACTACAATATGAATGTATTTTGTAATCTAAGTCTACCAGTAAGATCTCAAAGACTCATATAAATGTGCTCACAAAAACCTTTATATAAATGATCAATAGATCTATCAATCGACTCTCTAAGTTGTGCCATCTCCATAGACATAAAATATAATATATTATCCATATTAGGAGTCTAAGAGTGAACACACACTCCCTACCCTTGTCCCTATCCCTATCCCCCTACCTTTGACCATGTCCATGTCTGTGCCCATGATCCTATCTCTAACGTTGAGGCTACTCATGATCCTATCCCAGTCCCTAATCTTGAGGCTGACCATGATCCTATCCTTGACCTTGACCTCTACATGGGTAACATGTGAAAACTAAATGTTAACTAGGCCCTAGTAAATGCTAATACCTATCCTATTACAACTTAAGAGGTGGACTATTAGGTGTTAATAGGTCATATTAGACATGCTAATATATTATTTCAATTAAGAAATCCTATTATTCCCTAAGACCTATCCTATTAAGGACACCTAGGTCATATTACATCTTAATCTATGTCTTATTAGGGGTTAATAGGTCATTAGGTGTTAATATGCATATAAAAATAAATTAACTATACGTCTAAAAATGAACATTGAAAGAGAAAGAGAGAAAGTGAGGGGAGAGCGAGGAAAGAGAGTGGGCAGAGATAAAGTGAGGAGAGGAGAGAGAAAGTGAGGGGAGAGTGAGGAGAGAGAGATAGAATGAGGAGAGAGAGAGAGCATGAGGAGAGGAGAGAAAAAATGAGAAAGTGAGGATAGACGATAGAGAGTGAGACGAGAGAGAAAGTTGAGAAAGAGTGAGAGTGAAAGGAGAGAGAAACTAAGGAGAGAGTGAGGATATAAGAGAGAAAGTAAGGAGAGAGAAACTAAAGAGAGTAAGGAGAGAGAAAGTGAGATGAGAGAGGAGAAAGAAAGTGAGATGAGAGAGAGTGTGAGGAGAGAGGAAGTGACAAGAGTAAGTGAGGAGTGAGAAAGTAAGAAAAGAGAGGGGAAGGAGAGAAAATAGAGAGAGAATGAGGAGACAGAAAGTGAATGGAGAGAGAGTGAGAGGAGAGATAAAGTGAGAGGAGAGAGATTGAGAAAGTGAGAGGAGATAGAGAGTGAGGAGAGAGAGGGGAGATAAAGTGAGAGGAGAGAGAGTGAGAGGAGAGAGAAAGTGAGGAGAGAGAGTGATGAGAGAGAAAGTGGAGAGAGAATGAGAGGGGATAGAGATAGAGAGAGTAGAGAGAAACTAAAGAGAGTGATGAGAGAGAAGTGAGAGGAGAGAGAGTGAGGAGCAAGGATAGAGAGTGGAGAGAGATAAAGTGAGGAGAGGAGAGAGAAAGTGAGGAGAGAGAAATTAAGGGGAGAGTGAGGAGAGAGAGTTGTTAGAAATAATAGTCCACCAAGATAACTGAGAGGGGCAAGGTGAACTAGTTATCCAATAATTTAAAAAATTATTATCCTTAAATAATCTTATCCATTCAACCAAAGTAAACAAAAACCATAACAAGATGCACATAGACAATTACACCAGATATGTTAACTAGGAAAACCCTTGATCGGAGGGAAAACCCTAGTGGGAATGATGCCAACAAGATGATGTACTAATATAAATATTCCTTGTTAGAGGATGGAACTTATTGAGAGTCTATTAAAACATTTAGTACATAGAGTCCCTGTTAGGAGATTCCAACCCTATTAGGAGTTGTGCCAACCCTATTACGAGTTGTAGTACAATGTATACAAGAAGAGCCCACTACCCAAATATGCAATTTCAATTACATGAAGAGCTCAATACTCAAACAAGTAATCTAATATTAAGTTCCTCCTTCCTCTATTCTATCAACTAAACCAATCACTTTCAAACCTTGTAGACTAGGTCACAAACCTCAGATCCAATTATCAAACCTTAGATCACACAATAAAACCTCGACAATGAAGTTTCCTTCACTTTTGCTCTACTTTTCTCAAATTCCTGCTCTTTGTGCTTCTTATAATCACTTCTTCATCTCCTACTTGATAAAGGAAAATGTCCTTCCTTTATATACCAAATCCATAAAATAATTCCCTGAGTTGGATGTTACACCTCAATTAATTATTTTAGGACCACATTAAGAATACGTTATACTTAGCATAAAATTAATCTTCCACCTTGCAACTTGAATAACTTTTGATAAATGAAATATTATGATGAGCTTGATTACATCATCATCAAAATGTGTTCTACGTATCCTACCCTTAATTCTTAGAATAAAAATTCTTCTAAGAGATATAACAAGTTTACTAGAACATACCTTTGTAAACTCTATCTTAGAAAAAACATCACCACAACTTACATAACTTCTTCTAGACTTAACATTTCTTCACTTGATGTTAACTACATATATTGGATACTCATAAGTATCTCCCATAATCTTTGATAGTGAGAATAATCAACTAGCCATCCACACCAACTTGATCTTTCCACTATTCTTCTGTCAAATACCATAGAAAACTGATATGTTGACATCAATGATAAACTCAGTCATGAATGTAACACATCATCATAGTAACATATCTACAATACTTCCCATAGAAATATCATCAACATTCATGCTTCCAAAAATCCCCCCCCTTTGGCATTGATGGCAACATAGATGAAAATCATCTAGTTCCAAGAATACCAACAGTTAAAGGTTGGTAACCTTTTGTTTTAGATCCTCTTCATCAATCATTCTCCCAAATTATTTTCTTGACTAATCTAATCCCCAACTTGAATCTCATCCCAATTTTTTTTTCATGCTAATCTTCTCTCCCATTAACATCTATGTCAAAGGTTTCAACATCCATCAAAACTCTACAACAACTAATTCTTACTAGCTCAAATTTCCAAAGACACTATTCAAAAAAAAGATCCAACAAGAGTCCTTAATGACTCTGTCCATCATAGATACTCCTCCATACAAGAAGCATCAACATATAGTATAGAAAAACAATAGTGCTTTGTTACACTAGACTGATGCACTCTTGCATCTTCTACTCTAATGTAGGGAGGGGCATAATCCCTAGCATACCTCACATATACTCAAAAGTCTCTTTGGGAAGAGGCTTAGTGAATATATCTGCAATCTTCTCTTTACCACTCACATACTCCAATTTAATTTCCTTTTCTACAAATTTCTCTCTCAACATATACTTGATAAAAATGTAAAATAAGTGAAAGAAGGCTTGGTAATCATAAGGCATTCAAGAACAACGAACAATTAACAACCTTTCCATTCAAATTTTAACTGATTCCTTAAACCCTCACATCATTGTTTATAATGAATTCGTTATTAATGTTCCATTCTAATTTAAATAAAATATTTAATTACTTTAATCTAAGAAACAATTTAATACCAAGTTATTTGGTGACTCAAAAGGTGGGTTGTGACATCCTATAAGGTGCACAATGCACCTGTATGTTGGGTGTTGACACATCATATTGACTAGCAGTTAAACAATAACTCAAGATGACTACATCATTGATCATTATTCATTGACCAAATTGACTAAATAAAAGGTGTTAAAAAATTTCAATAAAGTAAAAGTCACATGGATGGTGGATCATCACATATACGTAACACCAATGCAAAAAAAATATTATCAAAAATAGATAAAAGAGGGATCTATACATACCCTTTTGCATCCTCATAGGAAGACCATAATTTCATGCACTTGCCACATAGGACAAAAAGTCAAATCAAGTTAGTCAAAAGTCATCTAAAATTAGTTGAGTCAACAAGTAGATACAATGTCTTCTAATTAAGTTTGCAACTTCATTCTATTTTCCAACATACATGTCAAAATGATAGGTGCAAATAAAGTTACTTTTCATAACCAATTATCGACCAAATTGTCGAACACAACATATCATCACATGACTATACCATAATTGAAAATATCAGAAGAAGTTGACCTACATGTCCAACTTTATTCTATCGTATGTAAAACCATGTCTTGTTAAGTATTTGCCACATTATTATTTGCAAGAATCACATAAATAAGAAAACTATAGCTTGATTAGTTAACATTTGTTTTGCTGCCATAATCAAGGATTAACAATAATTATCCATTTACAAATGTAACAAATGACATTATCCAAGGAATACATCCATCAGATGCATGATTTACTAAATATACAAAGTATAATGTAAAGCATCATATCTTAATGGGCATCATAGAAAATGTTGACCTACACATTGAACATGGAACAATAAGAACATCATGAAGGCTCAGTGTCATCTATCATATGTTCAACACCATTAAGTATATCATCTAGGTATGTTCACCAATCACCTGCAAGGATTAGTAATCCAATTTTTATCAAGTGAGTGACCTTAGGCCCTCACGCCCATTTTGTCACCATAGTGTGCTTGACCAACATATAAGTACATGTTTTGATGTATGGCCTTTATGCCATTAAATCATCACATAATGATGTAATTAAGCACATCTCAAATGATGAGAAAAACAATCAAACTGAGATGACATTTTCATTGTGTTCTTCAGTGAATCCAGTCTCCAAAGCTGTAGGACATCTCCCACCTACTTCTTGAGATAGAAGTGTGGCCTAGGTACTTTAACCTCGCCAACCATAGAGTGACACTTTCCTCAGAATTCTTCCTAACATGAAGAATTCCCCAACCCTAGTATGAGAAGCCTAGCTTCCTAGAATAAGATGGATTAGATGG
The DNA here is from genome assembly GCA_028749045.1 of Cupressus sempervirens. Lineage (NCBI taxonomy): Eukaryota > Viridiplantae > Streptophyta > Pinopsida > Cupressales > Cupressaceae > Cupressus > Cupressus sempervirens. The sequence continues at coordinate 434,166,964 of CM053784.1, read as the reverse complement.
ATCTGGTGTGACCGTGAAACATTTTTACATTGCAACCATGTGCCTAGTAGTCTAAACATGGAATGTAGCTGGGAAATAAAATAAACCATGTAACGTTTGTACATTGCAACCACGTGCCTAGTAGTCTAAACATGGAATGTAGTAGTAAAACCAAATAAGCATAAACATGTACACATATGCAATATTTGGATAACAAAATGGCTTGGCCAAGCACTTTCAAAATCCAAAATTACCTGTAGAAGAAACAAGAACAAACATGTATCCATTCTATAGAACTTGCAGATAGGGAAACTAAACATGAAGATATCCACCTATCTGTCCCATAATTATGACATTACACCCTTCCATGAAGGAAAGTACAAAGCATCTAACCTTCCTTATTTGTCCACATTCGGCACCCATAGTGGAAGGTAAGCTTTCCAAAATAATAAAAATAGCATAAGATAAATGCAAAAGGAATAATGGCATGTTCTTCACAATCTACTCCCTTGTACATCCTATCAATACTCCACAATGAACATCATAGGTGAAATCACTTCCAAATCACAGGACTAGCAACATCAAAAATACGTGCACACACCCTAGCCACCTCAAGATCAAAGAAATCTTAAAAACAAGATTCATAATTCTTAAGTAAAAGTCCAAAAAGGAGATAAAAACCAAAATAAAAGTGAACAAGAGTCAAGTAAATAGCTCACATAAGAAATTGGTGGCTTGCTGGTCACAAAGAACATAAAATCTCAAGCTAGTCCTTAATCACATCCAAGTTCATGAAACCGAACATAATAAAATGAAACCCAATTCACTTAAAGCATAATGATTCTCACTAGTCACCAAAAGGGAGTAGATGTTCAACAAAACCTTGCCTCCAAGGATCGCTAAGAACATAACTAGACTTCTCATGCATCACATGCAATTTATCTTGATAATCAAACATTTCTAAATGCATAATGTAACATACAATACTTTTGCAAATGAAATCCATCTTCTTCCTACTTAGCATTTTAAGTTACTCAATGAACCTCATGAAATTTGCATAAAATAGAAATAAATTCTTGCATCGCATGTGCATCACATGTCATTTACATAATAAGAAGATATTTTGCATTGCTATAAGAAGATATTTTGCATTGCTATCACAAGCTAAATCTTCGTTAGGTAGGCTCTCATAGCCTAGTGCAAAAGTCAACCATCCTTTGACTATCTCAATAGTTCAATTCCAGTATGCTCATTATATCATCATATGGTTTAAAATACATATAATCATAAAGATATGAGGTATGCAATTTACCAGTCATTCCATAAACTTTCCATTTTGACAATCTTTTAAGGAATGAAATTTTAAACTCACAATCATGACATGCATAAGGAACATCAAATCCTTCTATGTCTAATGTAATCATAGCTAAGAGACACATTATGTAACCCATGTCATCAACTCATACTATATAAGTAAACAAGTTGACTTACAGTTGTATGTCTAAGATAGTGAACTCAAGGCCCAAGTGTGGAACCAAGAGCTCTGATACCATATGTAAGGATTGCCCCTACAAAACCAATGCCACATCAGCAGTCTCCATAAAATGCAAAGAAATCAACAAGAGTCAAGGTCCTTTGAATCTTTACTAGTCAACATTAGTAGATTAACTATCATTAACTTTAATTAAATTGATACATATACATATATGCTCAAATTTTAAAAGAAACTGTAATTTCATTACCAGATTACTAATACCAAATACCAGATACCAGGTGGTATAACCATGACGACCAAGTTGAAAAGAGCTCTAGAACCTGTCTAAGAACACAAGGGTGAGAATATTGTAGGAGTGCTTTACCACCCTACCGCAAAGCTGTTAAGCTTCCCTAGAATCTTTCCTGACATGAAAGATACCCAGCCCAGCAACGAGATAGTCTAAACAAGTAAAACTTAGAGGAGAAATGGAATTGTGTCATTAAAATAAAATCATAGTCTAAAAACCATTCACTAACAACATGGATAACAACATTAGTGTATGAAAGAAAAATCATTAACATTCCTTAATCAACATGTACAGGTCTATTTTCTATCACATTTGTATTTCCACTATGCACTACTAACATATGTGCATCCTCTTAAAATAAATGTAACACTTAATGCATTCTTTTTAAGCTATGCCATTAAGTACAGTGTTAGTTCTAACAGGTCGTTAAAATGTCAATAATGAGAAGATGTTATCAAAATTCCTCATGCTTCTCATAATATTCTTGAGTAATAAATAACAACAATTCATATCATTTCTTCCTAACTTATCTGTTGGAAGCTACTTTAAATTCTTACATCATTATGAGCTTTCATCCAAAATAGCATTATTCCAAAGCAAAAACATGTGTGAGCTACAAAATCTCAACAAAATAATCTCAGAATTTATAACAAATCTTGGTGAGCTACAATAATCTCAATGAAATGAGACAAGGTTCACAAATTTCAGATGCTAAAAGTAACATATCTGAATTTAAAAGCACATTTCCAAACAAAATCCAGAGATTTCACTATTTCACTAACTGAAGAGATAGTTATTGTCTATAGATTTATATAGTGTTCATGCAATAATTTCATGTAACATTGTTTCATTTGATAAAATATTGAATACTAAGCACAATTCCTCCCATAAATATATAGATAAATATGTCCCTATGAAAATGCAACAATCATTATCCACAAAATATCACAATTTCAATTAAGATTTAAAAAGTTGTACAAGGGTGTATCTCAATTTCACATAAAAGATATTTAAGCAATAACTCAACTCATTACACACCACTCCATAAAGTAGTAGTAAGATTGTAAATTTCTCCATTCATTTTCAAGGTAAGCAAGAATAGTAACACCCACTCATAATCTAATGACTTTATTAAAAATATATCACTCCTATGTTCCAGAATGTGAGCTTCATTGCTATGTTGATGACAAGTCCTTTATTGCTATCTTATTTAGCATCACTCATTAATAGGAACTTTCTTGAATTTAGACTTGTATACATGCCATTCTAATTGGTAATTTACATATAACAACAATTACATAGTCGGCTCAAGTGTGCAGTCACAAACATGCAACAATGCTCAATACATAAGCCTATTTGTTTTTAGATGATTTACATCCAGATTAAAAGAAAGAAAGAAAAGAAATTCACTTGACTCTATTAACCTAACTAAACCTATAACTGTAATTCCACAAATTAGATCATATGTGTGTGTCCAAAACCAAAATCTGAATTGAATTGCTTCTGCTATTTTCCTAATTTAACCCTTTTAAAATAAATTCAAATAGACGATTCTCATTTCTATTGTCTTCTAGGCATCGAATGAACATTCTAACTAATTTAATACTAAACCCTTCAACGATAAATATGAACTGTTGAATCAATCAATCTAGTATAACTCAATCTTAATGATCTTACAAATTTGTGTCCTCATTGAATTCACCAAAGTCAACAGAATCTCAAAAAGAAAGATTGGCAATATGGCATGCACTTACTTGGTACATGACCATTCATATAACTGCCATGAGCTTGACCCATCAGTTCTTTTATTGGAAGAGTAGAAAAATGGCAACAGATGCGAGCTGTAGTTGCCTCCTTCCAAATGATGACAAGGAGCTGCATCTTACAAGCTTATGGGTGCACAGTCTTAACCAGAGTGTTGATACAATATAAATGGACACCCAATTTCCCACACAACACAAACTGGCAGTCAATTTTTGATGCAACAGTAGGAAAGTTTAGTCTGTATAGATGCCCAGATTCTAAATATTTCCAAGGTTAACAACCAAATAGTTATAGATGTTGGTATTGCAGCTTCAACCAGCGCCTAGATTTGGCCTCTTAATGAAAGACATTTTTCACGCCAAACAGTGATGTTGAATTCCAAACCTATTGTGCCTATCTTCCTCAACCGGGTTGGGGAAGTGGATCAGTTGATGTAAAGTGAGCCAGCGGTCTCAGGAGAATGACGAGGATAGCTGCATAGGCAGATTTGGTTGTCCAATGAATAGAAAGATGTTTTTCTTTCTTTTATACACTTGCACATGAATATGCTATGGTTGATGCCATTGTTTTTGGAAGAATGGGGAGAGTAGGAAGTAGATGAGGAAAATTGATCACCAGTAAAAGACATGGAATGGAGTCCTACAATCCAAGCCATGCCTCCTGCAATTACAGAAAGGCTTCTCAATTTCTTTTGTGCAGTCCTCATGGATAGTCAGCTTAACCCCTTGAGAAGTAAAAGAAGGCTTGGTAATCATAAGGCATACAAGAACAATGAACAATTAACAACCTTTCTGTTCAGATTTGTAACTGATTCCTTAAACCCTCAGGTCATTGTTTATAATGAATTCGTTATTAATGTTCCATTCTAATTTAAATAAAATATTTAATTACTTTAATCTAAGAAACAATTTAATACGGAGTTATTTGGTGACTCAAAAGGTGGGTTGTGACATCCTTTCCCCCTTAATAATGCATCGTCCTCGATGCTAGGTCAATACTTACAAATACAATCAACACACACAAACACTCATAAGACATTATTTTTCAACCCAAGTTTAAACACTTATTTGAAACAATCAATTCTAGACAAAAATAATACACATTGTATATAAGCACATGTATAATTACCATTTCAAGAACCTTTTTCTATGTGAGTGTGTAAATTCCATTACCATTCTATAGTTTTACAAGGTTAGACTACCTCTCTCTGACAATATTCCCCCTTTCTGATAATGTGCCATTCCCTCTATTACATAATAGGAACAACACCCAATGTCAGTCCATCATATATTATAAATCAAATTGACTTTCAATGAAATATAAAATCATATACTTCCTTATCTCAAGAAGTCTCAAAATTTGTAACATATTGACTTAAAATTGCATGATATCACACACATATGATGGGGACATAACCCAACAACAGAATGGACACAATAGAAAAGGGAAATTATATTAACTGAGAAAATAAGCTAGTACAAACAGTGCAGAGAAAATAAACTTCAAATCATGCCCTACGGGCTTACAATAGCATAAATCTGGAGAATATTTCTCCTTATAGCACCTCCTCTCAAACTCCACCCCCAACTGCCTTTTAAAATGCCAGAAATCTCCTTAAATAGACCCCGGAGGGTTAAGGACTAGGAGTACATTCTAGAAAGTGCTAGTAGGCATCCACCGACAAAATAGAAGGTTCCAGAAGCTGCGTTAGAAGTCGGTGCAAATCTAGAAGAATCCAGAAATGGTAGCCGAACTTCTGGGAGGCATAACTTTTGAACCGTAGCTCCGATTGACGAACCGTTTACATTTTTGAAAAGCTTTCGACCCTTTTCGAGGCCATTTAATGCCCCAAACCTGACTTTGAAGCATTCTTAGGAGGTCTCCAAAACCCAAAAAACTGCAATAACTTTCAAACCGTGGGGCCTATTGACCTGATTCTTTTTCTAGAATGCTCTAAATCATGATTACACTCTTCTGGCCAATTCACACCTTCTAGTTTACTGAAATGATGGCCCAAATACATGCTCCTATTTTTTTAGGATTTTCAAATGCACTGATAGTTGAACTATGAGAGTTGGAACCTTTATTTGAGCCAAATGGGTATCCAAAAATGTAAAGACATAAAATAGAAACTAAGTCTAAGTACATTTTTTTTGGGTGACACTGGATTGCCCTTATACCTCTGGATGCTCCTGCATCAGACACCCAGGGTAGATTGAAAAGTGACCCTGTCACTTTATGGATGGTAGAGGAAATCCCAAATGGGAAACCTCAGGTGTTGAAATCCAAGTTGAGTCCTCGATTGGCCGTCCTTTCCATTTGACCAAATACTCTTCATACTGCCTGTTTCTGGTACTCCTACCCACACGATGATCTAGAATGTCTTCTATCTCCTCCTTCTTAGAAGCAGGAATTGGACATGGCTCTAAAACCAGCTCCTCATCTGCACCATCATCATGATACTCTGTTATATCTGCAATGTTGAAAATGGGAGAAATGTGAATACCATCTGGCAGCTCCACCTCATATGCATTTCCTGAGTTATGTTTCTTCAAAACTTTGCAGGGGCCAAATTTCTTCATTTTCAGCTTGTTGTAAGTACCAACTGGAAATCTTTCTTTTCGTAAGTGCACCATGACAAGATCCCCTACTTGGAATTCCTTATGTCTTCTCCTTGCATCGGCCCTAGCTTTATACTCTTGATTCATCTTGATAATGTGTGCTTGAACCTCCTCATGTAGACGCTTGATGTGTTCAGCAAATTCCTCAGCTTCAGCACTTGTTCTCTCCCCTTGTTGTATCTTCCTCAGTTCTGGTGCAGTCCTTGGGCTATTTCCATATACGATTTGAAATGGTGATTTTCTAGTACTCCTATTTACAGAGTTATTATAAGAAAACTCTGCCTATGGTAGAATCAAATCCCATCTCTTGGGCTTATCTCCAACTAAACATCTCAGCAAATTGCCCAGACTTCTATTTACCACTTCTGTTTGGCCATCAGTCTGTGGGTGATGCGTGGAACTGAATTTCAAGTCTGTTCTCAACTTCTTCCACAATGTCCTCCAGAAATACCCCACAAATTTGGTATCTCTGTCATAAACTATACTCCTTGGAAGACCATGTAGTCTTACCACCTCTTTGAAAAACAAGTCTGCAATATGGACAACATCATGAGTTTTGTGGCATGGAATGAAATGTGCCATTTTGGAGAACCTATCCACCACCACGAATACTGAGTCATTACCCCTTTGTGTCCTTGGAAATCCAAGAACAAAATCCATACTTATGTCCTCCCATGGCCTTGATGGAACAGGAAATGGCTGATATAGGCCAGTATTTTGACTAAACCCCTTGGCAACTTGAAAAACCTGGCAACTCTGTACAAACTTCTTCACATCCTGTGAAATTTGAGGCCAAAAATAATGTTCTCTAAGAATGGAAATGGTCTTATCTCAACCAAAATGTCCTGCCATCCCTCCACTATGTTTCTCCTTAATCAGATTTTCCCTCATGGAACTCCTTGGAATGCACAATTGACTACCTTTGAACAACATGCCATCCTAAATCAAATAATCTAACCACTTGGTTCTATCTACAGCAACAGGTTCTTTACAAGCTTTCCATGCTTCAACAAAATCAAGATCCTCGAAGTACAAATTCTTGAGTTCATCAAACCCAACTACTTCAACCTGCATTGTTGTAAGCAACAACTGTCTCCTACTTAGTGCATCTGCAACCCTATTAGATTTTCCACTTCTATGCTTCAACACAAATGTATAACTCTGCAAGAACTCTACCCACTTCATATGGCTCTGATTTAATTTACCTTGGCTATTTAGGTACTGTAATGCCTGATGATAAGTATACAAAACAAGTTCCTTTGGCAATAAATAATGCCTCCATTTCTTTAAGGCCTGAACTATTGCATAGAACTCTTGATCATAAACAGAATACTTCTTCTTTGCATCATTCAATTTTTCACTAAAATATGCAATAGGCTTACCTTCTTGGCTTAATATAGCCCCAATAGCACTACCACTAGCATCACAATCCACCTGGAATACTTTTCTAAAATCTGGAAGTGCCAACACAGGCTGTTCAGTCACCTTCTTCTTCAGCAATTCAAAACTTCTCGCAGCTGCTGCAGTCCATTTGAACTCTTTTCTATCCCCTCTTATTGTATCAGTTAGAGGTGCACATATGCCACTGAAATTCTTAATAAACTTTCTGTAAAAACTAACCAGACCATGAAATGATCTTACCTCAGTAGCAGACCTTGGAGTAGGCCATTCCAAGATGGCTTTTACCTTCTCTAGATCCATTTTGAGACCTTCAGGTGATATAACAAATCCCAAATACACTAACTCCCTTTTTGCAAAGACACACTTCTTTAGATTAATTAACAGTTTCTCTTCCCTTAGCCTTTCAAGGACACTACGAATATGCAATAAATGTTCTTCCAAAGTCTTGCTGAAAATTAAAATATCATCCAAATAGACAATAACAAATTTTCCCAAGAACTTCTTAAGTACCTCATTCATGAGCCACATGAAGGTGCTTGGGGTGTTCGTCAATCCAAAGGGCATGACTAACCACTCATAAAGACCCTCCTTGGTCTTGAAGGCTATTTTCCACTCATCTCCTTCTCGAATCCGTATCTGATGATAGCCACTCTTCAGATCTATCTTTGTGAAGTACTGAGCTCCACTCAAGCAGTCCATAAGATCATCCATCCTTGGTAAAGGAAACCGGTACTTGATGGTTATCCTATTTATAGCTCGAGAATCTGTACACATCCTCCACTCTCCATCCTTCTTTGGTGCAAGTATTGCAGGTACTGCACATGGACTCAGGCTCTCTCGAATCAAGCCCTTCCTCAACAGCTCCTAAACCTGTCTATTTAGCTCCTCTGTTTCAGTAGGAGTCATCCTGTGAGCAACCTTGTTAGGAAAACTAGCTCCTGGAATCAGATCTATCTGATGACTGATTTTCCTTACTGGTGGCAATCCATCTAGAACATTATCAGAGATAATATCTCCAAATTCCCCTAGTAAATCTGAAACTTCAAATGGTATTTCACTACTACCTTCTTTATCTTTCCTAGGAATCAAAGCATAGCACATACACTGATGTTTCATGCCATCTAAAAAGTTTCTTCCATCAACAAGACAAATCCTAGCACTGCTACATACCTTTTCACCTTCCTTTTTCATGGGCTTCAATTTGTGGCGAACTCCATCCTTTGTCAGAGAGTATGTGTTTGCATGTCCATCATGTATTGCATGTCTATCAAACTACCATGGTCTACCCAACAATAGATGGAAAACATCCATCGAAATAACATCACAGAGAACTTCATCATGGTAACTCCCAATTTTGAATTTTACTAAACATTGTTCACTTACCAGGACCTTATGATCATCTTTTACCCAAGAAATTTGATAGGGCTGGGGATGTTTCTCCCTCTTGAGCTTTAGCTTAGAGACCATCTCTTCTGATACCAAGTTATCAGTGCTACCACCATCAATGATCACATCCCAACATTTATCCTCACACTTGCATCTGGTACGTAAAAAACTCCTCCGTTGTCCTGGTTCATTCTCACCACTTAGTAGAACTCTTTCATTTACCAAGGTCTCTCCTCTTTCTGCATCCTCTGAATGTGATGATTGTGCATCCTCATCCACATGAGCAACCCTAGCTTGGCCCTCAGCTCTCCTATCTATCCTTCCTTGTCGTTGAGGGCATTCAAAGGCACGATGACCTTCTTCATTGCAATGGAAACAAGTACCACAGAAGCCTCCTCTTCCTTGTCCACATCCTCTACCTCTTCCTCTTTGATTTCCAAAGTCTTGATCATGGGAGCGGTTGAAACCCTCATTCCTCTGGTTCCTGCTAGTACCCTCATCTTCATTTTTCTTTTGAGTTTCATTGCGGATTCCAGATGATCTACCGCTTCCCCTTCCTCCTTGACCACGCCCTCTTTGTCTTCCTTCAAACCTTTTACTCAACTTCTCTTCAACTATTAGGGCAAACTGGTATGCTTCTTCAACGCTGGTCATTCTTACCAGACTTAATTCCTCCTAGATGCTAGGTCGCAACCCACTGATATAACGAGCAACCTTCTCCTTATTTGCTTCTGCATGCCCCACTCTAATCAGGAGTCGGTAAAACTCCTCTGTGTATTCTTGGACTGATCTTCCTACTTGCTTTAACCCATGCATCTTCTTAAACAGATCAAGCTCGTAGTCCACAGGAATGAACTGCTTCTTCAATTTTTCCGCCATGCGATCCCATCTTGTGATCTTCTCCTTTCCTCTTCTAAGTCTTTCTAGTTGAATCTCTTCCCACCAGATTTTGGCATGGCCTTTCAGTTTGGCCTTTGCAAACTTAACCCTATCTGGGTCCCTTATATCCTCATACTCAAAGTATTCTTCCAGTTCATTGATCCAATCGATCAACTCATCTGGTTTCAAATTTCTCGAAAATATACCCACTTCAATTGTAGGTCTTTTCCCAAACTTAGTAATGGCCCTAAAAAGCCTTTCCTCTATAGGATTCAGACCTTCCCCATCAACTTCCATTACTTTCTCTTCATTTTCATCCTCACTATTGTCATCTACGGCAATATTTGCTCCTCTACAAAGCTCCTCTTGCAATGCTTGTACCTATCTCTGGAGGGCTCTAACCTCCTCAGGGTCAATAGCTCTGGCCCTTCTGCCATGCTCTCTTCATGGAGGCATCTTCTAACTCGAACCCACAACCACACAGTCCTGGTGCAAACTGCCTCACAGTCGGCGCTCTGTCTACACACTCAGGAAGACCCGCTCTGATACCACTTGATGGGGACACAACCCAACAACAAAATGGACACAATAGAAAAGGGAAGTTATATTAACTGAGAAAATAAGCTAGTACAAACAGTGCAGAGAAAATAAACTTCAAATCATGCCCTATAGGCTTACAATAGCATAAATCTGGAGAATATTTCTCCTTATAGCACCTCCTCTCAAACTCCACCCCCAACTGCCTTTTACAATGCCAAAAATCTCCTTAAATAGACCCCAGAGGGTTAAGGACTAGGAGTACATTCTAGAAAGTTTTAGTAGGCATCCACCGACAAAATAGAAGGTTCCAAAAGCTGCGTTAGAAGTTGGTGCAAATCTAGAAGAATCCAGAAACGGTAGCCAAACTTTCGGGAGGCATAACTTTTGAACCGTAGCTCCGATTGACGAACCATTTACATTTTCGAAAAGCTCTCGAAGTGCTCTATAGACCTATGGACAAGCTTAGCTCATCCCCCATTTTTTGATCCTTTTCGAGGTCATTTAATGCCCCAAACCTGACTTTGAAGCATTCTTAGGAGGTCTCCAAAACTCGAAAAACTACAATAACTTTCAAGCCGTGGGGCCTATTGACCTGATTCTTTTTTTGGAATGCTCTAAATCATGATTACACTCTTTTGGCCAATTCACACCTTCTAGTTTACCGAAATGATGGCCCAAATACATGCTCCTATTTTTTTGGAATTTTCAAATGCACTGATAGTTGAACTATGAGAGTTGGAACCTTTATTTGAGCCAAATGGGTATCCAAAAATGTAAAGACATAAAAAATAAACTAAGTCTAAGTACATTTTTTTTGGGTGACACAGGATTGCCCTTATACCTATGGATGCTCCTGCATCAACATATCTGTGCACTTACCATACCCTAGCATCACCTGTGGATTTTTTCTTGCTAGTAGGTACTTCTTATCCACATCCTGCCATACTAATTAGAATCTCAAGGAGATCAAATCAAATATTAGTAATCAAATTTTTTTTCAACTTTATGACTTCTTAACTCATCTTTTAATCACAAGCCATATGTACCATACATACCATCTAACATGTGCTCGCTATGTGAGTAATTGTCCATATCAATAGACTAGTATCCACGAAACATAATCAAGCAATGCAATCTTATTACATCTAAATCATCCTCATTAGATCATAATGAAATATAATGACATGCACATATAACATCATTAATTTAATCATTAACATTTAATCATCATTATGCATCTAAATGCTTGCATAGTTGACATCCATATGTATTTACATCTTAATGTATCATATAGCTCCAATTAACAACATACATTTAACCAATATCATAGATAGATCAAGGATAGAAAGTCACATAATCAAATGTGTCAAGTAACATTAACCCAAGTTCTATACCAATATATAATTTCAACCAAATACCTAACACAAAAGTCAACCAAAGGGTCTAAGTCTATGTTGAACACCATATCGACTAGCAGTCAAACAATAACTCAAGATGACTATATCATTGATGATTATTCATTGGCCAAATTGACTAAATAAAAGGTGTTAAATTTTTTCTATAAAGTAAAAGTCACATGGATCATGGATCATCACATATACATAACACCAATGCAAAAAAAATATTATCAAAAATAGATAAAAGAGGGATCTATACATACCCTTCTGCATCCTCATAGGAAGACCATAATTTCATACACTTGCCACATGGGCCAAAAAGTCAAATAAAGTTAGTCAAAAGTCATCTAAAATTAGTTGAGTCAACAAGTAGATACAATGTCTTCCAATTAAGTTTGCAACTTCATTCTATTTTCCAACATACATGTTGAAATGATAGGTGCAAATAAAGTTATGTTTCATAACCAATTATCGACCAAATTGTCGAACACAACATATCATCACATGACTATGCCATAAATGAAAATATTAGAAGAAGTTGACCTACATGTCCAACTTTATTCTATCGTATGTAAAACCATGTCCTGTTAAGGATTTGCCGCATTATTATTTGCAAGAATCACATAAATAAGAAAACTATAGCTTGATTAGTTAACATTTGTTTTGCTGCCATAATCAAGGATTAACAATAATGATCCATTTACGAATGTAACACATGACATTATCCAAGGAATCCATCCATCAGATGCATGATTTACTAAATATACAAAGTATAATGTAAAGCATCATACCTTAATGGGCATCACAGAAAATGTCAACCTACACATTGAACATGGAACAATAAGCACATCATGAAGGCACAGTATCATCTATCATATGTTCAGCACCATTAAGTATATCATCTAGGTATGCTCACCAATTACATGCAAGGATTAGTAATCCAATTTTTATCAAGTGAGTGACCTTAGGCCCTCACGCCCATTTTGTCACCATAGTGTGCTTGACCAATATATAAGCACGTGTTGTGATGTATGGCCTTTACACCATTATATCATCACATAATAATGTCTTTTGAGTGTTTGTGTGTGTTGATTGTATTTGTACGTATTGACCTAGCATCGAGGATGATGCATTATTAAGGGGGAAAGGATGTCACAACCCACCTTTTGAGTCACCAAATAACTCGGTATTAAATTGTTTCTTAGATTAAAGTAATTAAATATTTTATTTAAATTAGAATGGAACATTAATAATGAATTCATTATAAACAATGACGTGAGGGTTTAAGGAATCAATTACAAATATGAATGGAAAGGTTGTTAATTGTTTGTTGTTCTTGCATGCCTTATGATTACCAAACCTTCCTTTACTTTTTAGGGGGTTAAGCTGACTATCCATGAGGAATGCACAAAAGAAATTGAAAAGCCTTTCTATAATTGTAGGAGGCATGACTTGGATTGTAGGACTCCATTGCATGTCTTTTGCTAGTGATCAATTTTCCTCATCTACTTCATACTCTCCCCATTCTTCCAAAAACAATGGCATCAACCATAGCATATTCCTGTGTGAGTGTTACCTTCATGTTACCTTCAAAATGAAAATGCTAATTACTATTAATGTTTTTATCTTTAAATGTATTCTCCATTACCTGTGAAGACCCTGCCTCTTACTCTTAACTATAGGATATAAATAAAACGTATTCTGAATATACAAGCATTAAAAGGGTCTATGTTCTAAGTTAAAATGACATTGATAAGGGTTTAAGTAAAAATTCCAAGGGAGATTCAGTGATGCTATTAGAGTAATTGAACCTTAAATGATTAACAATGATCTTCTTGTCTAATACTGAAGCAAGACCATTAGGTATAGTTGGATTGTTTGTTTGAAAATAGAAACATTTAGGGACTTAAGCACAAATGGTATAGAAGCCTTGCCTTATATCAATACAAAATACTTTTTATTTCATCTTTACTCCTTTACTAAGCCCCCCCAATCTATTATACGGTCTATTTGTTGCAAGGATATGGTTGGGAATTAATTTCAAGGCATCCTCTGACCAAATTCCTGTAGATGTTAAGTTGTGAATAGACAAGACTAACTCATTTTATCCTTTGGTCAAAAGTTACTAAAAACACTAAATTTAAGACATCAAACTTGATTTGATGACCATATGAATATTAGACCATGAAACAATTGGATGCTGAATTTAAAATGCATTTCTCTTTCTTGTGAAAGCATATTATTTTAGTCCATTATTGAACATTGATTAGAGGATAATTCAACAACTGGCTGTTTACTTCTTATTTTCTTGGAAAGCCTTTTTACCTTACTGTATCAGTAAAAGAAACCTTCCAAATTAACTCTAACCTTCTGTAAGAACTTGCTATTAGAGCAAATCTTGTGTATAAAAAAAGAGACCACATGCTATAGTACCTTTCTTCATTTTAATATTTAAATCAATCTTTTAAAAGACATGTTAGAGGCTGTTGAGATTATCATTATTAGCATGCTTTCAAAAATTTTGTGGATTGATAATAGTTATATAAGCTGTCCATCAGCATTGTTGGGTTAGTTCGTGTAGATATGCATTTCATGTAAAAGGAAATCTTAGCAATGAAATATGATATGTAAATACTGAGTACTGTTAAGGCTGCAAGATAAGTAGAAATGTGTGATTATCAAGATAAATTACATGTGATGCATGAGAAGTCTGCTTATGTTCTTAGCGAACCTTGGATGCAAGGTTTCGTTAAACAATACATATTTACTATGCTTGTGTTATCACAATGTATGGCAATAGGTTCACTGAATTCTATCCTTATATCTTTCAGCATTTGCTTCATCCAAAGAAATTGATTACAATTTTTTTTGGTTGCAACATATTCTACTTCTATTGTACTTTGTGAGGTACAATCATGTTTCTTTCTCAACCAAGAAACCAATCTTCCTCTAAGAAAGAAGGCTCCACCACTAGTGCTCTTTCTGTCATCCATATTGCTTGTCCAATCAACATCAGTATAAGCACATAGAGTAAAATCATTAGATTTATTATACCACAATCCAAACTCTAGTGTTCCTTCCAAATATCGAAAATCCTTTTAACTACTACATAGTGTGATTCTCTGGGATTAGCTTGGAATCTTTCAACAATTCCAACTATATTTTCTATATCCATCCTTGTGTGAGTCAAATATTGCAAACCTTTGATCATAGATTTATAATTCTTCTACTCCATAATAGGCATCTCATCCTTTGTAGATAACTTAAGTCCAATTAGAATAGTCTGAGAAATAAAGATTCCTTCTTTAATCTATACAATCTATAAAAGTAGAAAATATTTCATTTCTCATATTATACTCATTTCAAATCCTTTCTTCATTTCTTCTACAAATCTCTCACTTTCCTCATCATTTCCTCCAAATATGATATCATCAACAAATATTACCAAAATCACTAGTCCATCATCAATTTCTTTCCAATTTACATTACTATCTGCCATACCTTTGCTATATCCAAGCTTTGTCAAATGCTTGTCCAACCTTGCATACTAGGTTTTTTGGTGCTTGCTTCAAGCCATATAATGCTTTCTTCAATCTGCATACTATGTCATTGTCATCTGTCAAAGGATAACCTTTAGGCTATTTAATGTATCCCTCTTTTTCAAGTTCTCCATTCAGAAATGTTGATTTGACATCCATCTGATATACTTTGAATTTCTTCTACATATGCTAAGAACAATATTACTACTTCAATTCTAGCCATAGGTGCATAGATCTCATCATATTCTAATCCTTCTTGTTGTGAGTAACCTTTACATACTGGTCTTGCCTTGTTTCTTACAAATTCTCTTTATTCAGTCATCTTGTTCCTAAATACCCATTTAGTTCCTATCACATTCTTGTTTGCTTGTTTGGGGACCAATTCTCATGTCTCATTCTTTACTATCTGATCCAATTCCTCTTCCAAAGCTTGTTTCCAATGATTGTCTTTACATGCTTCATCTACATTCTTAGGTTCAACTTGAAATATCAAAGATAGTTCTTCATTGAGTCTACTTCTTGTCATCACACCTTTATCTTTGCTTCTAATGATCTACTTGGATGAGTAATTCTTTATCATATTCTTTCCTAAAGTAGGAGTTGTTATCTCAACTCTTGGCTCTTCTAAAGGTTCTAAGCTTTGTTCCCATCTCAACTCTCCTTCATTTTGCAAATCATTGTTAGTCTCAAGAAATACTTCATTATTCCTTGGTTTAGTACCAACATCATCATCTGAATTATAATCAACTATTCTTTCTTGTATCCTAAATTTTTCATCAATTGTCACATCTACACTTTCCATAATAGTCTTAGTTCTCTAATTATAACATCTATAAGACTTTCTTTTCAATGAATAACCAAGAAAAATACCTTCATCACTTCTAGCATCAAACTTACCAATATCATCATCTTTTTTGATATAACACTTACTACCAAGAATTTTGAAATACTTAACTATAGGTGAGTGACCAAACCACAGTTCATAAGGGGTCTTGTTTGTGCCTATCCTAATCTATACTTTGTTCAAAGCGTAGACTGCTATATTCACAACTTTTCTCCAAAACATCTTGGATACTTCGTTCTTAGCTAATATAGCTCTTGTAGCTTCTATTATTGATCTATTTCTTCTCTCTATTATACCATTTTTTTAAAGTGTTCTTGGAGCTGATAACTATCTTTTGATTCCATTTTCTTCACAAAACATGTTAAACTCATTTGAAGTAAATTCTCCTACTCTATCTAATCTTAAACATTTAATCTATATGACCGATTCATTCTCAACTCTATTCTTGAATATCTTGAACTTATCAAATGCCTTAGATTTTTCTTGAGGAAATGCAACCCACGTCATTCTAGAAAAGTCATCAACAAAAATCATGAAATACCTTTCACCATAGAATCCTTTAGTCTTTGTAGGATCACTGAGATCTATGTGTACTATCTCCAATTTTTTTGTGGTAGTAAATTTCTTGTAGGGTAAATAAGTTCTATTATGCTTTGCCAAAACAAACTCCTTGCAAATTGTGTTAGAAGGTTTTACAATCTTAGAAAAATCTCTAACTGTAAACATACTACTAGTCTTCACAATGCTATCAAAGTTTACATGACAAAATCTCTTATGCCATAACCAACTACCATCTACCTTTGCAACCAAACATGTCATTTCAGTAGGATTCAACTAAAATACTTTACCTCTAGATCTGGTTCCTGTTCCAATTACCTTTCCATCTTATTCTTTGATCATCCATGTCTTTTCTGTGAACTATAACTGATAACCTTTACCACTAGTTTTCCAACACTTAGAAGGTTGTGCTTCAATTCATGAACAAAATATACATCCTCAATGTTAGTTTTACCATCAAGAGTTATAGATCTGATACCTTTAACTTGGCATGTTGCATTCTTTCCAACTATGAAAATGCCTCCATCCTAACTTTTGAAGTTCAAAAAACTGTTCATATCACTAGTCATATGATGTGAACAACCACTATCAATTACCCAATCAGATTTATTTTCAACATGTGATACCAAAGCTACTTTGTCTGGGATTTCTTCTTTGATTGCTAAAATCCTATTTCATCATCACTAGCATTTACTATTTGTTCATTAGATTCATCTTCTTTATTTTGCATATAGACACTTTATATCTTTTCTAGGTTTGAAATTTCTTTTATACCTTTTCTCTCTTTTAGGACACTTAGGTGCAAAATGACCAAATTCATTGCAAGTCCAACATTTAAAGATTTTCTTACCATTTTTTTCTCTTCTTACCAGAAGGGCAACTCCTTCAATCTTTCTATCTTCATTAGATCTGTTGCTGCTAGCAAAGTCTCCTCTAGCACTTGTGCTCCTTGATACATTGGGTCAAATATTCAAGGCATTGAAAGTTGTTTCTACTTTAGTCAATTCTCTAGACCATCTAAGCTCATTCTCAACTATTTCAAGTCTTCCAAGAAATATCTCCTTCATGAAATATTTAGTACAAGATATCAACAACTGTATCATTTGAACTACTAACTTAAATGGTGGTGTTAAGATCTTCAATTTCTTCCATATCACCTCATCATCTTCTTTGGTTCCTCCTTGAGATCTAATACCTGTAGTAATCTCTAATAGTATGCCTACATATGATCTTACAAATTCATCTTCCATCATTTTAGCATCTTGAAATACACAAATCCAATTCTATAGCCTCAATTTCTTAGAATGCTCATCACCTTCAAAACTAGTTTCCAAAGCTTTCCAAATCAAATGTGAAGTAACAAGTGACTTTACCTCATTATATTCAATTTTAGGAAGTGTAGTCAATAGTAATTCTCTAGGTCTCATGCCACATATAAAAATATCTCTTTCATCCTCAATACAAGATTCCAAATCTTTTTCAGCAATGACTGTCTTTGATGTTTTTGTCAAGATCTAATATCTTGGACCCATACACAAAATATGTGTCTTCGTCTTTTCCTTCCAACTGTCATAATTTATTCAATCAAATTTTAGACTATCTTTCCTAAGCATAATCTCCATGGATTTCCCAAAGTTAGACTTTATGTTCAAGGACCTGATGCTCTGATACCAATTGTTAGAAATAATAGTCCACCAAGATAACTAAGAGCGGGGGGGGGGGGGGGGGGGGGGGGGGGGGGGGGGGGGTGAATCAGTTATCTAATAATTAAAACATTTATTATCCTTAAAAAATCTTATCCATTCAACCAAAGTAAACAAGAACCATAACAAGATTCACATAGACAATTACACTAGATATGTTAACTAGGGAAACCCTTGATTAGAGGGGAAACCCTAGTGGGAATGATGCCCACAAGATGATGTACTAATATAAAAATTACTTATTAGAGGATGGACCTTGTTAGGAGTCTATTAAAAAATTTAGTACATAGAGTCCCTATTAGGAGACTTTGAATCCCCATTAGGAGTTGTGCCAACCCTATTAGGAGTTATAGTACAATGTATGTAAGAAGAGCCCACCACCCAAACATGCAATTTCAATTACAAGAAGAGCTCATTGCTCAAAAAAGTAATCTATTGTCAATTCCCTCCTTCCTCTATTTTTTCACTTGAACCAATCACTATCAAACCTTGTAGACTAGGTCACAGACCTTAGATCCAAATATTAAACCTCAGATCACACAATAAAACCTTGGCAATGAAGTTTCCTTCACTTCCACTTTGCTTTGCTCAACTTCGCATTCTACTCTTTGTGTTGCTTATAATCAATTCTTCATCTCATACTTGATAAAGGTAAATGTCCTTCATTTATAGTAAATCCATAAAAAATTTCCTCGAGTGAACTGTTACACCTTTTCAATTAATTATTATAGGACCACATTAAGAACATGTTACACTTAGCAATAACATTAATCTTTTGCCTTGCAACTTGAATAACTTTGTGTACACACAATATTATGACAAGAGATATTGAACATGTCATCATCAACATGTCTTCTACACATCCTCAACCTCAATTCTCAAAATAACAATTTTACTACAAGATATAACAAGTTTACCAAAATATGCCTCTATTAACACTAGCTCAGAACAAACATCACCAAAACTTACTTGAATTCTTTTAGACTTAACATATCTTCATTTGACATTAATTGCATATACTAGATACTTAGAAGTATCTATCATAACCTCAAATAGTGAGAATACTCAACTAGCCATCCATACCAACTTGATCTTTCCACTATTCTTCTATCAAATACCACAAAAAATTGCTATGTTGACATCAATGACAAACTCAATCATGAATGTAACATATCATCATAGTAACATATCTACATTACTCCCCATAGGAATATCATTAGCATTCATGCTTCCAACAAGAGTATGATGAGAGAGAGTAAGGAGAGAAGAGAGAGTCAAAGGGGAGAGATACCGAGGAGAGAAGAGAGATAGTGAGAGGAGAGAGATAGTAAGGAGAGAGAAAGTAGAGAAAGAGTGAGAGTGAAAGGAGAGAGAAACTGAGGGAGTGAGGTTACGAGAGAAATAAAGGAGAGTGAGAAGAAAGAAGGTGAGATGAGAGAGTGTGTGAGGAGAGTGAGTGAGAAGTGAGAAAGTGAGGAGAGAGAAACTAGAGACAGAGAAAGTGAGAGGAGAGAGAAACTAAAGAGAGAGAGTGAGGAGAGAGATTCAAGTGAGGAGAGTGAGTGAGGAGGCTCAGAGAAAATCAAGAGAGATAAAGAAAGTTAAATTATTTTTTGGTTTCTATCCACCTAGTAATAGATTTGTGCTTTTTGTTTTCTATCCACCTAGTACTAGATTTGTGTTTTTTGTTTTCTATGTAGGACTAGAATTTTTCATTTTCTAAACCTATTATTTTTTCCAACTATAGTTTTGACTATATTTCTCCAATATTTTTAAACTATTGTTGTGTTCAAATATATCTAACATAATTAAAAATACAAATCCATGTACATAAAACTAACTACAAAATGTAAACAAAAAACTAATTAAGATACATTAAATGATGCAAGCAGAAGGGGGGAGAATAACTAGGGCCAAAGGTTCACCCAGCTATCCAAACCATCTTGCAAGAGTTAACACAATGGAAACAAACACAAAGAACAGCAACCAAAGGAGGAAGAAGAGTGAAACATTTTTATTGATTCATCAAGATATCTTCATACATGCCCAGCTGTAAGGCCTTCTAGGTTACAACCAATTACAATACATTTAGCTACAAAGATCCAACAGCAAATTTGCACTTTCAGTTTTGCTCTCTAATCTTCTTTTCAAAAGCTTCTCTCCAAAATTCTCCAAAAACTTGCCTAAATCTAATCCTAAATACTCTATTTATACTTGCCAAAATGGCGTGCAGATCATTCTAGAATCATTACATAAGAGGAAGGCCAACCCAACAACGGTCTGGACTCATCCCAAGGAAAGATCTTAACATAAATGTCGCAAATGAAATAAATCCTATGAGTCAGCTTGCAGGAAGAATAAAAAATACAAACAACTCGACACACACTGGATAACTCGATGCACACTAGAAAATTGGTACTCGATAAGAACTGAAAACTAGAACTCAGTAAGAACTGGAAGCTAGAACTTTGTAAGAACTGGAAATTGGAACTCGGTAAGAACTCAAAACTAGAGCTCAGTAAGAACTGGAAACTAGAACTCGGTAAGAACTGGAAATTGGAACTCGGTAAGAACTAGAAACTGGAACTTGGTAAGAACTGGAAATTGGTACTTGGTAAGAATTGGAAACTGGAACTCGGTAAGAACTAGAAACTAGAACTCAGTAAGAATTGGAAATTGGAACTCGGCAAGAACTGGCAAAAAGAATAAAAGTGAGCAGGATAACAAGGCAACCTAGGATGCTCTTGCATCATTAAAAAATAACTAAACTTTCATTAAAATAGCTGAAAATTCATTTAAAATAACTAAATATTCATTAAAATAATTAAATATTTATAAATTAAAAAGAAGAAGAAAATATATACCTGAATGCTCCAAAGAGGTAAAAATTGGTAGACAAAGATGCTAATGCAAGCTATGATGTGACAGACTTCACTCTAAGACCCTTGCTCCACCAACTCGTCCAAGAAAGAATGAGACAAAAAGAAAAAAATGCTAATTCTAAACTTTTTTGGAAGCTTTTAGGGCTTTAAATGAAGCCCTAGGCTTAATTCAAAGCCCCTCTACCAATGTGGCATGTCAGATTTCAAATGAAGCCCCTAAGGAGATTTATTTGAAGGTCAAGCTTTATTTGAAGCCTCTAAAAAAGGATGTCCTAACTTTCTATTTGATTTCTTCATGATGGAAAGTGGGAACCATTATTGTGGCCTTGCCCAAGAGACACAAGAATGCTATAAAATGGAATCTTAGGCTTGTTGTTTGATTATCCATAGCTGAGCGAATCATTGAGAGTTGATCTAAGGTTGAGTGGATCATCTAGAGTTGTGTTGACCATTCAAAGCAGGGTAACAAATTGAAGTTGATAACGATTATCTTTCATTTTAGAGTTTAGTTAAGCTTGCAATATCGGTGAAGTCCATGAGGTTAAGAATTGAATTTTTTGAATATTTCTTTAATTAAAAATTAATTATTTCTATTTTTAAATTCCTATGCAATTTTTTTCTATGCTATGCATGCATCTTGGGTGGAGTAACCCTCATATACTATAAAATATCATGTCATCTAGGTGTATTATTAGGATTCCCTGGATCAAATTATATGAGAGCTAGAGATCTTGAGTATGTTGATAGATTGTTGAATTTAAGGAAACATACACCAAAACCTTGGGTTGGTTAAAATGTGCAAGAGATCTTATTGATTGTCCTCCAATTGATATCAAAGTTGGATAGAAGGCATTCCTCCTCTAAAGAGAGCACATAGACAAAGTGAGAGGTGTGTCTTCTAGATATATATGTTGGGTAGAAGATAAGATGTGATTTTTGTTACAAGTTAGAAATTGTGGGGTTGGTTGTAGGAAATATCTTAGGAATTTCAATCACTATTAAGAGATAAAGAATGTACATGGACAAAATGAATGAAATGAAGGGTATAATGAGAGGCTTAAGGGAGACCAAAGTAGAAATGGAAAATAAAATAAGAGGAGATTTTTTTATGAGGGATTTACGTTGTTTTAATATCAATGATGCATTTGTAATGAGTTTGTGTATACACGTAAAGTGGATAGATCAAATATTACAACAATATGCTAAATGGTTGAAAAAACAAAGAGACCAAAGGCAAACTTGTAGATCTTGTAGATGAAGGTAAAGAAAAATTTGCAACAATAGATGGTTTTTTATAAGAGGATGGTGTAATAGAAGATAAATGATCCTATACATTGGAAGGCATGGAAAAAAATATGAAGTAGTTAGTGTTGTAGAACATGAAGATATAAAAAATGTTGAAAAATATCCTTTGAAGGGCATAAGGGTGATGGAGAGCATGGTATGACCAATAAGAAAGGTTGGTCATAAAGAAAGAGGATGTTAGAGAGGTTTATGTTGAGGTGGTCAATGTAAAGGAGGTTTCATAATGCATTTGGTGGAGGCGGTTAGACATGGGTGATTTAAAATCTATGAAGAAGAAAATAGGAATTTTTAGTGGAGAAAAATTTGGAGGATGAAAATCATAGTGGAAAATATTTCATCCTAAGAAAGATATTTGAAAATAAAAAATGGTGGAAGAGGTGAGGTTATCATCAAGCTAATTCTACATTGAGGAAGAAGAGAGAAAAGTATATTTATGAAAGAATGATGATACTTATTCTGGCTAGATTGTTGGAAGAGGATAAAGAAGAACCAATTAAAGGTACTTATTACAATTATTGTGTTTGATAAAACTTAGTAATCTAAAATGGCAGCTCTACCATCCAACTCCATTTTATGAGACCAAGAACACAGCATTTTCCTATATCAATCATATAATGTACGAGTAGTTAGAGGTGTAGGGAAATCCTTCATCATCTAAAATTTTTGGTATTTGAAGTTTATGTTAAGGTTATGTGATTAAAATATATGAAAGCATGTCTAAGTCTACATGTATCTTAGAAAGTGTCCAAAAGGACATAAGTGGTTGAAATATTTAATATTTGTGACCTATGTGTAAACACAATTATAATTTTTAATAATGTAGTTTTTTTCTATAATTTACAATGATAAAACCATATATGTTTACTATTCTTGACATGGGAACATTGAAGAGGAAGACTCATTCACTTAATTTGGTTGAATGGTTACATAATAAATGGAAAAATACACCTTTTTAGGAACTCACTTTGAAAAATTGAAATGAAAGATTTTACAAACACTCTTATTGAAGTTGAAAGGTCATCTATTGGTTGTTTTTCTTTATAGTTGTGCATTGTTCACCAAGAGTGAGAGTGAGATATCCAAGAGGCACAATATTCATGTAATAAAAGGGAGACTTGGGCTAGTTGTTCAATCCTCAAAAGTTGAGTGGATCATTGAGATTTGATCCAGGGTTAGGAGGATCATCTAGAGTGGTATGGATCACTCAAAATATAGTGATAATTTGAAGTTGGTAATAATTCCTTCATTTCAGAGTCAAGTTGTAGGCTTTCTTACAAGATTGGTAAAGCCTATGAGACTAAATGATTTCCTTATATTAAGATAATAGAAAGTATTTTATTCTTGCAATTTTGACAGTTCTATTTGTTATGTTGTACATGAATCTTAGGTGGAGTAATCCTCATATGGTGTAAAAATATAATTTGTTTTAGGTGTATTAGGCAGTTCCATTTCATCCTTAAACTTTTATAAATGTTTAGAGTAATCCATGGTCATTTACTTGGGAGGTTATATTTTTATTGTACATTTTGTAACCAATTATTATACTCTATCACAACTTCAATGTATCTTGACATTATGAGAAACTCTCAAATTGAGTGTTTGAATTTTGCATCTATAATTGAAATATTTTCTTTAATTGTTGTGGTGAATAATACAATTTAATAGTTTTCAAGGAAAATACTTTAATTGACAAGATTTGATTATTTGCAAAATTAATATTAGCTGGGGAATTTTATTCAACTTTTCTTTTTAATAAATAATAATTTAGAAAATAGTGAATTTTATTTCTCTGGATTTATGTTCATACATCGCGAGTTTCCTCAACACAATATGAATGTATGTGATTTGATTTAATTCCACACTTATAGATATTTAAGATGTATATGTAAAAATATTGAAATTATTTCTTCTAAATTTAATCCTTCAGTGAAAGAAATCATGTCTAAAAAAACAAATTAATCCTTTATTATGAATTATATAAGGTGGATAGAGATTTTGTGTGGAATTTATAGATGTGATCATCTCTCTTGCTAAAATTTTGTATTTGTTTATAGTTCATTTCTCAAGATCTTTGATTATACATGTTAATTTGGAAAGTTGTATTTTGTTTTAATGTTGGTTAGTAAACCCTATTCAAGAGTATTACAATGCTATTGTTTTTGGCTCACATTTATAAGTAATGTCATCATGATTGAGAAACTACATCTATTGCTTAATAAAGTAGCATTAACGATGTTTGTGGAATCATACTAATAAACCAACAAAAATTAATAAGGGACATTTTGATCTAAAATCCAAGGGTAAAGCAATCCTCTTTGGATAAATTATTTAACAAGATAATTCATGGTAGAATGGTGCATTTCATTAGTATTATACAGTTATAAATAAATGTGATATTCAAAAGAGTTTCTCCTAGCTATTTGTACATGATTCTTTATGTCTCACAACTTCTTCTCTACCTATTTAGGTTAGTATTAGTAGGGGTGTTGAGGCGAGTATGTCAAATCTTGTCGATTCATCAAATGAGGGTATGAATTTGACTTAGACTACCAAGTCCACTAATTGTGTTTTGGCTATCAATTCTAGTGGCACTAGTGATAATGAATTTCTTGTGAGAAGGTGTCCAACTTTAGAATGGGGCTATCCCTCTTTGTTGGAACTTTTTCTTAGGATGATGGTGTTCCATTGATTGATTCAATAGTTTGGAATGATGCAACAATGAAGGTGTAAGATGGTTGGATAACTATTAAGGGTAACAAAGATAAGATGTTTACACACTCTTGTGTCATGACTCTTCATTCCCACAAGGGTAGTTCTGAAGAAAAATATTGATGTCTCTTGGTTAAGGAAATTTAGGCTAGAGTTTACACT
The DNA here is from genome assembly GCA_028749045.1 of Cupressus sempervirens. Taxonomy (NCBI): domain Eukaryota; kingdom Viridiplantae; phylum Streptophyta; class Pinopsida; order Cupressales; family Cupressaceae; genus Cupressus; species Cupressus sempervirens. The sequence goes on along the minus strand of CM053784.1, from coordinate 434,141,511 downwards.
ATAAATCTTTTGTTGGTTTTTGGATGCATGATGGATATTTTCTTGTACCTTGTGTTTTGGGTTGTAGGAGCCAGTTGGTTTTTCCCATGTTGTTTTTCCTTCTTGTTTAGGTTGGATTTAATGTTTAATCTTAAGTATTCTTGTTTTAAAGGGTTTAAGGTCCCTTCAAAAACTAATTTTTCCTTAATAAAAAATAGTCTTTGGATTAATGAGTCATCTAAAGAACATGAAAAATGTTTCCCTAAAAATGTCACTATTTTAATTTCTTTCTTTTCTCTTTAGGCTATTAAGTGCTCATTCATAGGTATACTCAGGTACTCCTATCAATATGGAATAAGAATTTTTCTAGTTTTTGATGACATAGATAAACATAAGGTTTAGGAATCTATCATTTTTTATAGATATCCATGTAATTGCCTATAGTTAGGAATATATTATCAATACACATATAACATGTACATGTTTTTTCTAGAATTTTAAGACTTACCAAGATCACTTGGGTCCTAACTCACATCCCTAAATACTTAAAATCCTCATTGGAAGCATACTAAGGCTAATATTCTTAGAGGAATGAATCTTAAATTCACTTAGAACTTACCTCATTATTTATATTGTGGCCTTGAGGATTCAAGCATTTCTTTTGGGATCCTTCAAAGCACAACTTTAATATATTTTAATTTATTACTACATTTAGAAAATTTTAACCTAATCCCATCACTTAATGATTTATCTTGATTTTTAAATATTTATTAACACATAACCTTCCCAAAACCGATTCCTTGATTTCCTATGTATTAGGGATACATTTCATCCCTAGACTACCTACATACACCACTTCCAAATGGGATCAACATGTGAAATATGTGTAATTATATTTATATCTAGGTTTTATGTAAATTATTAAGTGATTTTGTGACCCTTTCTAGATTATTTTTCTGAAATAATTTCTCAATAATTGATATAGATGTTAGGAAGCTCATAAAGTGAAATGTCACACAATGTCTCTTTTGCTTGTTTATCTGTTTTAATCTAATCTCTATTTTTATGATCATGCCATCCTCAAAATATTTTATAAATATAAATGAATACTCAAGGAATTAGAAATAATTTAAATAAAATAACAAACTCAAAACTCTATTATAAGGTGATCACACAATAATAGGTTACACCTTTTGGTGAAACTTCTTTATGAAATTAACATTTTACAGTAGATGCTCACTTTCAAACACTTATAACAACTAAATTATTAACAATTTGAAGATGGAGAAACTATTGATTTGTGAGATTTTTAGTAGATTTCACACAGGCAAAGGGTGAATAGCTAGGGCTAAAGGCTCACCCAACTATCCAAACCACCCTGCAAGAGTTAATACAATGGAAGCAAACACAAGGAACCAAAACCAAAGGAAGAAGAATAGTGAAATAATTTTATTGATTCATCAAAATACCTTCATACATGCCCAGTTGTAAGGCCTTCTTGGTTACAACCAATTAAAAATACATTTACATTCAAAGATCCAACTGCAAATTCACACTTTCCATTCTGCTCTACAATCTTCTCCCCAAAAACTTGCCTAACTCTAAGCCTAAACACTCTATATATAATTTCCAAAATGGCTTACAGATTATTTTAGAACATTACATAAGAGGAGGGCCAACCCAACAATAGTTTGGACACATCCCCAAAAAAATATATTAACATAAATTTTGTGATCGAAAATAAATCCCGCAAGTTAGCTCACAAAAATCACATCCAAATGCTAACACTCGACATACACTAAGTAACTCGACACATGAAGAAATTGCTATAGTAACTCAACACATGAAGGAATTGCTACAGTAACTTGGAACATGAAGGATTGCTAGGCACATGAAGGACTAGTAGGCACATAAAGGAACTACTAGGAACATGAAGGATTTCTAGGCACATGAAGGATTGCTAGGCATATGAAGGAACTGCTAGCCACATGAAGGATTTCTAGGCACAAGAAAGACTGCTAGGCACATGAAGGAACTGCTAGGCACATGAAGAACTGCTAGGCACATGAAGGAACTACTAGACACATGAAGGATTGCTAGGCACCAACTTGTAGAATGAACAAAAATGAGAAGGATAACAAGGCAACCTAGGATGCTCCTACATCAGACAATCGGGGTTGAAAGAAATGATTCTCTTGATTCATTGAGATGTCACAACTTGAGCTGAATCCACTCAAATTGAGAAATCCATGAAGCATTTTCAATAGGTTTGTTCTTCCACTCCACCAAATATTCATAGTAATCTTTTGCTCTTGTGCTCTTGCCAACTCTCTGATCTAATATTTGTTCAACTTCTTCAATTTCCTTCTTAGGATAATCATCTAATATAACAACTTCATCCTCTGACTCATGATACTTCTACAAATCAAAAATATTGAATATAGGAGGTATATCCATGTCATCAAGTAACTCAACTTCATAAGCATTACCATTGTCAAACTTCTTCAAGACCGTACAAGGTCCAAATTTCTTTATCTTCAATTTACTGTATGTTCCAACTGGGAATCTTCCTTTCTTTAGATGAACCACCACTTCATCACCAACTTGAAAATCATGCGTCTTCTAGACTGATCAACATTTTCCTTATACTTATGATTACTTTGTTCCAACCTCAACTTCACTTCCTTATGCGAAGACTCTATAAAATCAGAAAATTCTTCTCCTGCAACACTTCTCTTTTCTTCACCAGCAACATCTCTCAAATCTAATACACCTCTAGGATGCATTCTAGTAACAATCTCAAAAGGTGTCTTCCCTGTACTCCTACTCACAGAATTATTATATGAAAATTTAGCTTGTTCCAATACCATCTCCCAATTACTTAGCTTATTCCCAACAAAACATCTTAGCAAATTGCCCAAGCTTCTATTCACAACCTCTATCTATCCATCTATTTCTGGATAGAATGTAGAACTAAACTTCAATTTAGTACCCATCTTTTTCCAAAAAGTCTTCCAAAAATAACCAACAAACTTACTATCTCTATCAAAAATAATGCTTCTTGGTAATCCATGCAATCTCACAATCTCTTTAAAGAAAAGTTGAACAACATGCTCAGCATCTAATGCCTTCTTACATGGTATGAAATGAGCCATCTTAGAAAATTTTTCCACTACAGCAAATATGGAGTCATACCCTTTCATTGTCTTAGGCAATCCAAGAACAAAATCCATACTGATGTCAGTCCAAGGTTTCTCAGGAATAGTAATAGGTGTATATAAACTAGTATTTTGGCTCACTCCCTTTGCAACTTGAAAAACTCCACAACTCTTTAGAAATTTCTAAACATCCTTATACATTTGTGGCCAATGATATTTCTCTTTCAGCAAACTCAATGTCTTATCAATTCCAAAATGTCCAACTAATCCACCACTATGCTTTTCTTTAATCAGATTCAATCTCATAGAACTTCTAAGAATACACAACTGAATGCCTTTGAACAACATACCTTCTTGAATGAAATATTCATCATACTTACTTATGTGATCTATCAGATTTTATGCTCTATACTCTGTCCATGCCTCAGAAAAATTAGGATTAGCATCATACAACTCTTTCATTTCATCAAAACCAAGAACTTCAACCTTCATTTTAGTCAATAGAGAGCATCTTCTACTCAATGCATCAACAAATCTATTAGTAACTCCACTCTTATGCTTAATAAAAAATGTAAAAATTTGTAATTACTCAACCCAAATCATACGTCTTTGATTTAGTTTATGTTGACTTCCCAGGTATTGTAAAGCTTTATGATTAGTATACAATACAAACTCTTTAGGAATCAAATAATGTCTCCACTTCTTCAATGCTTGGACAGTAGCATAAAATTCTTGATCATACACAAAATACTTCCTTTTAGCATCATTCAACTTTTCACTAAAGAAAGTAACATGCTTACCTTCTTGACTTAATATAGCTCCTATTGCATTATCACTTGCATTACATTCAACTTGAAATACTTTGTTAAAATCAAGTAAAGCTAATATAGGTAATTTAGCAACTTTTTGTTTCAAAGTCTCAAAACTCTTATCAGCTCTGTGTGTCCACTTGAATTCCTTTTTATCTCCCACTATTGTCTCAATCATAGCATTACAAACAACACTAAAATTCTTTATAAACTTTTTGTAAAAACTAACCAAACCATGAAATGATCTTACCTTACCTAGATTCTTAGGTGTAGGCCATTCTAAAATTACTTTAACCTTCTTAGGATCCATTTTCAATCCATCGGCTGAAATCACAAATCCCAAATACACAATCCCCTCTTACATAAAAGAACACTTTTTAAGATTAATCAACAACTTTTCCTCTTTCAGCCTCTACAATACTTGTCTAATATGCTCAAGATGTTCTTCCTTAGTCCTACTAACTATCAAAATATCATCCAAATAAACAATCACAAACTTACCTAATTTTTTTTTTAGAACTTCATTCATCAACCTCATGAAAGTATTAGGTGCATTAGTCAAGCCAAAAGGCATAACCAACCATTCATACAAACCATCCTTTTTCCTAAAAGCAATCTTCCATTCATCACCTTCTCTAATTCTAATTTGATGATAGCCACTCTTCAAATCAATCTTGGTAAAATACTTTGCTCCACTCAAACAATCCATTATGTCATCCATCCTTAGCATAGGAAACCTATATTTCACTATTATCTTGTTAATGACCCTAGAATCAGTACACATTCTCCATTCTCCATTCTTTTTAGGTGCTAATATAGTAGGTACATCACATGGACTCAAGATTTCTCTAATCAAACCTTTCTACAACAACTCATGAACTTGTCTGTTAAGTTCTTTATTCTCTGTAGGTGTCAATCTATATGGTGCTTTGTTTGGAAAACTAGCTTCAGGAATCAGATCCATACAATGACTTATGCTTCTTACTAGAGGTAAATCATTAGGAATATCATCAACAATAATGTCTTTATACTCATTCAAAAATTCTTTAATTTCTATTGGTACTGGGCTATCATTATCTGTTGTCACTTGGTCATTACTAGCTTCTATTGCTTGACCATTACTACCAACACTCGGTCCTCTAGGAACTATGGAAAAATAGACTTGATTCCTTTTCATTTCCTTTTCAAATTGTTTTCCATTAACCATGCAAATTTTTATAGGAGTACAATTAACCTCATTTGGACTTTCAATAAAAGGCATCAATGTTTATTTCTTCCCATTTACCCAAAGAGTATATTGATTCAATCTTCCATCATGTACAACATATCTATCATATTTCCAAGGTCTACCCAAAAACATATGACAACAATCCATTGGCATAATATCACACAAAATTTCATCAAAGTAATGTCCATTTTTGAACTTCACAAGGCATTTCTTACTTACCAATATCTTATGCTCATCTTTGATCCATGAAACATGATAAGGTTTGGGATGTTTTAGCCTTTGCAATTGCAACTTGGTACTAGCTCTTCTGATGCCAAATTTGTAGAACTTCCACTACCAATGATCACTTTGTAGCAATCTTACATCTTGTCTTGAAAAGACTTCTCCTTAAAAAAGGTTCTTCTCACCATCAAATTTTCTCTAGCCTGAGGTCTACTTGGTGAACCCTCATCATCTTCTTGAATCACAATATTTCTATTAGCTTGCCTACTTTTAGAGGATTTACATTCAAAAGGTCTATATCCCTCTTTACCACATTTGAAACAATTACCATGAAATCCACCTCTAGAATAGGAATTACCTCTTCCTTGTTAAGAATTACCACTTTTCCATTTGGTCTTGCCTTTGTCATCACTCTTCCATTCAAATTTTCCTTTATCCTGCATAGAACTGTCAAATTTTTACTTTCTCCATAAGATCTACTTTTGCCTCTCTAGAATCTACCACCTCTAGCTCTTTGTCTTTGTTCATGCTTCTTTGTCAAGATCTCCTCATCTTTCAAGGAATATTGATATGCTTCTTCTACATTTTCCAACTTCACAAAACTTATTTCATCTTGAATTCTAGATCTCAATCCATTAATATACCTTTTAATTTTCTCAACATTTTCATCCACATGTCCAGATCTGATGTCCAATCTATAAAATTCCTTGGTATATTCTTTCACAGTCATGTCTTTTTGTTTCAAATTTTGTGTCTTTCTCAAAAAGCTAACTTGGTAATTAGTAGGGAGGAATTTTTTCTTTACCTTGTTCACCGTCTTTGGCCAAGTTCTAATCTTCTACTTTTCTCTTCTTTGTCTATTAGTTTGCAAGTGCTCCCACCATAGTGATGGATGACCTTTCAACTTAGTGACTACAATTTTCACCTTTCTATTATTAGGAGTGTTTTCATACTCAAAGAACTTCTCCATATCAGAGATCCAATTGAACACAACATTGGTATCCAATTTTCCATCATAAGGAATAACTTCTACAACAGGCTTTGAATTTTCCCTAGACAACACTCACAACAATCTTTCTTCATCTTGATCTTCTTCAAGTTCTGGATTATGGTTTGGTGCTGCTACTTCATCATCACTTACATCATCAAGATGTGGTCTTCTCCTTTGGGCTATCTCCACAACATCTAATCTGGCTGTAATTTATCTCAATTGATCCAATATAGCATCATTGACATTTCTTCTACCATGAACCATCTTTACAAATCAGGTTCTTGCAAGATCGTAACCATCTACAAGTTATAGGTCAAATACATAGATTTTCAACCCTACAACCAAATCCAAATTAGGGTTCTACATGATCCAATCTCCATAAGGATGAACCTCAAGCTCTGATACCAAATGATGTAGGAAAAGGGTGAATAACTAGGGCTAAACGCTCACCCAGCTATCCAAACCATGCTGCAAGAGTTAATACAGTAGAAGCAAATACACAGAACCACAACCAAAGGAGGAAGAAGAGTGAAATAATTTTATCGATTCATTAAAATATCTTCATACATGCCTAGCTGTAAGTCCTTCTGGGTTATGGCCAATTACAAATATATTCACATTCAAAGATTCAACTACAAATTTGCACTTTCTATTCTGCTCTATAATCTACTCCCCAAAAACTTTCCTAACGCTAAGCCTAAACACTCTATATATACTTTCCAAAATGACTTACATATTATTCTAGAACATTACATAAGAGGAGGGATGACCAAACAATGTTATGGACACATCCCAAGAAAAAGTTATTAACATAAATGTCTCAATTAAAAATAAATCCTGCAAGTCAGCTCATAGAAATTATGTCCAAATGTTGACACTCGGCATACACTGGGTAACTTGACACATGAAGAAACACTTCACATACACTGGGTAACTTGGCACATGAAGAGTCACTCAGCATACACTGGGTAACTTGGCACATAAGGGAATTGCTACTGTAACTTGGCACATGAAGGAATTTCTATAGTAACTCGGCACATGAAGGATTTCTAGGCACATGAAGGACTACTAAGAACATGAAGGAACTGCTAGGCATATGAAGGACTACTAGGCACATGAAGGAACTACTAGGCACATGAAAAATTGCTAGGCACATGAAGGACTGTTAGGCACATGAAGGACTACTAGGCACATGAAGGACTACTAGACACATGAAAGAACTAAGGACTGCTAGGCACATGAAGGAACTAGTAGGCATATGAAGGAGTGCTAGGCACATGAAGGAGCTACTAGGCACATGAAGGACTGTTAGGCACATGAAGGAACTACTAGGCACATAAAGAACTACTAGGCACTAACTTGTAGAATGAACAAAAATGAACAGGATAACAAGGCAACCTAGGATGCTCCTGCATCAAGATTCTAGATATATTTTTAAAAATAATTAAAAATAAACTATGCATATTTTACATAACTCTTAATAGGTTAACTTTTTTGTAGTCAAAATTTTTGAGAGATGATATTTATATTGCAATGCATAATTTTTTTTATCGGTAAAAGACCTAAGCCCTATTTTATATAGAATATTAAATTACATAAAATATATTTCACATTTAGGCATTAATCAATGTCTTATAACACTTCTAGGACTTATTATTGCTTAAGAGATTACAAACAATTATTCAGTTTTAATATTGTAATGTATTATATTGTTACAGAAAGAATAACATTATAATTCTTAGAATATAGATTGACCACACCAATATATATTGTTTCCATATTCTTTTCATTATTATTATTTGCATAGTTTTTAGTTAACTTTTCAATATAGAGTAATTGTAATTCAAATAGAGATGTATGTCATAATTCATAAATTTTTGTGTATACATTTGTATTGATTTCTTTATTGTGTTGAAATTAGGATATTGTGCCTAATGAAAAAATATTTTTTATAATTTTGTAATCTATTTTCCTAATTTTCACCCGTGTGAATCAAAAGTTGTAAGATCTGAAGAAAAACCTACAATCATCAGAAATAACAAATAAATATATTAATGAAATTTAATATATCCAAATTTATATTTTTAAGGAAACCTATAATGATTGCATACTTACAAACCATAACTTCTAAATTACTTTATTTGACCCCAAAAAGGTAAAGTATAAGTTATTCTATTGTCAGCATTTTGATATGTGTAAAGGATCCTCCATTGCAAGTATGACTTAAGACTAGAGAGTGGTGCAGGAGCACCTAGGTAGGCTAAAGGGTAGACCTAGGGATTCTTTGGTATTTTTGGCTTGTAGTGATGCTAGCCACATCATTAGAGTAATAATAGGGTCAACTTGGTCCTAAGGTGAAGCTAAATAGGTTAGAAGAGTCCCACAATGCAATATTGCTCTTAATTGCTCAAAATGTGCTCATTTGGCTCCATAGAGCATTTCTAGGCTTTGAGTGCCAAATAGGGTATTAAGTGTTTTAGGGTCCTTATTAGATTTTTTGGATCCATCTTAGGCTTTTTCGAAAGTTTTGTAGCAAGTAGAGCAAGTTTGGTTAGAAATTGGCAAAATTGCAAAAATTGCTCATTTCTTGCAAAATTGTCATTGACAACTTTTGCAACTTTTATGCAAAATGAGAAAATTCTTCATGGGAGCTCATCAACCACTTAAAGTAGTTGGAAAATTGCATTCCAAGCCTATGCAAGGTCAAACTCAACCTTTTCAAGAGCTTGGAAGAAGGAGAAATTACATTGTGCATAATGTAATCAACATTTTTCATTATTACAATAGTTTCTTGTTTTGAGTGTTTTTTCATGCTTTGTAAAAATAAGACTTAGAGTTTTCTAAGTCATGAAGGTTGTCATTCATTTATTTTTTTAGTTTGTTTGTTGTTTCAAATAGTTTTGTGTGTTCAAATAAATTATCTTGTAAGTTAGCATGTTGCTGTTTTGAATTGGGCAACCAACACAAAATAGAGTCTTAGGGCCATTTCCCAATGTATGAAATGTATAGCCTCTTGGAATTTGGAACTAGGCTCCTTGTAAATTCTGTAAATCAAATAAGAGACTATGGGAATTATGGGAAGCATTTTTTGTGTGATGCCCTAGGTAAGCAAACCATGTTTGGTTAGGGATCACAAATCTAAAAAGGATCATTGTAGTGGATTGAAAGGTCTAATTCTTTAATCCAAAAATGTGGTGAGTAAGTATATGGTGAGGGATAACTTCAATCTAGAGGAGGAGTCTTGGTAAGAACTTTTAAGAGGTTTAAAACCTCAACAACACCAAAATTCTTGAAACCCTCAAATTAAGCCTAAAATTGTGCTTGGGTTGTATGGACAAGTTGGAGGCTTAAGAGTTACAAAATCTTCAAGTACTTCAAATAGAGTATCCAAAAAGGCAATTTTTTTGGCTATTGTTAAGGGACTTTTCAAAATATCTTAGTTTTAATGTGTGTAATGCCTCGCCAAGGGATCCAAAAGAAATAACCTAGAGTTTTACCAAGTTTGCCAATTTTTTTTTTCTTTTTGAACAACAAGAATAACATACACATCAAACACATAGTAGTGGAAGAAATAACATACTATCAACTAAAAATATACATAATAGGTTACATTCCTTAAGGATCCCATGATGTTGAATCACATTTAAATTTAACTAATACTAAGTCTAACAAATGCCACATCCAGATGAAAGAATAATTAAAAGTCCAATGTCCATTTAAATAATATACATTTTTTCTAAATGCCTTTTGGAAAATGAAACTTAGAATGCTCAATCATCTACTGTACATGTCACAGGGTATGAAAGACTAAAATAATATACATATTTAGATATAGAAATACATCCTCCTCCTCAAATCCATGATACAAGTACAATAAAATAAATGAAACCATCCACCATACATGATATATCCATCCATCATAAAAGATATAACATCCATCATGAAATATAACCATCCATCATAATGATCCATAGAAAGAATGAAAGTAAATTATAGACAAGGAAGCTCTAGCCATGGTGACTATGGATGGATCTCAATGGTAAGAGTGAAAAAGTACTACCACCTGACTGCATGGAACCTAAATTGCCCACTTCCATCACACTAAGGAGATAGTCTTAAGTCCCAAATAGGATACCAAACCACATATCAAAAGTATACTCTAAGTCTAGGAAATCCTAAAATCAATCTAACTCAAAGGTTCTAAGATAGGTCAACATCTAATTCTTAGAGGCACACAAAGACACATAGGAAACCTACTATGTAAGTGGGCAAGTGTCATCGCACGAATCACATTGGAGTTACTCTGGCAATCTCTTAAGACCCCTAGGTCCCTAGTGATCCCTATGCAGCCACTAGTATCCTCTTGTATTGACAAGGCATACTACATAATGCAAGGTTGCAACCAAGCATTCTCTCTACTCCCATGTACTAGCACTCGAGGGATGGACAAGAACATACAAAGACTCTTATTAGGTTCATTTTAATCCCTATTTAGTGTGATGTTTTCACTTATTAAACAACTTACAATGAGTTACCCTAGGAACCACTTAGGGCCTTGACTCCCATTGCAAGCCACTTCTCGACACTACAAGTAGATAACATACCCTAGGCTCATAAAAGTAAAAATTAAAGAATCATAATATATCACCTTAGTCCTTAACAAGTGACTGGAAAATATCAAAAGATAATATCACATCAGTTCTCCACGAGCAACTAGAAAGCATCCCAAGATAAATCACAATATCCATCAGTTCTCAACGAGTAACCAGAAAGTATCCCAATAATACTTATCAATGACTCAAAATGGTTAAGTCAAACATGTCACAACATGACATCAGCAAGATCAAAGCAAACACTTAAGTCCCATCAAGGCGACTGGAAAGCAATCCAAATATAACTAATCAAGAACTCAAAAATGGTTAAGTCAAGAAGGTCATACATTCACCTCATTCTCACACAAAACATTAGAAAGAAATAATGAACAATAAATACAAACATATCATGGAGCATACCGAACACATTACAACAGTTGGGTTTAAAAAGATCAAAATCAAAACATCATAACATCACAATCACATAACCCCTAAGCCTCTAGTAACATCCTAAGACTGGTCAAAGCTAGGACAAACCCAAAACCCCAAAACATAGACATCACATTGAAAATAGGATAATCTCATGGTTTAGGTTTGATTTGAAAAATTTATACTGAGTTATGTGTAATGTTTCAGTTTCTAGTTTAACGTATGGTTTAAGTAGATGAAGTTCATAGTTTACCCCTATGAATTAACCCGTTCTTGCATTTAGATAATTGTACAATAAGCCTAATTGAGTTTTTAAGTTCATTGATCCAAATGATCTAAGATAATTATATATTTAAAATATTAAATATAATCCCTCTAGCTGTTAAATAGAATAACTAACAAATTCATTAAAAGAAATTATTAATAATAATTTAAACAAATTAAATACTTTATTTAATGATGTCATTATGAAATGAACTTAATTAAATTACACTTTTAATTAAATTAATTAACCATCATAATAACTATATGGGCATATGTCAAATATTTATTAAATTATTAAATAAAATTTATTAACAAAACTATTAATAAATAATAATGAAGTCATTATTAAAACTTATTAATAATACTTATTAAATAATAATGAAATTAATATTAAATCTCATTAACACAATTATAAATTAATATTAAAATCCATTAATAAAATTATTAAATACAATAAATTTTATATTATAAACTTATTAATAAATTGTTATTAAATCAAAATAATAATAAATTTATATATAATAAAAAAACTTTAATTAAACAAACATTTTTGCATTTGTATAAAGATCGTCGGCTTTGCTGTGTAGCTGCCTAAGGCTTGGTTGTTGGCAGTATTAACTGTTGTCATGTGCAATAGTTAGCCTGCACACATACGACAATAGGTAAGGTGGTCGGGTGGTTAAACACTCCCCCCCGACACATATATATAATTTATTATTATTATTAAAAATAAATAAATTAATGTATATATATTTTATAAAATTTTATTTTATATAAAATTAAATTCAAACAAATACACCATAATAATATTTTTGAATATATATATAGTATTTACAATTTTAATCTGATACGAAAAATATGTTTAATCATTCAAATTTCTAATTTAAATTTTTTTATTTATTTCAAAACCTTCCCGAATAAAAATAATAAATTTTGATTCTACTAAGTGATGTTTGCAATGATATTTTAATCTCTCATAACCAGACAAAAACAACATGCATGCTTGAATTCCAAATTACAAGATTGAAAGATTCGTCACAGAGAATTATTTAGACAACCATTAATAGACATGATGAAGACATGAAAGAGAAAGTGTGTATTAAAATATGAAAAAATCACAAGTGTCTACCTAAATGCTAATCGTTACATCCTAGAATTTTGCAGAGAAATCCACTCCTCTCAAAACCTTCTCCTTTCCAAAAATTTCTTCCTTCTTCAAAATTTGTGGTTAAAATTTGCATCCCCCCAAAAATGAACCTTCAATTGGTGATAAGGAGTTCTCTCTTTAAATCGTGGCACTAATTGTGTGTTCACTCGAGAGAACTCTGGCTCACCAGACTTTTAAGTCTTATTAACTTTTCTTAATCTTTTCTATGCACTTTTATTAAATTATTAAATAATTTTATTTACTTTTCACTTGACTTCTATTTTAATTTATTTATTTTAATCTCATGCATGCCTTATGCAACTCTTATTAAATTCACCTGTTTTATCTTTTTAATTAATTTTTAATATTTTAATCTCATGCATACTTAATGCAATTTTAAAACTCTTAATAATTTAATATCTTTTCATGATTTAATTTATTTTTGAAACGTTAATTGATAAAATATTTATTAACTTAAATAATAATATTATTTAGCATTTATTTAAAAATGAACTCTAAATATATTATTATTAAAATAAATATTATCACATTCTAAATTTATTCTTAGAACTTTTATCTTCAAATTTAATTAATTTCTCAATTAATTAAATATTAAAATATCATAAAAAATTTCATTAAATTAAATCATTAATTTAATCTTTTAATTTGACTTAATTGATAGGAAATACACTAAAGACTCCAAATAAAATACGACAACCCATCATAGCAAAATACATACAAAATCAAACTAAAGGGTTATAATCATGAATTAACACCATTCAATGCATTTAGAGGGTACTCGACTTAGATACTTGTCCTATTTTTTAATTAGGACAAATGGCCTAAAGGTTTAGTATTTAGACTTAAGAATTTATCTCCCCTCTCTTACTATTGAGATAATGCAATAGGGTATGCTCATCCTGAAAATTCAGGGAAGTTGATACCTGGTACCTACAACTTGAATAAAATCCATGCATGTACAAACACTATTCTAAACTAAATAGGCAATTGCAGGAAGTGGTGCATCATGTAAATCCTGACTAGTAGGTGACTACAACTCCCTTCCTTAACCACATTAGAAATGCCATACATAAAGAAAACAAACATGCACACCATACACATGCAGTATGGGGTAAGTGACCATACACATAGGATAATAAACCATCTAACTAATCATCATAAATAACTAAAAACACTATAATAATCATCATGAATACATGAAATATAGAGTACCAAGTAATCTCATCATAAATCATCTAAATCTGAAATAATATCTGATAATCTAAAAGTAATGCTACTAAACATCAAGCATAAAATTGGCCTAAAAGAGTTCGACAATGACAACAAAATATAAACTAGGGGAAGACACTACATCCACCCCCCCTAGACTTAGGCTTACTTGTGGAAGCCTACAAGAAAGTAAAATTAAGGAAATTACTGTGTAGATCTCATTGGACCCTTTCCCCCTATAGGAGGATATGACTCCACTGAGAACACTATGACAATAATATCCAAGATAACAAGGTACTAAGATAACCATATAGCATTCTACTTTCAGTCACTTAGAGCAATATGATTTTGGTTTAAGTAAACCAAAAACCATATTGATCCAACATTCATCCTTTTAACAAATATTGAAATAGATCCCCTAAACACTCTAAATAAAGGATCAACATCCCTAATCCATTGGAAAACATACAAGATTCTATAATAACCATAAACCATACTATTGTAAATCATAGATAAAAGACACATGTTTTGAAAATAATTTAAGTTCAATTTTTAGTTTGCCTATATTTAGGTTTACACATATTTCAATTTTGAAATCTAAGTGTTGAAGTATAAAAAATATACAACTTAAAGTTTTTAAGTTTTGTTTCAGTTCAACTAGTCCAAGTTTCAGTTTGATATAGGTACATATAATAGTTTAAAGTTTTCATTTCTGTTCAACTAGCTAACACTAGTGGCATTCCAATATATCTTGAGCTCCCAGTGTAGAAAACCACGCTCTGATACCAGATGTAATGCCCCGTCAAGGGATCAAAAAGAAATAACCTAGAGTTTTACTATGTTTGCCAACTTTTATTTTATTTTTGAACAAGAAGAATAATATACACATCAAACATATAGTAGCGGAAGCAATAACATACTATCAACTAAAACTATACATAACAAGTTACATTCCTTAAGGATCCCATGACGTTGAATCACATTTAAATTTAACTAATACTAAGTCTAACAAATACTACATCCACATGAAAGAATAATTAAAAGTCTAATGTCCATTTAAATAATATACATTTATTCTGAATGCCTCTTGGCAAATGAATTTTAGAACGCTCAATCATCTACTATATATGTCACAGGGTATAAAAGGCCAAAAGAATATACATATGTAGATCTAGAAATACATCATACTCCTCAGATCCATGATACAAGTACAATAAAATAAATGGAACCATCCACCATACATGATATATCCATCCATCATAAAAGATATAACATCCATCATGAAATATAACCATCAATCATAATGATATATAGAAAGAATGAAAGTAAATTGTAGAGAAAGAAGCTCTAACCATGATGACTATAAATGTATCTCAATGGTAAGAGTGAAAAAGTACTACCACCTGACTGCGTGGAACCTAAATGGCCCACTCCCATTTTGCTAAGGAGATAGTCTCAAGTCCCAAAAAGGATATCAAACCACATATCAAAAATACACTCTAAGTCCAGAAAATCCTAAAAGCAATCTAACTCAAAGGTTCTAAGATAGGTCGACATCTAATTCCTTGAGGCACACAAAGACACATAGGAAACCTACTATGTAAGTGTGAAAGTGTCATTGCATGAATCATGCTGGAGTTACCCTAGCAGTCTCTTAAGACCCCCAGGTCCCTAGTGATCCCTATGTGGCCACTAGTATCCTCTCATACTGACAAGGCATACTATGTAATATAAGATTGCAACCAACCATTCTCTCTACCCCCATCCTAGTTTGTACTAGCACTCGAGGCATGGGCGAGAACATACAAAGACTCTTCTTAAGTTCATTTTAATCCCCACTTAGTGTAATATTTTCACTTATTAAACAACTTACAATGAGTTACCCTGGGAACCACTTATGGCCCCAACCCCCATTATAAGCTACTTCCTGACACCACAAGTAGATAACTTACCCTAGGCTCATAAAAGTACAAATCAAAGAATCATAATATATCACCTTAGTCCTTAACAAGTGACTAGAAAGTATCAAAAGATAATATCACATCAGTTCTCCATGAGCAACTGGAAAGCATCCCAAGATAAATCACAATACGCATCAGTTCTCAATGAGCAACTAGAAAGTATTCCAATAATATTGACCAACAACTCAAAATGGTTAAGTCAAACATGTCACAACATGACATCACCAAGATCAAAGCAAACACTTTAGTCCCATCAAGGGGACTGGAAAGCAATCCAAATATAATTGATCGAGGACTCAAAAATGGTTAACTCAAGAAGGTCATACATTCACCTCAGTGTCACACAAAACACTGGAAAGCAATAACGAACAGTAAATACAAACATATCATAGAGCATACCAGACACATTACCATGGTTGGATTTAAAAAGATTGAAATCAAAACATCATAACATCACAATCACATAACCCCCAAGCCTCTGGTAACATCCTAAGGCTGGTCAAAGCTAGGACAAACCCGAAACCCCAAAACATAGACATCACATAGAAAATAGGATAATCTCATAGTTTAGGTTTGATTTGAAAAACTTACAATTTAGTTTAGTGTAATGTTTCAATTTCTAGTTTAACATATGGTTTAAGTAGATGAAGTTCATAGTTTACCCCTACTAATTAACTCATTCGTACATTTAGATAATTGTACAATTACCCTAATTGAGTTTTTAAGTTCATTGATCTAAATTATCTAAGATAATTATCTATTCTAAATATTAAATATAATCCCTCTAGCTATTAAATAGAATAACTAACAAATTCATTAAAATAGATTATTAATAATAATTTAAATAAATTAAATACTTTATTTAATGACATCATTATGAAATGAACTTAATTAAATTAATTAACTATCATCATATCTATATGGGCATTCGTTAAATATTTATTAAATTATTAAATAAAATTGATTAACAAAACTATTAATAAATAATAATGAAGTCATTATTAAAACTTATTAATAATACTTATTAAATAATAATGAAATTAATATTAAATCTCATTAACACAATTATAAATTAATATTAAAATCCATTAATAAAATTATTAAATACAATAAATTTTATGTTATAAAATTATTAATATTTTTTTATTAAATCGCAATAATAATAAATTTATATATAAGAAAAAAAATTTAATTAAATTTTTTTTTTCGCATTTGTATAAAGATTGCTAGCCTTGTTGTGTAGTTTCCTACACTGTCGTAAGCTAGGCTACTGCTACCGACAATAGTGTTAATTGTTGCCATGTGCAACAGTCAACCTGCACATTTACAACAACAGATAAGGTGGTGGGGTGGTTAAACCAACCACCCCACCTGCATATATATAATTTATAATTTTTTAAATATATATATATATATATATATTTTATAAATTTTTATCTTATATAAAATTCAATTCAAACAAATACCCCATAATATATATATATATATATATATATATATATTTTTTTTTTTAAAATTTTTTTTTTACAATTTTAGTCTGATAGGAAAAAATATGTTTAACCATTCAAATTTCTAATTTAAAATTTTCTTTTTGTTTCAAACCCTTCCTGAATAAAAATAATAAATTTTGATTCTACAAAGGGAGGTTTGCAATGATATTTTAATCTCTTATAACTAGACGAAAACAACATGCATGCTCGAATTCCAAATTACAAGATTGAAAGATTCATCACAGAGAATTCTTTAGACAACCATTAACAGACATGATGAAGACAAGAAAGAGAAAGAGTGTATTAAAATATGCAAAAATCAGAAGTGTCTACCTGGACACTAATGCTAATCGCTACGTCACAGAATAATGCAGAGAAATCCCCTCCTCTCAGAACCTTTTCCTTTCCAAAAATTTCTTCCTTCTTCAAAATTTTTGGTCAAAATTTGTGTCCCCCCAAAAATGAACCTTCAATTGGTGATAAGGAGTTCCCTCCTTAAATTGGGGCACTAATTGTGTGTTCACTCGAGAGAACTCTGGCTCACCAGACTTTTAACTCTTATTAACTTTTCTTTATCTTTTCTTAATCTTTTCCATGCACGTCTATTAGATTATTAAATAATTTTATTTACTCTTCACTTGACTTCTATTTTAATTAATTAATTTTAATCTCATGCATACTTAATGCAATTTTAAAACTCTTAACAATTTAATATCTTTACATGTTTTAATTTATTTTCGAAATGTTAATTGATAAAATATTTATTAACTTAAATAATAATACTATTTAGTATTTATTTAAAAATGAACTCTAAATACATTATTATTAAAATAAATATTATCATGTTCTAAATTTATTCTTATAACTTTTATCTTCAAATTTAATTCTTTTTATTTAATTAATTAAATATAATTAAATATTGAAATATCATTAAAATTTCCATTGAATCAAATCATTAATTTAATCTTTTAATTTTACTTAATTAATAAGAAATACACCAAAGACTCATAAAATAAAATACGAAAACCCATCACAGGAAAACACGTATGAAATCAAACTAAAGGGTTATACTCACAAATTAACATCATTTGACTCATTCGAAGGGTACTCGACTTAGATACTTGTCCTAATTTTTTATTAGGAAAAATGGCCTAAAGGTTTAGAATTTGGACTTAAGAATTTATCTCCCCTCTCTTACCATTGAGATAATGTGATAGGGTACACTCATAAATGTCATACATAAAGAAAACAAACATGCACACCATACACATGCAGTATGGGGTAAGTATCCATAAGAAAACACATAGGTTAATAAACCATTTAACTAATCATCATGCATACATGAAATATAGAGTACCAAGTAATCTCATCATAAATCATCTAAATCTAAAAAAATATTTGATAATCTAAAAGTAATGCTAATAAAAATCAAGCATAAAACTAGCCTAAAAGAGTTTGGAAATGAAAATAAAATGTAAACTAGGGGCAGACACTACAGTGCGTTTGGAGGCTAATTCTTGTAGCCTTTTTCCAAGCAATTGGGTACAAACTGACTTGTGTATTGCAATTTGAATAGGGTTTTGCACTTTTTTTGGGTGTGGTATGTTGATGAGTAACCTAAGGAATGCCTAAGTATTCATTTGACCAAATGGAAAGTTCTAAGGAGCATTAAGGTTATTTGTGTGTTTGTGGAAGTTTGAGCAATCTTGTACTAACCTATTGATGTGCACCAATTGAAGAAGTGGGATCTCTTTGATATAATCCTTAGAGGCATAGGGTGTAAAAGAAGCCCTATTTGATTAGGTGGAAGACCTAAGAAGACCCTAGAGAGCTTAGGGTTTGTGAGAAAGATTGGTTGTCACATCAGAGTGGTATTAGAGCAAGTTAAAGATTTGGGAACAGTTGGTGGATGTCTGTAGCTACTAGAGAGTTAGTAGGTGAAAACAACATGGTGAAAAATGTAGAACTAACCAAGGAAGTTGATGAACAAAGGGAGAAGAATAGAGTTCTCAAAGAATCCCTACTAGAGGTAAAGGTGAAATTGGATGCATTTGCTAAAGAAGCCAGGAGAAAGGAAGAAGAAGATTTTGAGAAGGGTAAACAGGTAGCAAAGGAGAATGTAGTCCCTAAAATTGACCCTATCTTGAATGAAGAGCCCTTCTCGAAGGCTATCAAAGACCTAGGAGAAAAAGATTTGGAAGGTGTACCACTTTTTATTGGAAAGATGGACATAGATGCAATCATGGACTAGATAGATGGCATGGAGAACCATTTTGAGTGTGAGGGGGTATAAGAGGCATAGAAGGTTAAAGTTGCTAAGCCAAGGCTTAGAGGCTCAGCTCTAACATGGTGAAAATATGTACAAGATGAAAGAATCAACATGAGTAAGAATCCTATAGCTAACTAGAAGGCTATGGTCACTAAAGTGAAGAAGAACTTTTTGCGTGAAGACTTTGAAATTCAACTCCACAAGATAGGGAAATGATTGAAGCAAAAAGACCTAGATTTGACCTCTTATACTAAATAATTTTAGAGGTTATGTTTGAAATCCAAGCAATAAGAAGATGAGTCGATCAAAGTGGGAAGATATCTAGGTGGCTTGAAGTGGAATATCCAAGAGGAGCTCAGTTTATGGGCACCTCCCATAGTTCAAAGATGCCATCAAATAGCTCTAAAGGTAGAGGAAAAGAAAAAAAGGAAAGGAGATTCTAACTTCAGGGATAGAGGAAAGGGAAAAAATCAAAGAGGGCAAAGAGGCAGCTACCAGGGCAGAGGTAGTGAGCAAAATAATCAAGGTGACAACAAGTTCTAAGAGAAAGCTACCGCTAACTCCTCAAGAGGTGGTTACAATAGAGGAAGAGGAAATTAAGGATCAAGTAGAGGGAGAGGATTAGGTATATCCAATTCATACTTTGTAATTATGAAATCTTACAATTGTGGTCACTTGGGTCATCCAACCTACAAATGCCCAGAGAAGCCTTCTTCCTCATATTAGGACAAAAGAATGACATATGTGCAAGAGGGTTGTATCAAAGAATCTAATGTATATCACATTGAGTCTAAAAAAGGTGAGAACCTCATGTTTAGGAGAGTTTTGATCAAACAACCAATTTTATTTGAACCTAAACATAGGAGGGCATTGTTTAGGATAAAATGCAAAATCCTATGAAAAGTATACAAATTAGTCATTGATTTCGGTTCTACTGATAATTCAATATTAGAGGAGGTTTTTAATAAGTTTAAATTACAGAAGATACCTCATGAAAACCCTTACAAGGTTACTTGGCTCAACAAGGGACAAAGCATCTTGGTGAATGAGAAAGCTTGGGTGGAATTATTCCTAGAAGGATACAAGGAAAAACTATTATGTGATGTTTTGCCTATGGATGCTTGTTATCTTTTTCTAGGTAGGCCTTAGAAATTTGATAGGGAAGTTGTGTATGATGGTAGGGAAAATGCCATAACTTTTCAAAAATGAGGAAAGCCCTTCAAAATTCAATCCTTATTGGAAGGGGAGGAAACACAAGCAAAAGTGCCTAGTGTGCTATTTTGTAGTAGGAAAGAGTTTGTTAAAGATCTCAAGGATAAAAAATGTCAAAGTCTTGCAATAGTGCTAAAGTCTAAAGCAAAGGATAATGTAGCCAAGGAACCCTTACCAATTGAAGTCCAAAATTTACTTGAAAAGTACAAGGTCATAGTGAGTGATGGTACTCCAGCTACTCTACCTCCTAGGAGATTTATTAGTCATTAAATTGACTTTGTTCTAGGTGCTCCCTTGCCTAATAAAGAAGCATACAAGTTGACTCTATATCAGAACTTAGAAGTTCCAAGACAAGTCCAAGAATTCATGGATCAAGACTTGATACAAATGAACATAAGCCCATGTGTAGTTCCTATTTTGTTGGCATCTAAAAAAGTAGGGAAATGGAGATCATGTATAGATTCAAGAGCCATCAATAAGATTACAATCAGGTATAGGTTTCCCATACCTAGGATTGAAGACCTTATGGATTGTCTTGGATGCACTAAATACTTCACTAAGTTGGATTTGAAGAGTGGTTATCACCAAATAAGGATAAAGGAGGGAGATGAATATAAAACCACATTTAAGACTACTGATGGTCTGTATGAATGGCTTGTAATGCCATTTGGTCTTTCCAATGCTCCTAGCACATTCATGAGGCTCATGAATGAAGTGATCAAGGATTTCACAAGAAGTTTTGTAGTGGTGTATCTAGATGATATACTTACCTTCAACAATAATAGAGAAGAGAATATTAAGCATGTTGAGGCAATTTTGAAGAGGCTTCATGAGGAGAAGCTAGCCATAAATCTTGAGAAGTGTGACTTCTTTAAGGAGGAACTTATGTACCTAGGCTTTGTGGTGTCTCAAGGCATAGTATAGATGGAAAAGAAGAAGGTTTTTGCTATACTAGATTGACCAACACCTACCATTTCCACTGAGGTAAGAAGTTTCCATGGTTTGTCTCAATTCTATAGGAAATTCATTAGGAATTTTAGTGGTATTTGTGGACCTTTGTTGGATACCATAAAGGGTGGAGTCAAGTCTAAGTTTAAGTGAATTTAGAAGTTGAAAAGTTGTTTGAAATATTGAAGAAACAAGTAGCTAATAAACATATCCTACAATTACCTAGTTTTGAGAAATTCTTCACCTTAGAATGTGATGCAAGTGGCTTAGCAATAGGTGGTGTTTTGAGTCAAGAAGGTAGACTAGTCAATTTTTATAGTGAGAAGCTTAATGAGTCCAAGAAGAAGTATTTATCCTATGACTTAGAGCTCCATTCCTTAGTTCAATGTCTTAGGAAGTGGAGACATTATTTGTCAACAAAGGAATTTACTGTGCTTATGGATAATCAAGTTCTTAGATAGATTAACACTCAAGAGAAGCTATAAAAAAAAAACTTGAAGATGATGGAGTATTTGCAAGCCTTTACCTTCACAATCAAGCATAAGAAGGGATAATTGAACAAAATGCTAGATGCAATAAGTAGGAAGGTTATGACAGTCCATGAGATTTAGCTCCAAAGCATTGGAGTAGATAGTTTTCAAAATATCTACAAAGAAGATGAGGAATTTGATGTAGCCTACCAAGTATGCATGGATTTTGAGAACCATTTTCATAGGAAATTTTTGGAATATACCTTGCAAAATGGCTTATTATTCAGAGGTAATCAGTTGTGTGTGCCAAGGGGTTCCATGAGAGAGAACCTAATATAGGATAAGCATAATGACAACCTAAGTGGTCATTTTGGTATCAAAAAAACCATAGAACTAGTGCAAAGGTTCTACTATTGGCCAAAACTAGCAAGGGATGTAACCAAGTATGTGGAGTAGTGCATGGTGTGCATGAAAGCCAAAGGAGGAATAAAAAATGCATGTTTATATCAGACTTTACCAATTTTAAATAGGCCATGGGATTGTGTAAGTATGGACTTTGTTGTAGGTTTACTGAAAACCAAGTAAGGGTATGATAGCATTTTGTTGTTGTTGATAGATTCAACAAAATAGGGCATTTCATTCCATGTATGACAACTAATGATGCTAGTCACATTTTTAACTTATTTTTCAAGGAGGTTGTATAGATTCATGGACTCCCATTAAGAATTATATTAGATAGGAATGTTAAATTTATTAGTCATTTTTGGAAAACCTTGTGGAAAAATCTTTGTACAAACATGTCATTTGGTTCAGCTTACCATCCCCAAAATAATGATCAAATTGAAGTGGTTAAAAGGACCTTATGAAATTTTCTAAGGTTCCTAACTAAGGAATATGGCCAAAGTTGGGATGCTATCATTTCAAAAGCAGAGTATGCCTATAATGATAGCAAGAATAAGACCACTAGAAAGAGTCCATTTGAGATCGTTTATAGAATGCATCCAAGGGGTGTATGTGAACTAAGATATCTTGGTGATATGGATTAGAGAAGTGGACAAGCTGAAGACTTTGTTCAAACTATGAATGGGATTCAAGAGCAAGTCAAGAAGACCATCTAGGATAACACTCAAAAACTCAAGGCCAAAGAGGATGAAAAGAGGACAAATATTTTGTTTTTTATTGGTGACTATGTAATGATCCATTGAATAAAGAAAGGCTTCAAAAATGTGTTCTTACCAAGCTACAGATGAGGAGGGTAGGGCCTTGCAAAATCTTTGCAAAGTATGGAGTAAATGCCTATAAGGTAGACTTACCTTTAGATTTAGGCACATCCCCTATTTTCAATATGTAAGACTTGGTGGCATATAGAGGTAACTTACCTTAGATCAGTCTAGATGTTCATGCTGACCCTGAACCTATTGCAACACCTAATATCAACAAGTTGGAAGAAGAGAAAGTGTTAGACTCAAGGGTGAAGAAGTCTACAAGGCACAAGGTGTATATGGAACATCTCATTCAATGGAAGGGAAAGCTCAATTTAGAGGCTACTTGGGTTGCTAAAAAATAGTTCAAGAAGTTTGGAATACCCATAGACATGTTGCCATCAGGTGGGAGTTAGTTTTTTTGATAGGGAGAGTATGGTGCAGGAGCACCTAGGTAGGCTAAAG
Organism: Cupressus sempervirens; assembly: GCA_028749045.1. NCBI lineage: Eukaryota > Viridiplantae > Streptophyta > Pinopsida > Cupressales > Cupressaceae > Cupressus > Cupressus sempervirens. The sequence goes on along the minus strand of CM053784.1, from coordinate 434,117,445 downwards.
GGTAGACCTATGGCTTCTTTGGTGTCTTTGGATTGTAGTGATGCTAGCCACATCACTTGAGTAATAATAGGGTCAACCTAGTCCTAAGGTGATGTTAAATAGGTTCAAAGAGTCCCACAATGCAATATTGCTCCTAATTGCCCAAAAAAGTGCTCATTTGGCTCCATAGAGAATTTTTGGGTTTTGAGTGCAAAATAGGGTAATCAAGTGTTATAGGGTCCTTATTAGGTGTTTTGGATCCATCTTAGGATTTTTGGAAATTTTGGTAGCAAGTAGAGAAATTTTGGGTAGAAAATTTGCAAAATTGCAAAAATTGTTCATTTCTTACAAAGTTGTCATTGACAACTTTTGCAACTTTTATGCAAAAAGAGAAGCTTCTTCATGGGAGCCCTTTAACCATTTAATGTAGTTTTAAAATTACATTCCAATCGTATACAAGTTAAACTTAACTTTTTCAAGAGGTTTGAAGAAGAAGAAATGACATTGTATGAAATGTAATCAACAGTTTTCATTATTACAATAGTTTCTTATTTTGAGTGCTTTTACATGCTTTGTATAGATTATAATTATGGTTTTCTAAGTTGGAAATGTTAGTGGAGGTTTTCCTTCATTAATTTTTTAAGCTTGTGTTTTATTTAGAGTTTTGTGTGTTCAAATAAATTATCTTGTAAGATAACAGGTTGTTGTTTTGAACTGGGTAGCCAATACAAAATGGAGTCTTAGGGCCATTTCCCATTGTATGAAATGTAAGGCCTCTTGGGATTTGGAACTAGAATAATTTTAAATTATTTATAGAAAAGGAAATACCATGGGAAGCATGGGAAGTATTTTTAGTGTGATGCCCTAGGCAAGCAAACCATGTTTGGTTAGGGATCACAAATTTGAAAAAGAGCATTTGGAGTGGATTGAAAGGTCTAATTCTTCAATCCAAGAACTTGGTAAGTAATTATATGGTGAGGGATGAATAAAATCTAAAGGAGGAGTCTTGGTAATGAATTTTAGGAGGTTTAAAACTCGAACATCACCAAAATCCTTGAATCCCTCAAATTAAGCCTACAATTGTGCTTGGGTTGTACGAACAAGTTGGGGTTTAAGAGTTAAAAAATATTCAAGTAATCCAAAAAGGGTATCTAGAAAGGTGATTTTTTTTGGCCATTATTAAGGTATTTTCAAAATATCTTAGTTTTAGTGTGTTTGGAGCGCTAATTCTTGTAGTCTTTTTCCAAGCAACTGAGTACAAATTGACTTGTGGATTGTAATTTGATTAGGGATTTGCACCATTTTTGGGTGTAATATGTTTATGAGTAACCTAAGGCATGCCTAGGTATTCATTTTACCAAATGGAAAGGTCCAAGACGCATTGGGGTTATTTGTGTGTTTGTGGAAGTTTGAGCATTCTTGTATTAACCTGTTGTTGTGCACCAGTTGAAGAAGTGGGATCTCTTTGATAGAATCCTTAGAGGCATAGGGTGTAAAAGAAGCTCTATTTTATTAGGTGGAAGACATAAGAGGACCCTAGAGAGCTAAGGGTTTGTGAGCAAGATTGGTTTTCACATCAGAGAGGTTCTATCCTAGGGGGTTCATTATAAGAGGATTTATCTAACCCTCTTTGATTAAAATATTTAAATGAGACCTCTTAAGGATTTCAAATCATTATTATTTCTAAATTATATAAGATTTCAACAAAAATCAAGGTGTCCAAAAGTTTGTGACCTAGTATTATGGGATTACCCTTATTCATTAAGAGTTATCTTCTTAGATTATGTATTTAATTGTAATTTCCCATTCCTTAGATTTTAACATCATGATATCCCTTATTAATCCCTTGAAATTTATTAGAATGATGTTATACATGCAGTTGAGATTTATCCGTTTGAATTATGTTTGCTAATTAACGTGGAATGACAAATATAGATTTTCAAATCAGCATGTACAATCACAGCTTCTTGATGTTTTTTTTTTTTGATTTGTAAGAAGCTGAAGCCAATATTCATTATTATGTCTTGTTTTTAGTTGTTACTATATATTAATCTTGATCTAGACTCAAACCCAAGATCTCCTAGTTAAGAGGCTTACAATTTACTATTGTGTAGTAGGCTCTTACCTATGGCTTCTTGAATATTTAACTATAAATATTTACAATTTTTTTAGAAGAGACATGATTGCATTATATATGTATATGTATATATGTATATGTATGTACATATGTGTGTGTGTGTGCATATATATATATATATATATATATATATATATATATATATATATATATATATATATATGCATGTATATATGTATATACATATACAAATATATGTATATAAATATGTATATGTATGTATATATATGTATATACATATACATTTTCATATACATATATATGTATATGCATATGTATATGTATATACATGTATGTCCATATATATATATATATGAATGATATATGTATATGCATATGTATATGTACATACATGTATATACATATACATATGCATATACATATATATGTATATGTATATACATGTATGTACATATACATATGCATATACATATATATGAATATGAATATTTATATGTATATACATATATACATACATATATATACACCCATACATACATATACACACATACATTTATACACACACACACACACACACACACACACACAAATATATGTTAGAAATGCTTTAGAATAATCGAGATTGGGGGTGAATCAGTTATTCAAGGTCCAAATATCCAATTAAATTTTTTTCATCAAGTAAAGTGAGCCTATTAAACTGTTCGTTCATCCAAGCTTAAACTTTCTTACTTAGCAAGTTACTATAATTCAACATGTAAGCATAACACATGAAAGATCAACACATAACATAGTGATTTACATGGAAACCCAATTTGGAAAAAACCACTAGTGACATGCTACTCAATTCTCACTCTTCTAAAGTGATACCCTGTGAATGGCCTACCCTATTAAAGGCTAAAACACACTGTTAAATGTGACCTGGTTAAAGGATTTATCCACCTTATTAGAAGTGGGCCTAGTTAGAGGACTTTAGAACATTCACTTGGAATGCTACCCTATTAAAGGATTTACAAATGGCTGTAAAACCAACCTAAGTCCATAGGATTTTACCCTAGCTTGCACAATTGTTAGAGATTAAAATTAAGGGCTCTTGACCTAGTACAAATCACAACTTAACTTGTAGATTTTAGATCATTGTTCAACTCTTCTTATTGCTTGGCTTTTAGTTTCTGTAGCTCTCATAGCTTGTCCTCCTTTCAAGCTTCATCTCGTTGAGTCTTCATGCTTGATGTACTAGTGCAATCTTCTTTTTGACCACTTATTTGAAGTAGAGTCTCAGTGCTCTATTTTCCCTTCTCCTCCTTTAGCAACTTCACATTTGGGTACCCCCAGCTCACTTTGCTTCTTGGTTTGTGACTCCTTAAATAGAAGTCTAGAATTTCTTTTCCCACTTGATTCTTCCCTCCTTTAATTTTAGTTCAAATGGATTAGGTAGGATTCATTGAATCTAACCCATATTTTGTTCCTTCTAGAAACATCATGAAGAATCCTCTTGAATTCACTCAAAAATGGTTTACATAAAATTCTCTGCCACCAGATCATCATCTTTATCCTCCATCTGGTTCACAAAATTCAAGGTAACAAACTTGTCGGCTTAGATCTGGTGAATCTTGTATTTTTTCAATAATGTAGCAACTTGACACTATTGAAATTCTGGTGCTTGGCACATACTATGTTCCTTGACATTAACTACTTTTTACTAATGCTGAACACCTATTGTGGATTCACTCAACATCCATTAAGTTTTTTTGATGCTCGACACCTATTACTATGCTCGACGCTTGAACACACTCGGCTCCTTTTGTATCACTCAACACACACTAGATTTTCCTTTTTATTGGCACTAACCGAAAATCTACTTGGCTCGAACTAGCTTGCTTGGCACTCACTAGTAAACTTAGTTAAGCTTTGCAGACATCCTTGTTATTCTTCCAATGTTTCTAAGTGTGGCTAGCCTCTATATCTTCAAGTATGTTATAAATACATCATTTAACCATTGTCTTAATTGATCCTTGCACTTCATTACAAAACCATAACTCAACCTTTCCCTTAGGTATTGTTGTTACATCTTGTTGATTAAATCCTCTTCATCAATACACTAAGTGGTAGTACTTGGATCTTATAAGAAATTTTCATTCCAACAACTACCAAGTTTAACATCAATGATAAAACAATGATTGAAAACATTCTTTATCAACCATCTTCCTTCTTTGTAACAATCTCCCTCTTTGATAGTATTCATTTTCAATCAGATTTTCAAAAATCTCCCTCTTTGGCATTGATGGAAAACCAAATTGATCAACCAAGTTATCAAAATGCCAACTAGGTTAAAACAATAAATCAAATGCCAAAAAGAAAACTTAATTCAAAACTATTCATTTTATTAGCAAGATAAGTTAACTTATGACTCCTTTTGAATTATTTACTGATAAACTATCTTCTCCCCTTTTGTTTTGCTATTCCTCTGATTGATTATTTTTTGTACTATTTTCTTTCTCTCTTTTCTATGGCTTGCCATTGTTTACTGACGTCCTCTCATATCATTTCTCCCTCTACATGCATTGATCATTTTCTACTATTCTGGTATCAACTACTTCTCCCTCTATCCATTTGATCCTATAGATTTGATCAGTTTCTTGTTACTTCTCCCTTTATCCATTTGATCCTATATATTTGATCAATTTCTTATTACTTCTCCTTCTTTAAAAACAATGCCAAAGACGTACTATTTTAGCATCTTAACATGCTAGTGTAGCATTTGCAGGTACTCCAATTTCTCCCTCTATCACCTTGCTTGTGACTAATTTGGAACTTCAACATTTTGATTACTTTAGGCATGATCCTAAAATAAACATCCTCTACATCAATTTGTAATATGCCAACAATCAACTCATTTGATGCAGGGCAATCTTTCTTTTTCTTAAATAGCCTTGGATAGGGGTATCACCCCTAATTTATATCTAAGATACTCAAAAACATCTTTAGGTAGTGCTTTTGTAAAGATGTTAGCAATATGTTCCTTTAAGCTGACATATTCCATCCTTACTTGCTTATCTTCCACTAATTCTCTTACATAGTGATACTTGATTGCAATATGCTTTTTTTTGACATGCATCATAGGATTCTTTGATATGTTGATGGCACTTGTATTATCACAATAAAATATCACAGGTTCATTTACCTCTTCCTTCATACCTTGCAATAAATGTTTGATCCATACAATATTGGTGTAGTTGATAGCAGCAACAACATATTCAACTTTTGCTATGGACTGTCAGGTACAACTTTGTTTTTTTCTAGTCCAAATAACTAGTCTTTTATTTAGGAAAAGTGCTCCTCCATTGGTGCTTTTTCTATCATCAATATTACTCCCCAATCTATATCAATGTAGGCTTTCAACTCAAACTTTTCACTCCTCTTGTAGTATAAACCAAAGTCATCAATTCCTTTTAGGTACCTCATTATTCTTTTTACTACCATCAGATGTTTTTCTCTTGAATTTGTAGAAAATCTTGCCACTATTCCAACAACCAATGCAATGTTTGGTCTACTATGCACAACATATTGCAACTTTCTAATCATTGATCTATACATTGTCTAATTCACTTCAGCTAACTCATAATTCTTGGATAACTTATGTCCTATTACCATTGGTGTACTGACTAGTTTTGAGTCTTCTAATCCAAAAGTCTTGAGTATCTTCTTGATGTATTTTGACCATGTCACAAATATGCCATGCTTTAGTTAATGTACTTGTAGTCCAACAATTTTTTTTTGTTTCTCCAAACATTGACATCTCAAACTCGTTTCATTTGGTTAGCAAAATCTTTGCATAGGACATCTTTTCCTCCAAATATTATATCATCAACAAAGATTTTAGATATCAAAATGTCTTTACCTTTTTCTTCCTTGATGTACAGGTTGTTGTCATCATCTATTCTCTCAAATCCTATCTTCACAAGGTATTTATGTTGTCTCTCATACCATGCTCTAGGTGCTTGCTTCAAACCATAGAGTGCTTTATGCAATTTTCAAACCATATCCTTGTTGTTGTCATCAAAAAATCCTTCTAGTTGTTCTATGTAGACTTCCTCTTCTAGTATACCATTCAGAAAGTAGACTTTACATCCATTTGGTAGAATTTGAAACCCTTGTAAGTAGCATATGCAAGTAGTGTTCTTACTCCTTCCATTCTTGCAATAGGGGAAAATTTTTCTCCATAGTCTAGTCCTTCTTCTTGTGCATAGCCTTTGTAGACTAGTATTGCCTTGTTTCTTGTTATCTCACCATTCTCATCAAGTTTGTTTCTAAAGACCCATTTGGTACTAATTACATTTTTATCAGCTGGTCTTGGAACTAAGGTCTAGGTTTTGTTCTTCTCAATATGATCTATCTCCTCTTCCATAGCTTTATGCCAATTATCATCTAATACATCTTCCATTGTTTTGGGCTCAATCTTGCTCAACATACATGATTCATTCCTTAGTCTGTTACTTGTCATTGGTCTTGCATCCTTGTCTCCAATGATTTGTTATATAGGGTGATGTCTTCTCACATACCTGAATAGTCTTGGTTCTATCCTTCTTTCCATGTTTGGTCCTTTAGTTTTAGAGTCACTTTGCACATCACTATCTAGTATTTCATTATCTCTTCCATGTGTATTGATTTAAGAATCAAAATGTGCATTTTCTTCATTTTACAACTTGGTTTCTGAATGCAGCTTAACATTCACTAGTTGTGACTCGACTAATACTGAAATTTGTTACTAATTCCCAACTTGATTGGTAACATCATCTTATGTTGGTATTCCTTCATAGAAGTATAAAAAAGATCTATAATCTTTTGGATTCTTATATTCATCAACTTAGACTTCTACATGCTCATCAAAATTTATATTTTCACTCTCCACAATCTTGTTAGTGTTAGTATTCAAACACTTATATGCTTTATTTCTAGTGGAGTATCCAAGGAATATGCCTTCATCACTCTTTGCATCAAACTTGTCATTTCTAGTATCTTTAAGAATATAGCATTTACAACCAAATACTTTGAATTTTTTTACATTAGGTGAGTGACCATACCATAGCTCAAAAGGTGTTGTATTTGTACCTTTCTTGACTTGTACTTGATTTATGGTATAATTAGCAGTACTTACAGCTTTTCTCCAATACTTCAGAGCAACATTTTTCTCCATCATTAATTTTATAACATAGTCTATCATTAATCCATTCCTTCTTTTTGCAATCCCATTCTGGGGAGTTCTTTGTGCTAATGTTTGTGTCTTGATTCCTTTATCATTGCAAAATGTCTCAAATTATTTTGATGTGAACTCTCCTCCTCTATATGATCTTAGGCATTTTAGACTCTTTCCTATTTCCTTCTCAACCCTAGTCAAATACCACTTAAAAATTTGAAATGCATCAAATTTTTTCTTTAAGAACATGACACTCATCATTCTACAATAGTCATCCAAAAATAACATTATGTATCTATCTCCTTGGTAGATTTGCACTTCTATTGGACCACATAAGTTAGTATGTACTAACTCTAATACTTCTTTGGAAGTGTAGGTTTTGCTTTTGAAACTTGACTTGGTCATATTTCCTAGTTGACATTTTTTGGACATTGTATTTTCAGGCTTCTTTAGCTTAGGCAAACCTCTGACTTTCTTCTTTTTGCTGATGCTAATCAGATTGTCAAAGTTAACATTACATGGCCTTTTATGCCATAACCAAACATCATCAAGTCTAATAATAAGACAGGTTGCATCTTCCATATCTAGGTAACATAAATTACTCCTAGTTTGTTCACCTTTTTCTATCAGATTTCCATCAGTGTCATAGATTTTGGAAATTTTGTTTCCAAATTCTACTTTGCAACCTACATTGTCTAACGGTGATAGACTCAACAAATTGTAGTTCAATCCTTCTATCTAGTATGCACTATCACATGAAATTTTTTTTGTAAGTTTAATAGAACCTTTTCCTTTGATTTGACATGGAGCATCATTTCCAAATCTAATACTATTTCCATCATACTGGGCAAAGGTAATAAACTTACTTTTGTCTCCTATCATGTGATGTGAACATCCACTATCTATGATCCACTTGTCATTCTTGTTCACACAGGTTACCAATGGTGTTGCCTCATCTTCATCTAATTCATCCTTCATGGCTACATAGACTACTTCATCATCATTCTCATGAGAATCTTCTTCAACAATGTAGCACTTTTTCCTTTCTCTTTGTAATCTCTACTGTCATATTCTCTTTTTTTCTTGTACTTGTTTCACTCTTTGTAGTTCTTCTTCTGTATACACCTTGCAACAATATATCCTACTTCATTGTAATTAAAACAAATGATAGATAGTTTACCTTTGAATTTAACTTTTCCTCTATGAAATCTTTTGGCCAATAATGCTTCCAACTTGTTGAGTTGTCATTTTACACGATGCTAAATGACAAGAATTCTTGCAAACTCCTCTCTTGAAAAGCTGATCTTATGAATCGACTCCAAGATTTTAGCTGATCTTGTGACCTACTAGAACCCACCCAATTGAAAATCAATGTGACTTTTCATGAGGAGGCCTTGTTTGGTTTGTTTTGATTTTGGATGGAATGTAGAATCTACACTGTTTCAAAAATAACACTAAAAGAAAACTATATTTTTGTATTTTATGTTTTCTAATGAATGCAATCTAACAATGCAACTAATATGAGTTCCTATTCTAATAAGGGGTTAGAAAAGAAAATAATAAAACTTGAAAGAAAATAAAATGAAATTCAAAGAAAATAACATGAAACTGAAATCCTAAAGGACATAAGATACATAAAACAACACATTGCAAGTTAAACTTTCAAAGAGATCAGTAGGGAACCAATGAAAATAGGAGCAGCACTTCCAAGATTCCACTGATGCAATCGTCAATGGGAAATTTCACTAACCAAATGATGTTTCACTCTTCATCAAATCACAAGGCCATGGAAAGTGTGCTCATGCGAGACAAAGAGTTATGCAGGCACAATTTGGTGATTTCTTCTCTAGCTCAATACATGAATAGAATTTGTAAATCAATAGCAACACTAGAACTAAAAGATCATACAACCAAAAATAACATAATAAACCTTTGGCTCAATCACAATCTCATGAACAAAATTCACAAAATAATGACACATTTAGGAAAGAATCACTACACTCCAAATGCGAACACCAAAAGCATAATTTTATTGCATAATAACGGTGGCCCTAATTACATATTACAATGGGGTACTTATAAGAAATCATCTCCTTAATTTGTATTGAGAGTGAGAGATATCTTTATGCAATAAAATGCCTTTTAAACAATAAAACAAATAAATTACATACAAACTAACTATCTAACTAGTGCTTAGTAGGTCTCCATCCATATTTTATTTATTAATTAGATGCATGAGCCTTTACATGTCAAAAACAAAGAAATTATGAGAGGAGAAAGAAGAAGAAGCCTTTAGTCAAAGTAGAAGTGTCTAGAAGTGCCAAAAATAGAAGCTGGTCCTTTACTAGGTGTGTGTCGAAGTTAAACTATCATCAGAATACATTCCTAATGCATGGAAAGCACTATTTTTGGAACAAGCAATTAAATTTCAATGCACCTTTGAATTGCAGAGTTGCGGAACTGCATACTTGCAGACCTACATACCTGGGGACCTTGACAGGGTCAAAATCTCAAAATTTTATCAAGTGTCAAAATTGAAATTTTGGCATCTTGGTTTTTTTCTTCTTCATCCCAAAGCTATGTTTGAATGTTTTCCCTTGAATTTCTCTATCATCTCAAAAATTTTAGCTGCATCTAGTAGATCTAAGGCCTCATATTTGTATTTTACCTTTTGTCTATAATTGTCTACCTTAATTCAAGTTTCAGCAAAATCCCTAAGTTTGGTATCCAATTCTAACAATGCTTCTTCAATCCTAAAGGCTTGTTGGATGTCCTCATCATCAACAACCTCCACAAAAATCTTCTTGAAAATTTCAACCACTGTCTCTATGGGTAACAACTTTTCTCATTCCTCATATTCAAAAATATCCAAGCATGCATCACTGTAGTGTCTCTTTACTTCCAAAATTTTCTCTCGGGCTTGGTCCTTGAGTCGATGTATCTCCTCATGTAATGTTCCCATTAATTTATTTCTATCCACTATCTTTTCTATCCAATCATCAATCATATCTAATTCTTCTTTGGTAAATACATTAATCAAAACCTAGTATCTTTGGCCCTTTATGGCTTGTAGAGTTTGTAGATCCTTACTATAGGTCTGTACTTCATCCATAATACTGAAGTCTTGCTTCAAAATTGCTACGATATTATTTATGTTTTCCTGTGTAGCATGCAATAACTTCAAATTCTTAGTAGACCCTATAGCTTGAACCTTGGTATCTTAGGAAGGTGATTGAGAATATTCTACCATTTTCCCGTCCTTCGATACTTCATCGATCGTCATTTGTTTTGGTCTCTCCTCCTATGATGGATCCTTCTAAACTTTCCCTTCTTCTAAACTCTAAGGTGGAGGAGTAATTGAACCCTTATCTACCACTATAATTTGTCGTGGAGATGGGGGAGTAGGATCAAGACCTTGTGTGTCTGGCAGCATCTGTATCTAGTCATCTTGTTGAGGTTCACCTATAGAGGTGTCCTTGATCTTATCCCCAATCAATTATGTACCCACAGGCATAAAATCAAAATCTAAGATTGAAAAAACATCATCTCCCTCTTCACTCTACTCATCCAGCCACTATTGTACTTCATTTTTTGAGGAAGAGAGTTCTAAGGTTTCTACTTGGGTGGATGGCAAGGTACTCATGGCACTCTTTGTCCTTTGTAACTCTACAGCTCTTACTAGCTGAGTTCTTCCCTATATGAAACTTGTTCCTCTTCCTCTTCTAATTCTTCTTCTTCTTCCTCTTTGTCTCCCTCTGGAATGCTTTTAGGAATAGATGGGGAAGGCACCAATCTTCTATTGATCCTTTGCCTCTTTTTCTTCTCAATCTTAATCCTCTTCTTTTGTTTCTTGGAGGTAGAAGGAGAAGTTGGCTCTTCTTGCATAGGAGGAATGTAGGCTCATGGAATCTCTCCCTCTTTTGGTTGGCTAGGTACAATGAGAGGTGATTGAGGTTCATCCTAGACTTGAGTAGCTCTAGTATCTTTAGACCCTTGTGCACTCTATTCTTGCTACTAGGGAGGCACCTGTTCTTCAACTTTTTCTATCTAAATCCTCTAAGGGGAGGTCCTCTTTCTTTTGTTCTTTCCCTTCCTCTTTGGAGGGTGATAGTATCCAACCAAGTGATCAAGCTAGTATACCATCTCTGGCCTAATAGGAGATTGGGCCACAAAGGTAGGAATTGTTACATTCTTCCGTCTACCTCTTTCTGGGCAGGCATGTGCATGGAAGATTACTGTATCAGAAATTGGATCAAGTGAAAAAGGTTTCTTGATCCAATCCCTCATCATTCTAATGACATGCCTTGCTTGATGATTAATATCATTAGCCTCCTCCCTGTCAACCTTAGCATTCATAATGGGTCTTTCACCTATTTTTTTTGCATTGAATAAAGGGTCCAATACCTCCTTTGAATCTTGTTGCCTTATCTCCTTTGGGATGTTCAACTGGAGAACCTTCTCTACTAGATACAAAATCATCCTACAATAGTCCCTTATGAAGACATCATAGTCATTTGTTTCATTCATCTAGTTATCTTCAACTCCATCCTTGTGGTGAAAGTCTTTTCTTGCCAGACTCTCCACTCTCCCAACATTGTCAAAATAGGGCCAGGGAGAGTTGTATTCTTCAAGGGGATAATTCTCCCACTCCCACTTGAAGGACAAAATATCTTGCTTCCACTTCACTTGATATGGTCCAATGACCAATGGCCATGCCCAACAAGGTCTCCATTATCTCTTTATCTTCTCATAGGCTGACTCAATTTGTTAGGCAATTTATAATAGCACTAGTCTGTCTCTTCGATATCTTAGGAGCTTCTTAGGATTGATGGAGGCACCATCTACCCACATATATGTGAACATTTTAAAATAGATGAAGTAGGCTCTGAGAACTATAATCAATGCTTTAGCTTCATTAGATAACCTCTTTCCATAATTCTCCTCAATGAATCAGATGATCGCAAAGATGAATGCATCATTCATGATTCTATACTCCTTGCTCTGTGTCGAGAGCTTCTTCTTTACTAGCTAAGGGTAGAGTACATATGGCCATGCATTAGGATCCTACATACTACCTCTCCTATACAAACTAGGATAATTTTTTTGCGCTTGTTGCAAGCAAGTATACCATGTAAGAAGTCACGTAAAACTTCTTCTTATCCTTTACTATCTTTAGTTGCTTACACAAGTTTTCACTCAGTGTGGTGGCCTAGTCTAGTGGTATCTTTGCTGCTCTAATGGTCTCAATGAAGTTGACCATAAAGGTGTTGAGGTGGCCTATTGTAGGTAGACCCATGACTTTTCTGAAAAGAATGATAGTGTATCCAATGTCCTCCTTCATGTATTCCCAAGTCATGTCAACTTTTCTTATTATTCTTCCTCAAGAAGTCTTCTCAATGAGGTAAGAAGATTATATGATGTCAATTGCCTCCTACTAGTGCTCCTTGTACCATCTTTCAGTTGTTTCATATGAGAACCTAATGAACTGGTCTACTCTTGGAAGATGGAAAACCCTGTCAATGTTATCGGGTTGTAGATCCAACACAACCTCTCTAGTGATTCTCTTGACCACTCTTTCCTCAGGTTCAAATCATTACACCAAGTCCATAATTAATTTTGATGACTGTACTAACATGGGATGTGATACTGCGTTCACCAACCCAAAATAGATCAATGAGGGTACTAATGTAGATCTCTTGGTTTTTTATAGATTTTGAGGAATTCTCCTAGATCTATGTGCCCTAAATTAGTATCCCTAATTTTTGCATGGTCATCATGAAATCTTGACTATGAGGGAATGCCTTGAAATTTGAAAACTATGGGCTTGGGTGCCACTCTTGATGTGGATGCCATTTGATTACCTCAATGTCATAAGATAAAATACTTGTCAGGTCAATGATAAAATTTAGAAATAAAACATAAAAGCTTTAAATTTTAGATAAAAAAAAATGAAATGCCCAATTAGTAAATTTTATTTATTTATTTATTATTATTATTTTATCATTTTAGAAAAGAGTGTGTGTGTGGTGCACGAGCGCATGTGGAGGAAAGTGTGCACATGCAATGGGTATGAGGTGCCATAGGAATAGAGCATGGACACAAAAGCATGGTAGCCAAAGGGCACACACACGTGGCCTACAACATACAGCCTATGGCACGGCACCAAAAGATGTGAGGCTCGTAGCAAATGGCCTATGACGCGTGGTGCCTAGGGGCACATGGCCCATAATGTGTGACCTATGGAATGCAGTGCTAAGGGGTGTGCATCTTGTAGTGTAGTGCCAAAAGGCATGTGATCCATAATGCATAGCACCAAAGGCACACGACCTGTAGTGCATGGCTTGCAGCATTTACGCAGCTTGGCGGTGCCAATAAGAAGTGTGGTACCCATGCATTGAATGATGCGATGGTGCCCAAGGTGTGTGGAGCAGAGGATATGTGGGCATGAGGCATTGAAAAATTGAGTGTGCACATTGTTTTCAAATGTGTGACACTTTGGGGCGTGGGGTGCCAAAGAAAGACTCATCTTGCATGCACCAGAAGTTCCCCAAATTTAGTGCAAAAAAAGAAACAATGAAGTATGAGTGAGGGGGGGAGGGGAATTTTATAATCCCCCCCTTCCTCGTGGCCCCACGTGGGTGCATGAATGCATGACGTGCAATTGTGTGCACACGTGTGACAGTTATTTTATTTTATTATTATTATTATTTTATGTTTTTAAAATATTTTTTAATTTTTTAATTTTTTTGTCTTTTTCAAATTTCAAATTTTTTTTGTGTCATTTTAATCTTTTTTTTGTGTTTTTCTAAATTTTTGACTCTAACACTTTTTCCCAAATCTCAAACTATGGGTTCGGAATTGCAAAAAAAGTAGGGGCTTCCCATTCCAAGTGAGGATTGGGGCATGTGTCATGGAACCACAATAGATAGCCCTGAAAAAAGGAAGATATAATGAAGGAATTTCTTCATCAGAAAACATTCTTCCAATGTGTGTCAAACACCAACCAAACCTTGAACATATTGAGCATCTTTTAGATGACTTAGAAATCAAAATCTCAGAATTCAGAACCTTCAAGTTCAGTGTGTGGTTTTTGCATTCATTCCCTTTGACATCTTACGATGTAGTCTATCAAAGTTTTCTAACAAATCAGAAATAATCTTTGACTTCTTCTGGCTCATTCATTCAAAATCTCTACAAAGGCTATTTGTCGATCACTTGCTTGACTAGATGAGAGAATCAGTCCAAGGACTCTTGGTGGGATGCCATGTTTTTTTAACTTTCTAGCACATTTGAATAATCACCCCATGTAGTTTTGATGAAGCAATGTTTTGGATACAAGATATTTTGTTTTGAAAATATATCTTTTTTGCCATTTTAGATCTTTAGAATCCTTTAGTCTTAACATCGCAGTTTTCTTTCATTTTCTTCCCTTTTCTTTGTCTCTCTTTTTTATATCTTCTATATCCTAACTATGCTTAGACTGTGTAGTGAAGAAATCAATGTCATTTCTTGGATTCAATCTCTTGTAAACATCCCTTGTGTTCCTCTTTTAAAACCTTTTAGAAACTCTCACACCAAACAATGATCTTGGCAACCTTTCGAGAAGACCCCTCCTATTTGAACCATTTAGAGTTTGGATCACCCTTCATCATCTTTGAATTCAAATTAACAAGACCTAAAACAATCAAATTTTAAATTTTCAAAGTATTGAGAACTTGTTGGTCTAGAATTTTGGTTCCTAGACTAAAAATCCCTTATTTCCCCAAGGAATATCCGTTGCTTGATTGGTATAAGACACACAATCGTCCAAATTTTTTGACAAAGAAATACCTCTTCCTGGAATCAAAACCAAAGAGTGGTTAGTAAAATCTTGAGAGAAAATCTCAAGTACACATTACCCCCTAGGATTGACACAACTTTGAAAGGAAACACATGATTGAAAGCAAACACACAACATGAAAGCAAATACACTTGCAGAAATAAACACACTTGCAGGAATAAAAATGTAAGCTAAATGCAAAAATAAAATCTAACTATTTTTGTTTTTTTTTGTGTGTGTCTTTTAGGCTTCAAAATAATACTTTAGAAAGAGAATAAATTCCCCCTATAAGGAACTAAGCCTAAAAGTGTTTTCTCTGAGAATTTTCACGATCTGATAAGGGCCTATCCACAAGCATTGAAACTTGGTATAGTTGCTCGACTTTTCTTTCACCTTATCCCAGAGTAGAACAAGGTTAGAAATGCTGAATGATTTAATCGTGGCTCTCTTGTCAAACCATATTTTCACAATAGCTTGATGTTTATCCATATGCTCCAATGTAGCTATTTGTTTCTTGTCCATCTCTAAAAGATTCATCAATATGATTTGTACTCTATCAGCATCTTCAACATACCCACTCATGAATTTCAAAATAAGAATTCTGAGATTAAGTGGGAACACTAGCTCGAAGTCCCCAAAGCATTTTTGACTCTCGCTTGATTTTTCCATAAGGCATATTTGAGTTGTGTATGCCAATCCCTAGGATTCTCCTTCAACAATCATCTTATAATTGTGATCAAGTTCTTGTTTGTAGATTCTGCTATCCTATTTCCTTGTAGGTAATAATTTGAGGAGAACTTGATAATGACTTTATTTTCAAATGCCCACTAGGTCAAGAATGCTGATGCAAAAGCAGACCCCTTATCACACATAAGGGTGAATGGAATTCTGAACCTGGTAACAATGTGTTCTTCCAAGAAGTTTGTTACCACCTTAGCGGTGCAATTTCTAAATGTTTCTACTTCCATCCATTGTGTGCACCAATCCATATCTATGAGAATAAAATCATGTCCTATTGATGATGGTGGATTGACCAAACCAATGAAATCTAGCCCCCACTTTGTGAAGGGGTGTATCTCGTGCACATGCTATAAGGGCATCACCAGATTTCTTTCTCTATTGGCATTGGTTTGACAAATATGGAAAGAGCGTACATATTCAAAAGTGTCTTTGAATATTGACAACCAAAAATAACCCGATCTTAGAATCATGTGAGTCATTGCTTCTACCAAACCATGTCCTATACTGTACTTGTCATGAAAGTGTTCCAAGGCTTCCTTTACTTCCTCACGGCCTAAACACTTCAAATAAATCCCTTCATAGTTTCTTTTGTATAACTGGTTGTGATGTAGCATGTAGGATTCACACTTTATTTTAAGTCCCCTATGTTGTGAGTGATTCATCCACCTAGGGCATTGGTCTTGTAGGGGATAATAAACAATGTCCTGATACCAAACATTTGTCACCACACCTTGACCAATATCAACTTGGGATACAATCTTTTTATTCTGATCATTCTCATTTGTTTCATTGTCAAAATTGAACTCCTTTTCATCTCTATCCTAGTTATTAGCTATCATTCTTGATAACCCTTGACCTCAAACTAATCTCATAGGTTGAATTTCAAGATTGAATTCTTGAAGTATGGCCATCCATTTACCTCTCCTTTCACCAAGTTCATTCTGCATCAAAAGTGTCTTTACTATTGGATCAGGTACAATTGCATACACCTTACTTCTCAATATATAATGATGGAACTTCTTCACTGCCTTGATTAATGCAAAGGATTGTTTATCAAGATTTGAATAATTCAACTCTGCATTCTTCAGGGGGCAACTCATAAAATCAATTGGTCTTTCATCCTCCTTTTCCTTCTTCTATGTTAGGATCCCTGCACAAGAATGTTTTGAAGCAAAGGAATAGATCTTAAAAGGTAACTTTTAATCAGGACTGACCAAAACCAGAGCCGTAGAAATGGCAACTCTAATATCCTCAAACAATTTCTTAATCTCAGGAACCCATTCTATCTTAGCCCCCTTTTTGAGTAAATTATTAAGAGGATGAACTATCTCTGCAAATCTACTTATGATTTTTTGCACAAAATTTATCTTCCTAAAGAAGGACTTTAGTTCCCTCCAACTGTGAGGAGGTTCCAATTTTAGAATAGCTTCAATTCTACCCAGATCGATGGAGATGCCAGCCTTAGAAATGATATGACCTAGGAGCTTTCCTTTAGTGACCCCAAATGAACATTTCTTAGGGTTGAGGGATATGTTGTACCTACAACATCTATTGCATACTTGCCTTAAATCAGCAATGTGAGTGCTTTGATCTTTTGAAAAGATGGTTAGATCATCCATGTAGATGATTATACACTTATTTACCAATCCCTTAAAAGCTTCATCCATGGCTTGCTAAAATGTAGCCCCTACATTAATCAGTTTAAAAGGCATTCTCCTACAGGAAAAAGTTTCCCATTTAGTTGTGAAAGCTATTTTTAATCGATCTTCTTCTTCAACCATCACCTAATTATATCCTAAATATCCATCTAGGAAAGACATCATTCTTGAACCATTTACAATTTGCAGAACCTCATCAAGTGAGGGTAGAGAATAATTGTCCTTTTGAGATGCCAAATTCAAGTTATGAAAATCAACACAAAGATGAATCTATCCCATCTTCTTCCACAAGGGAACCAAGTTGGCCACCCATGTAGAATGGTGAATGGGAAATATGATCTTTGCATCTAACAATTTCTTGACTTCCTTCATTATCAAGGGCTTGAGGATGGGATTAATAGGCCTTTGTCTTTTTCGAATAGGTTTGGCATCTGGTTTCAATGGGATGTCATGAGTTATAATCTCAAGGTCATATGTCTTTAATTCTTCATAACTCCAAGCGATAACATCTTTATACTTAGTACAAAACTTAAGCATTTCTTCCCTTTCTTGTGCATTACATGCTTTCCCTATTCAAACCATCTTTAGCTCTTCATTAGTTTCCAAGTTGTATTCATCACACTCCTTAATACCCTTTTCTTGGATTGTCCTTTTATTAAGTGCCAATTCATCATGATAAAAAATGTGCCCTAACTCAACCATCCCCTTGGGAATAGTGTTAGTCTTTAAATTTAGGATCCCATTTTCATCTTCAAGTTCATCATCCTCAAGTTTGTCATCCAAATTGTCATCAATTTCTTGCCCTTTAAAGTGACCATTGCACATGATAAATTCAAGTATGTGTTGATCATCTTGAAAGACTTGAAAGTTTGTAATATTGTCCAAAATAGATGGGGTAGCAACCAACTCTACTAAAAATCTTTTCAACTTTGTTCTTTCAACTAGTTGTAATGTGCTTGCTGAAATAGTGAGAGCATCTACCACCATGTTCTTCCTCCTTGGAATGGACCTTATGTTTAAAGCTTTAAAATCATCCAGTAAATCCCATACTGTCTTCCTACAAGAAAGTAGCCTTTTTTTGTTGCAAAAGTATAAAGATTTTACTTGTCGAATAACCAATTGAGAGTCTCCTTTGATTATAAGAGCTGTGACTTCTTTCTCAAGTGCAAAGAGAAGTCCTTGGATCAATGCTTCGTGTTCTATAGTATTGTTAGTACATATAAACTATAATCAATATGCTAT
The DNA here is from genome assembly GCA_028749045.1 of Cupressus sempervirens. Lineage (NCBI taxonomy): Eukaryota > Viridiplantae > Streptophyta > Pinopsida > Cupressales > Cupressaceae > Cupressus > Cupressus sempervirens. Next base: position 434,098,714 of record CM053784.1, on the reverse strand, counting down.
GTAAAAAGACTTACCTTTTGGATTAACCAATTCTATACCTACTCCAGCCTTTAATTTACATCTAGAACCATCAAAATTAAGTGTCCAAATCAAATCTTCCTTGGGCCTTTTAACCTTGTGTTTGTTCATTCTTAGCTTCTCTTTAATCTGAGAATTGAAAGATTGTTTCTTCGAAACCCATTGCAACTTCTTATGGGGTGGACTTGATGATTCCCTTTTGTAGTCTGTAGATAGAGGAAGTGTATGTTTTTCCTGTTTTTCCTAGATTTCCCCTATCAATTCTTTGATTTCTTCAACCTTAGGTTCAGGATGAATGACTATTGAAATTCATCCTTTACCTCTCACATATCATCTTCCTCTTTAGACTTTAATCTTCCTTGGAGGAGGAGAAGACAAACCTCCCCCATCTGAAGAGGTATCACTATATGAAAAATTTAGATCTTCAATTTCCTCTTTGATCTTTGTTGACTCCATTGAGTTTGTATCACCTTGATATCCCATGGGTCCCTTTTCTAGAATGTGGTTATCATTTCCTTGCATCATATGTGTTAACACCTTTTCAACTACTTCTTGGCATGATGAGCATTCAAATTTAGAGTGGCTAACTTTGTGTAATCAAAAAAATCTTAGGAGGAGTAAGATGCTAGAATCAACTTCTTCCCCTAAGAATTGAAAATTAGTCACCATATTATATATGAATTGTGTCATGATCTCATCCTTTGGGATTCGTATCTTGAGTTCCTTATCCTAATCTTGGGATGCTTTGATTGGAATTGTGTGAAATGCCATCACCTTGTATGACCCCAAATGTGATTGTAAGAATGCTATCTCATTTAGGGCATTGTAATCTATAATCATCATTTTCAATTTGGGTTTTGCATCTATCTTGATTTGATTGTTCAACCATTTCCATGGTAACCATAGCTGAGTGAAATCCATAGAGAACCATCCCCTTAGGCATTTTATGCATTCTCTACTTAGGAGCAACCCATATGTCTCCAGAATGTTTTCCACATGTATGTCAATGACATCTTGGATCCAGGGATCAATTGTCAATTGTATCTGAATGTCTTTCAACATGCTAATGACTTTCACCTTTATTTTGTCCAACTATATCACAATCTGATTGGAAGGTTGAGGACTTACCCCTAACCATTGTGCTATTAATAGTGGCATGACATTACATGAGGCTCCTAAATCAATCAAGCAATTATGGAGATTCTTTCAATATATCTTGATGCTGAGTAGAAATTGGGGTACTTCAACCTTGTCTTTAAACATAGTGGGCATCGCTTCTGCTGCATTGACTTGTTGAGACACTATCTTTTGAGGGACAGTATTCATATTGTGGGATACCTTTATATGATCTAGAATCTTCATGAGTGCTTCTCACTATTGTGGACAATTTTTCAACATGTCAAACATGAACTTATTTTCCTTGGTTCATTTCAAGTCTTTGACAACACTATACTTTTCAGTAGACCAAGTAGGATTCTTCAATATTGTTGGTATGTTTGTTTGATTTTGATTCTATTATCCTCCATACCATGGCCTAACTGGTGCTGGATTGTTACTTGCTCTTGGATTCAGAGGATTTGGTTGTAAACTTGGATGAATCCCATCTATAAAAGGTTCCTTTCTATTTCTTAGATTATATGTATTTCAATTTTTGTTGTGAAAAGAAAACATCTCATCGTGCTGAAGGTCAGGTTCTTGACTAAATGGAAAAGAGAACTCTACACTAGCTAGTTATTCTTCCTACACATTCTATGTAGAATCATAGGATTCTAGTAACATAGCATTAAACTACACAGGGGGAGCATTATCATTCACTTGTGAACTTTGAGCCATTTCTTGATTCTCATTATAATACGAACCATCATTGTTGGGTGTATTTTGACAATTGTCATATTAATTGATATCTACATATTGAACATTGTTATTGTTGTTGTCGGTAGGAATACTTCCATTATTTGGCCAAGTGTTCCACTATTAGTTCTATCTTTGGAAGCCATTATTACAATCAGGAGGATTGAAGTTGTCCCCCCATTGTTGTTTCTTGTATTATTGTTGTTGTTCCCACTGAAGTTCTTGTTATAATTCTAGCCATAATTATTGTTGTACAGACCAGCATTTTTTCTTTGGAAGTTGTTGTTTTGTCCTTGAGACAACATAAGATGAGTCAGTTTTTTGTTCATTTGGGACATAGTCTTTTTCATTTGACCAAATTTGAAAACAAAACCATTGTCTGCTTCAATGGGTGCTGCTGTCTTTTTCTCAAAGAAAGCAACTTTTGGAGGTTCAAACCCTAGATACATTAGAGTGATATTTTGCAAAGTAGGTGTCTGTTGTTATGGAACTAGATTCATAGGTATGAATTGACTAGGTATCATGGGTACTTTGGCAGGGTATGTTGGCATCGTTGTGATTGCTAGAGCTAGAAGTATTAACCCTCCTCCATTAGGATTAGCTTTCTTAGTGAAGGTAATTGCCTTTGTGAAGACTTTATCCAATGTGTCAATATTTTCTATAGGGAGTCTTCTCGGGAAAATTGTAGTAAGATGGTCCATAGCATTTAGATAAATCTGAATAGCAGCTTCAATTGGTATAGTGTATGGTGTCTCTAGCTTGTGATATGCCATATGAAAGTGATGGTTGAAGCAGGAAACTATCTCAACTAGGTCCCTTTTGATTGATATGAATTGTTGATGTATCACAACTGGGTTGATGAATGTTTTGAATTGTTCCAAAAATATTTTTTTGAATGTGTCCCAATCTCCAATGCACCCAAGTGGCAAATTAATGTACCAATTGAAGGGAATTTCCCCCAAAGAATAGGGGAATAAATGAAGAACCGCATCTTCATTAGCAACTTGCTTGTGGTTGCAAATTTACTGGAATACCTTGACATGATCTTCTACACTTCATGTCTCACCATAGATGAATCTTGGGCAAAACTTCTTGGGTTTCTAGGGAGCTCATGGAGTGCACCTCTCAAGTTTATTGGTGAGTCTACAACATTTGAGCAAAAGGCCATCAGAGGGTTTGGCAGACCTAATGATGGTTGTTGAGGAGTAGCTATTGGAATATGTGGTGGTCCACCTAGATGTTGGAGTGGAGGTGGAGTTGAAGAAGATGATGAAATTTCAAATGGAAGTGGTTTAATTTGGGATGTTCCATTGTCACTATGTGGTTTGTGAAAGTGGTTAAGCTTGAGAAACTCATGTGCACTTGGTGTAGACCTTAATGTGCTCCAAAATGGGGATTTTGGATCAATATCCTCTAGTTTGCATCAATTCTAGAAAAAGTGCACCTCTGCAGAAGTACATTTTCTCACCTCTCTATATTTTGTGCACCACAAAGTTTTGCGCACTTGTACACCTGTGAAGTTGTAGATTTGCAGACTTGCAAAGCTATGGACCTAAATTTTTGAAAAAATCAAAAAAATTCTAAACTTGTTTGAAGTGTAGATTTTTGCAAAAAGTGTAGAATTTTGAAACTTTGGCAAATTTTTGTTCCTTTTTCGAGAATCAAAAGTGTGAGCCCTCCTTCTAGTGCCACTTTTGTTGGGTTTTCATTTTACATGATGCTAAATGACAAGAATTCTCACAAACTACTCTCTTGAAAAGTTGATCTTGTGAATCAACTCCAAGGTTCCAGGTGATCTTGTGACCTATTCGAACCCACCCAGTTGAAGATAAATGTGAATGTTCACAAGGAGGCCTTTGCTGGTTCATTTTGATTTTGAATGGAATGTAGAATCTGCACAATGTTTAAAAAATAACACTAAAAGAAAACTATATTTTTGTATTTTATATTTTTAATAAATGCAATCTAACAATGCAACTAATAGGAGTTCCTATTCTAACAAGGGCTTAGAAAAGAAAATAATAGAACTTGAAAGAAAATAACATGAAATTCAAAACAAATAACATGAAATTGAAATTCTAATGGACATAAGCTACAAAAAACAACACATTGCGAGTTAAAATTTTGAAGAGATCGGTAGGGAACCAATGAAAATAGGAGCAACACTTCAAAGATTCTACTGATGCAATCGTCCATGGGAAATTTCAATAACCAAATGATGTTCACTCTTCATCAAATTGCAATGCCACAGAAAGTGTGCTTATGTGAGACAAAGAGTTATGTAGGCACAATTTGATGATTTCATCTTGAGCTCGATACATCAGCAAAATTCATAAATCCATAGCAAACACCAGAACTAAAAGATCACACAACTAGAAACAATGCAATAAACCTTTGGCTCAATCACAATCTCATGAACAAAGTTACAAAACAATGAAACATTTAGGCAAGAATCACTACACTCCAAATGCGAGCATCAAAAGCATAATTTTATTGCATAATAACAGCAGCCTTGATTACATATTACAATGGGGTATTTATAAGAAAGCATATCCTCAATTTGTGTTGAGAGTGAGAGATATCTTAATGCAATAAAATGCTTATCAAACAATAAAACAAACTAATTACATACAGACTAACTATCTAAGTAGTGCTTAGTAGGACTTCATCCATATTTTATTCATTAATTGGATGCATGAGCCTTTACATGTCAAAAAAAAAGAAATTATGAGAGGAGAAAGAAGAGGAAGCCTTTAGTCAAAGTAGAAGTGTTTGGAAGTACCAAAAATAGAAACTAGTCCTTTATTAGGCATGTGTCAAAGTTAAACTACCATCAAAATGTGTTTTCGATGCACAAAAAGTGCTATTTTTGGAACAAGCAGTTAACTATTGGAACATTTTTGGATTGTAGAGCTACAGAGCTACGTACCTATGGACTTGTGCACCTACAAAGCTACAGACCTTGACAGGATCAAAATTGAAATTCTAGCATCTGGGTTTTGTTCTTCTTCATCCCAAAGCTATGTTTGGATGTTTGCCCTTGAATCTCTCTATCATCTCAGCAATTTTAGCCACATCTAGTAGATCAAAAGCCTCATATTTTTATTTTACCTTTTGTCTATAATTGTCTACCTTAATTCAGGTGTCAACAAAATCCCTGAGTTTGGTATCCAATTCTAACAATGCTTCTTCGGTCCTAAAGGCTTGTCGGATGTCCTCATCATCGACAAGCTCCACAAAAATCTTCTTGAAATTCTCAACCATTGTCTCTACAAGTAACAACTTTTATTTTTCCTCATATTCAAAAATATCCAAGCATACATCATTATAGTGTCTCTCTACTTCCAAAATTCACTCTTGGGCTTGGTCCTTAAGTCAATGGTTCTCCTCATGTAATGTTCTCATTACTTTATTACTATCTACTATCTTTTCTATCCAGTCATCAATAATATCTAATTCTTCTCCCGTATATACATCAATCAAAACCCAGTATCTTTAGCCTTTTATGGCTTGTAGAGTTTGCAAATCCTTACTTTAGGCCTATACTTCATCCATAATACTGAAGTCCTACTTCAAAATTGCTATGATCTTATTCACATTTTTTTGTGTAGCATACAGTAACTTCAAATTCCTTGTGATGATTTGGATACCTTTCTCCTCAAAACTATCCTGCCACTGCTAACAAGCTTTCAAAAATGGGTCCAGTTGTACACCTCCCCCTTTTCTAAGTACAATGTTCAAAGTCTGCTCGAGGTGATCAGGATCTAAAGGACCAACTACTTTGGCTAGATATCCCTTTAAGATCTCAACCTACCTTTGAGGTGCTCAAGCTTTGGCCTCATCCTATTCCATATGCTTAAGAACCTCTTTGACTCCCAAGGTCATCATCAATTGGGCTGAATCCTATGTAGGCCTCCCCAACATAACATCCTTCAGTTCATAATCCTCAAGACTAATACCTTAGACATCTATGTCTTTAGGAGGGACAACCACTTATGTAAACAATTCCTAGTTCTATGTGCTGGTGAAAAATTCCAATAGCGTTGCCTCATGTGATGGAGACTCAGGTTCATTCAAAATCTCTGCAATGTCACAAATGTCTTCCTCTAAAGAATGGAATTGAGGCTTAGTGCTTCTCATTATTTACTTTTGGATCCATCTAGGGATATGTGCTACTAAGGACCTAGCTCTTAATGATGAAGGAGTATGTTCCTCAACTTCCTTCCTTTGTCACTCATACTTAGAGTTGTCTCTTGTTGGGAGGGCCCTTATTCTAGAGTCTCAATCTTAGTAGACCTTATAGCTTGAATCTTAGTGTCTTGGGAAGGTGATTTAGAATATTCCACCATTTTTCCCTCCTTTAATACTTCATTGGTCATCATTTGTTTTGGTCTCTCCTCCTGTGATGGTTCCTTCTGAACCTATGCTTCTTTTGAACTTTAAGGTGGAGGAGTAACCAAACCCTTATCTACCACCATAATTTTTGGTGGAGATGGGGGATTAAGATTAGGACCCTGTGTGTCTAGTAGCATCTACATCCAGTCTTCTTGTTGAGGTTCACCTATAGGGTTGTCCCTGATCTTATCTCCAATTAATTTTGTACCCATGAGAATAAAATCAAAATATGACATTGAAAAAATGGCATCACCCTCTTCACTTTACTCATCCACCCACTGTTGTACTTCATCTTCTAAGGAAGAGAGTTATAAGGGTTCTACTTGGGTAGATGGTGAGGTACCCATGGAACTCTTACTCCTTCGTAACTCTGTAGCTCTTCCTAGCTAAGTTCTTCCTTGTAGGGAGCACTTGTTCCTTTTCCTCTTTTGATTCTTGTTCTTCTTCCTCTTCATCCCCCTCCGAAATGCTTTCAGGAATAGATGGAGAAGGAACCAATCTTCTATTGATCCTTTGCCTCTTTTTCATCTGGATCTTAATCCTCTTCTTTTGTTTCTTAGAGGTAGAAGGAGAAGTAGGCCCTTCTTGAACAAGAGGAATGGAGGCCTATCAAATCTCTCCCTCTTCTAGTTAGCTAGGTACAATGGGAGGCAATTGAGGTTCATCCTAGACTTGAATAGCTTTAGTATCTTCAAACCCTTGTGCACTCTATTCTTGCTACTAGGGAGGCACTTTTTCTTCATCCTATTCTATCTAAAACCTTTGAGGGGAGGTCCTCTTTATTTTGTTCTTTCCCTTCCTCTCTAGAGGGTGATAGTATCCAACTAGGTGATCAATCTGGTATACCATCTCTAGCCTGATAGGAGACTAGGCCGCAAAGGTAGGAATTTTTACTTTCTTCCCTCTACCTCTTTTTGGGCGAGCATGTGCATGGAAGATTATTGTATCAGGAAATGGATCAACTGGAAAAGATTTCTTGATCCAATCCTTCATCATTTTGATGACATGCTTCACCCAATGATTAATATCATCAGCCTCCCCCCTATCAACCTTGGCATTCATAATGGGTCTTTCACCTTCTTTTTTTTTGCATTAAATAGGGGGTCCAATAGCTCTTTTGAATACTATTGCCTTATCTCCTCTGAGATGTTCAGCTAGAGAGCCTTCTCTGCTAGATACAAAGTCATCCTACAATAGTCCCTTATGTGGACATCATAGTCATTTGTTGCATTCATCTAGTGATCTTCAACCACATCCTCATGATGAAAGTCTTTTCTTGCCAGACTCTCCACTCTCCCAACATTGTCAAAATAGGGCCAAGGAGAGTTGTATTCTTCAAAGGGATAATTGTCCCACTCCCACTCAAAGGATAGAATATCTTTCTTCCACTTCACCTAATATGGTCCAATGACCAATGGCCATGCCCAACAAGGTCTCTCTTGTCTCTTTATCTTCTCATAGGCCAACTCAATTTGTTGGACAATCTCTAATAGCACTAGTTTGTCACTTGGATATCTTGGAAGCTTCTTAGGATTGATGGAGGCACCAACTACCTACAGATACGTGAATTTTTTGAACTGGATGAAGTAGGCTCTGAGAACTATAATCTATGCTTTAGCTTCATCAAATAACCACTTTCCATAATTCTCCTCAATGAGTTAGATGATCACAAAGATGAACACATCATTCACAATTTTGTACTCCTTGCTCTATGTCGAGGACTTCTTCTTCACCAGTTGAGGGTAGACTATGTATGGCCATGCATTAGGATCCTGCATACTACCTCTCCTCTACAAACCAAGATAATTTTTTACCCTTGTTACAAGGAGGTATACCATGTAAGAAGCCATGTAAAACTTCTTCTTGTACTTTATCATTCTTAGTTGCTCACACAAGTTTTTACTTAGTGTGGTGGCCCAGTCCAGTGGTATCTTCACTATTGTAATGGTCACAATGAAGTTGACCATGAGGGTGTTGAGGTGGTCTATTACAGGTAGACCCATGACTGTGCTTAAAAGAATGATAGAGTATCCAATGTCCTCCTTCATGTATCCTTGAGTCATGTCAACTTTTCCTATTATTCTTCTCCGAGGAGACTTCTCAATGAGGTAAGAAGATTTTATGATGTCAATTGCCTCCAGCTCATGCTCCCTATACCATCTTTCAACTATTTCATATGAGAGCCCAATGAACTGGTCTACTCTTGGAAGATGGAAGACTCTTTGAATGTTATTAGGTTCTAGATCCAAAATAACATCTCCAATGATGCTCTTGACCACCCTTTCCTTAGATACAAAGCATGATGCCAAGGCCATAATTAGTTCTAATGACTGTATTGACATGGGATGTGACACTACATTTTCCAACCTAGAATAGATCAATGAGGATACTAATGTAGATCTCTTGGTTGGTTTGTTATAAATTCTAAGGAATTCTCCTAGATCTACGTGTCCTAAATTAGTATCCCTAATTTCTACGTGGTCATCATGAAATCTTGACTTTGAGGGAATGCCTTGGAATTTGAAAACTACGGGCTTGGGTGCTACTTTAGATGTGGGTGACATTTGATCACCTGCAAATCATAAGAAAAAATGCTTGTTAGGTCAATGATAAAATTTAGAAATAAAATGTAATAGATTTGAATTTTAAATAAACAAAAATGAAACACCCAATTTGGACATTTTATTGATTTATTATTATTATTTTTTATTTTTCATATCTTTTATATGTATATATTTTTATTTTATATTTTCCATTTTTATATTTTATCATTTTACAAAAGAGTGTGTGTGTGGCGCAAGAGCTACATGGAGGAGAGCGCATGCATGCAATGGGTATGAGGTGCCATAGCCATGGAGTGTGGATGTAGGAGGTGCTATGTTGGAAGTCGGTATGTAGTGGTCAAAGGGCTTACATGTGTGGCCTATGGCGTGCGGCACCAAAAGGCGTGCGACTCGCAGTGCATAGCCTATGGCATGCAACACCAAAAGGCATGTGCCCCACAGCACATAGCCTATGGCACATGACACCAAGGGGCACACAACCCATGGTGTGACATCAAAAGGTGTATGGCCTATAGCATGCATTGCCAAGAGGTGTGCAGCCTGCAACACATAGCCTGCAGTGCTCGGTGCCAAAGGTGCATGACCTATAGCATTTGCACAACTTGGCAACACCAATAGGGATTGTGGGGCCCATGTGTTGCATGATGAGGTAGCACCAAAGGTGCATGGAGTAGAGGATATGTGGGTGTGAGGCATGAAAAATTGAGTGTGCACACTATTTTGAAGCGTGTGGTGCTTTGGGGTATTGCATGAGCAAACAGTGTTGGTTGAAAGTGCAGGGTGCCAAAGGACTCACCTTGTGCACGCTAGAAGCTCCCCAAACTTAGTGCAAAAAAAAAAACAATGAAGTATGAGTGAAGGGGGAAGGGGGTTTTATAACCCCCCCGCGCTGGTGGCCCTACGTGGGTGCATGAATGCATGGTGTGCACACACGCGATAGTTATTTTATTATTATTATTATTATTATTATTTTGTGGTTTTTAAAATATTTTTTAATTTTTTAATTTTTTCAGCTTTTTTCTATTTTTTAAAAAAAATTGTCCTTTTAAATTTTTTTTTGGTGTTTTCCTAAATTTTTTACTCTAACACTTTTTCCCAAATCTTGAACTGTGGGTTTAGGAGCCTAAAAAAAGTAGGGGGTCCCCATTCCTAGTGAGGAATGGGGCATGTGTTGTGGAACCACAAAACAACAATTCTACATCTTCCACATCTGTGTTGCTATCACTGGATGCATGTTTTCCTCTTCTACTCTTCTTCTTTGATTTCACCTCCTCAGTATCTTTCAATGATAGCTTACCCTTGAAAGAAGATTCAAAATTCTCAAGTCTATAGTTATCAAAATTGGATAACTTAAAAGTATTGAGTATCCCTACTATTCCCTCAAAAGTTAGCTAATTTCTTAGGACACACCTTAGCTCTTGGATAGCTAAACCTCTAATAGCATGGATGGGGAGCAAAGTTCTTAAGTATTTTCTATTGACAGTGTCATCTTCCAAATGACCACCCAAACTCCTTACTGCACTTACCACTTCTTTCATTCTAGAGGTATATTGAGTAGTATTCTCACCTTCCTCCATTTTCATGTCATCAAACTTTCCTCTGAGGCTTTCTCTTTTTTTCTCTTTGGACATTCTAATCTCCTCCGTAGATGTATGATAGGGCTTTCCACAACTTGAATGCAGAATCACATCGTTTGATGTCATCAAATTTAGCATAGCTAAGTGCTGAGGCAATCTCCAACATTTTCTGATTATGCTCCTTCATTTTGTTCAAATCATCTTTAGTAAGGTCTCTTGTTGGATCTACATGTTTCACTCCAATTGAGATTTTTGCATAATCACCTATTGATCCAAGGTGTAGTTTCATTAGACTTTTCCATGCAACAAAGTTATCTCTATTGAGCTTGGGAACTTCTCTCTTGGACATCTTGATCTTCTTGCTTCTAATACCTTTAAACTAAATCAATAGATGGCTCTAATACCAATTGATAGAAATACTTTATAACTATTCATTCATCCAAGCTTAAACTTTTCTACTTAGCAAGTTACTGTAAATCAACATGTAAGCACAACACATGAAAGATCAACACATAACATAGTGATTTATGTGGAAACCTAATTTGCTAAAGACCACCAGTAACATGCTACTCAATTCTCACTCTTCTAAAGTGATGCCCTTTGAAAGGCCTGCCTTGTTAAAGGCTACAACACATTGTTAAATGTGACCTAGTTAAAGAATTTATCCACCTTGTTAGAAGTGGGCTTGGTTAGAGGACTTTAGAACATTCACTTGGAATGCCACCCTATTAAAGGATTTGCAAATGGCTATTAAACCAACCTAAGTCCATAGGATTTTACCCTAGCTTGCACAATTGTTAGAGAGTAACAACAAGGGCTTTTGACTTGATACAACTCACAACTTAACTTGCAAATTTTAGATCAGAGTTTAGCTCTTCTTATTGCCTAGCTTTTAGTCTCTGAAGCTCTAACAACTTCTCCTCCTTCCAAGATTTTTCTCCTTGAATCTTCATGCTCGATGTACTAGTGCAATATTTATTCTAACTACTTATCAAAGTAGTCTTAGTGCTCTATTCTTCCTTCTCCTTCTTCAACAAATTCACATTTGGGCACCCCAGCTCACTTTGCTTCTTGATCTGTGACTCCTTAAATAGAAGTCTAGAATTGCTTTTCCTTCTTGATTCTTCCCTCCTTTAATTTTAGTTCGAATGGATTAGGTAGGATTCATTAAATGTAAACCATATTCTATTCCTTCCAAAAACATCATGAAGAATCCTCTTGAATTTACTCAAAAATACTTTACATAAAATTCTATGCCACTAGCTCGTCATCGTTATCCTCCATCTGGTTCACAAAATTCAAGGTAACAAACTTGTTGACTTAGATCTGGTGAATCTTTGATTTTTCTAATAATGTAGCATCTTGGCACTACTAAAATTCTAGTGCTCGACACATACTATGTTACTTGGTATCAACTACCTTTTACTAATGCTCGACACCCATTGTGGATTCACTCAACATCCACTAAGTTTTTCTGATGTTTGGCACTTGTTACTTTTCTTAGCACCTAAACATGCTCAACTCCTTCTATATCACTCAACACACACTAGATTTTTCTTTTGCTCGACACTAGATGAAAATCTACTTAGCTCAAACTAGCTTGCTTGACACTCACTAATGAACTTAGTTAAGCTTTGCAGACATCCTTGTTATTCTTCCAATGTTTCTAAGTGTGGCTAGCCTATGTATCTTCAAGTATGTTATCAATACATAATTTAACCATTGTCTTAATTGATCCTTTCACTTCATTACAAAACCATAACTCAACCTTTCCCTTAGGTACTCTTGTTACATCTTATTGATTAAATCCTCTTCATCAATCAACTAACTGATAGTACTTGGATCTTATAAGCAATTGTCATTGCAGCAACTAGTAGGTTTGACATCAATGAAAAAATAATGATTGAAAAAACTCTTTATCAGCCATCTTCCTTCTTTGCAACAATCTCCCTCTTTGATAGTATTCATTTTCAATTAGATTTCCAACAATACATGAACACACACATGCGCGCGCGCGCACGCGCACACACACACACACACACACACACACACACACACACACACACACACACACACACACACACACACACACATGTTGATTCCTTGGAAATTTTAAAATTGGTTATCTAAAGACACATTTACCATAGTAAAATATAGGTGGGCTATTTTTAGAGGTTATATGATACATTTCATGAAAATTGCAAGGGTTTAAAATAGGGGATAAGACTTTAGATGTGAGAGGCTATTTTTTACTTGGTTCATGCTTATCTTGGTAATATAAATCAAGGATGTACAACACATTTCATGGAGGATTTTTTATAAGTAGGCAATGATACTCATAGGGAAGGGGAGGGAGGGGTAAATCACTATTGCAAATTTTTTACACCAACTAACTATATACATACATACATACATACATATATATATGTATGTATGTATATATGTATGTATGTATATATATACACATATACATACATATATATTTATATATACATATATGATATTAAAATAGTCATAGTATAACAATACCCTACCTCCATATGCGGGCCCCATAGCAATAATCTACCCATAAAATTCTAGGGAGGGGATATGTATGTATGTATATGTATATGTATGCATACATACAAATATATGTGTGTGTATAAATGTATGTATATTTATATGTATGCATAGACTTATATATATATATATATATATATATATATATATATATATATATATATATATATATATATATATGTACATACACACACACACACACATTAAAGCTTAACCATATAAATCCACACATAAAAGTACTAAAAAATAAATAAATAAAACAATAAGAAAATTGTAACACCATGATTTATTTTCAAGGAAACCTTGACCAAAGGAAAACCTTGGTGGGGATGGTATTCATAACAATGTATCATTTTGAAAGTTCTTTGTTAGAAGTTTTGACCCTATTAGGAGTCATTATTTATATTTAGTACATTATTCCTTGTGAGAGGACTAGACCTTGTTAGGATTTGTATTACAATAGGAGCTCACTCCTCTTACAATGATATATAATCTATACAATCAATTATAGATACAATATCAAAATGATTGTACTAATGCCTACAATATATGATAAGTCCTTTGTATATCTGCATCTAATTCTACCCATACAATAAAAAAATGTACATGATCATCAAAATGTTATCATAGCATCATCTATAAAGATTTCATGATGTTAGCATATCATTACCATACTTCACATGAGAAAAATGATCCATTCATATACCCTTTCAAATATATCATCCAATCAGCCTCAATGATGAAATTTGTAGCACATCTCCAAAACTAATTAGAAAATTTTTCTAATTGACTGATGTCATCCCTATATTTTCAAGTAATTGAATTGACAAAAAGGTTTTATTCCTTAGGCCAAAATCCTCTATCTCTATGACTTTTCATGTACTTTGTGATGTAAACCTATCTTCAAATTTCTATAATGAAACTTGTGTTAATTTTAATATTATTTTAAGTAAAATATTGATATCATATTCGTGAATCATAACAATTGTATCCAAATTTTCTGCCAAGAAAACTTACCTTGATAAGCTCACTGATCAAAATAATATAACTATTGACAATTTCTTGAACTATATTTAGTCAATTTTCTCAATAAACCAAAACCAAAATTGAGCATAAGTCCAAGAAACCTTATCAAAATATTGTGTTTTCATTAATGACAACACTCATGTCTTTACATTTCATCACTTGTTAGTTCAATCTCCCCCTTTGGCATTGATGAGAATACTTAGTGAAAATTTGACAAAGTGTCAATGCCCAAACATCCTTATCCAAAATCTCTTGACAAGACTTAATCTATAAAAGTTATGATTTCTTATTCCCCAACTTCCACTTCTATATTTTATACTTCTATTTTTCACTTCTATGTTCTCCCTTTGACATCAATGGCAAAGGTAAGATCAAAATATACTATGTACAAGTCCAAAAACTTGTTATAAAAATCTAAAAATATCAGCAAAATTCTTCTTTAATATTGCAAAATCAGTATCCCATATCTTTTAAATGTTTTTTACCACTTAAATTTCTCCAAAGAGACCATATGCTACTATCTTAGTTGCATTAAGATCTTTTGGCCTACAAATTTCATATGTTTTCTTTTAAATCTCCAATAAATCTAATTGCTTTGCATAAGTTCTAGCTTGAGTGTTAAATTTTTTTTAATAAGGAGAGTCAGTGTAAAAATATATCTCTTTCCTTCCAAAGAACATTGATTGCATTGAAAGCTTTTCTTATAGATTTATCTACATCTATAATATTCTATTCTGCCTTAGGAAAATCTTCTGCAAACTTTTCTTATTTTTCTTCCTCTTCCTTAATGCCCATGCTAACATCTCCCACATATTTTGTAGAATTTGTATAAACAATGTGCAATTGTTTTCATTTATTCACACATTCTCTAATATCATTAATGCTCACAACAATAAAATCACATCATTTTCAATATTTTTACACACCTTATGCAATTTTTCTACAATTTAATCATCTTTCCCCCCGCCCTTAAAAGACTCTACCAGTGAGGTGAAATGTGTATCAAAATCATCAAGTACACTTGTCAAATTATCAATCACATTATTTCCTTCAAATGTTTCATGCATAGGAAATTCTTTGTGCAATGTGTCTAATACCTTATTCAAGATCCTCACATGTTTTTCAAACTTCTTTCCTTATCTTTCCTTGGCTTTGGAAAATAACATTAATGGTATCTTCATTAGAGAATCTTCATCTAAATTGTCATCTTTGTCCATGTTGGTAATTTCATTTCTCACAACACTTACCAACAATTTTTTTATGGATGAAGCAGGTGTGACTATGATAGTTTTCTAGTACCCTATCTTTAATCTCTAATGTGGTCACAATGTGAACTTGAGTTATGGTGTCTTGAACTAAAGCTATGACATATGGAATGTCATCTTATGTATCTATATTAATCATGATAAGTTAAGGTTTACCTTTATTAAGCATGGTTCTAACATCTTCCCTAGTAATTACATATTTTTCTTTTCAATTCTTCTCCTTGTCTTGATCTTCTTCTTCTTGAATCTCTTCATCTTTTTTGGTTGCTTACATAATTATATTTTGAATCTTATCATGTTAGCATGAATATGTAGGACTAGAAAATGGGTTAGAACATAGCATACTAGAGCAACCACAAAAATAAATCATAATACACTAAAACCATTTAAATCTACCATGAAAACCAACTAAAATCAAGAAAGCAACACAAAGTAAAACTCCCTCTTTAGTCATAGATCCCATTTCCTTCTTTATTCTCTATTTGATATAGCTCCAATTTCTAATAGTGCCAATACAATTGAAATCAAATGACTATGTTGTTCCGCCTCACAATAGGTGTATCATAATCATCCTCTAGGCCATTCTTAGGAATAATATATTCAAACTAAGGACTATTTTTCCCACTATGATGTACATTTAATCTTTTCAACCTAGGGACATATACTTGAAATGGTCGACACAATATGTGCACTAGGTCTCTTAATGAGTCACTAAGCTTATGCTGCAAGAAATTAAAATGCAAGGGAAAGAACTTACACTATTGTTGTAGGAAACTAACACACTTAACTCTATGAATACTAGAAATAAAATGAAAGGATAACAAACATTCCAACTTAGTTCATCCACTATAAATGGTCTCACATATGCTATAGGAACATTTACAAAGTGTGATGCTATAGGAAGGAACTTACAACTTCTACTTACAACACTATGAATGCTTGGGAATAAATCTATTCTATCCTAATCTAATCCACCTTCCAAGTGGGCCCCCTTGGTTGGCTTCACTAAAATACTAACACAAGATAGAAGCCAAAAATTATTTCATTAGATTTTAGAAATTCATTACATAACATAGAACTGTAAAAACACAACTGTAAAAGTTAACAGTCTGTTCTCATAAACTCTTTCTTCTAACTGGCTAAACTAACACACTTGGGTTGATTCCTATATATAGGAGATCAACACGTATTCCATAATATAAAAGTAAATGACATAGCTTTAAATCTACAAGAGAGAAGGAAGAAAATAAAAACTCAAGGCGAGAAGAAGGAATAACAACTTAAGGTAGAAATAATAAAGTTTGAACATCCACTCGCCATAGAATAAATGTAGAGAAGGAAATAAGTCTTCATAGTTTCTCCTTACTTGTTGCCATGTCTTCTGGAACTGTTACAACTTTCCTCCACTATGGCTGCTTATTAGTGTTCTCTTCTCCTTGAATGTTGTTGGTGCTCAACTTTTGAATTCCTCCAATCATCTTTTAGTCTTAATTAATAAGTTAGTTACAATACAAAGACATGTTTGAAAATAAACATTTATCAAATTAAATTCAAATATAAGAACACACATTTTGATAACTATATGAAATACTTCATAATATATATATAATACTAGCAAAAGATGGCATAATTTCTACCCATAGGTTTATCATAGGTTCGGTAAACATAGGTCCACAAATGTTTTGATAGAAATAAAATAGAGTATCAAAAAAGTATCTTAAAACCATCATAAAATAAAAGCAATATTTGGTCTCATCATCTACCTCCTGCTAAACTAATATTTTTCCTCAAGCATTGCACTTCTTTGCTAATGACCTAAACTCTCTAATCTCTATCCTTCCTTTTCTATTGCTCTTGAAAGTGTAGTAAAATCCTCTAGTTCTCTCCCACACTTCCCTTCTATGATCTTCCTATAGCATGTTGAGTCTGTCGGCATTAACATCATACAAAGGCCATAGGAGAATTGGAGGCTACATGGTTATGGGAGACCATAACTTTGGTTTGGTCTGCTTCCCTAACTCTAAATATTTTGGAACCTTGTGAAGTGTTGCCTCCAAGTTGATGGGACTATGTGGTTCTAACTTTTTAAGAGATTCAAGTAGTCTGGCCCATCTACTCCTAGCACTAGTCATAGCTCTTTAGAAAGCAAAGTAGGGAAAATTTTCATAATCAACATAAACCTTAGCTCTGGTAGAAAAGATCCTATCCCTCACTTCCAAATTCTTCTTTCCATAAGTTAATGTGAACCAATCCCTAACAACTTCATCTAGCTTGCTACTCTCTACTCTTAAAGGCAAGGGTTCTATCCTTTCTTCATCCCTGTAATTATTCAGCTGCCTATCATAATTTTCTTCATTGGACATCTAGGACACGAGGGCTCTTAAGTGTATAACCCCTATGTAAAGCAAGAGATTCTATTGAGTCTCTAAAGGGATAACAAAATTATGAACATATAATTCACAAAGTAAATTCTATTGCCAAGGTGGCAGAGTCTGATATAGTCCATAAATTTTTTGTGCTGATTTGAACTCTACATTAATATTCTTAAGAGTTAACATTAATTGAAACAAAAGAAATTGTTATTTTAAATAGAGAGCATAAACTCTTGTTGGATGTCTACTAGCAAGGGCATGATCAGCTAACTTGAGGGTATGGTCCATGTGTTGCTTTTGGCTTGCTAACTGTTCCTTTAAATCTGCAATTTCTTCACCTTGAGATACTATAATCTTATTCATCTTTTTCTTCTCTTCTTTCCACAAGGCCTCAGCAAGTAGATGCTATCCATACAACTAAAAAAGGAGTTTCTGTAGTGTGATAGAACCACTATCTTCTTCATGATCTCTTTTCCTCTTTCTCTATTCTTGCCATAAATGTTCTACAAAACTAGTAATCCATGTTGATTTATGGGGAACTAGCATAGTGTTTGGATCAACATATTCAGGAATTATTTCATCCCTATAGTTGGAAGTACCAAGTAGGTTCACTAGGGTATCATCTATATTTTCTTTGATTTCATCCCTACATTCCTCAATAGCATTTTTAGGAATGCTTGTAATCTTAGGATGGGGAGGAGAGTGATCATAAAAAATTTGCACAAGGGATTCCCTAGTGGATGTTTTAGATAAAGTAGAATCTTTAGAAAATTTTCCTCTCATCCTAGGGCTTCTCCTTATGAGGGTTTCTTCATGCATCATAGCCTTTTGCCTAATTTTCCTTGTGGGTGTCTCTGTTGTAGGAGTAGTTGCTGTAGCACTTTTCTTTGTTCTCTTTTGTCTTACAATTGTAGGGTTGAGCTCTTCCTTTTCCTAAATAGAGATTTCTTCATGTAGTTTTTGTTTCCTCTTGGCTCTAATAGAAGTAGGTTTTAGGGTCTCTTGCACAAGCGAAGGCACATTTTCTTAAATAGAGATAGTTTCTTGCACATTTTCTTGGGTCTTTTCTGCTTCAACCTATTGGATATTTTGTTCACTAGGCTCATTGGTAGGGACATTTTCCTCACTAGGCTATTCACTAGGGGTAGCTTGGGGTTCTAGAGTTTTGGCTTGCACAAATTCATCCCATGTCATGGGAGATACATCCCTAAGTGACCTCTCTATCAATAACTTGATTAAATCATGATGAGTAACAAAATTATCTTTGCCTTTCTGAGTCTCTTGCACAATAATACAAACCATATTATACTAGAAATCTAGAATGTTTCTTGCAAGATTATGCTTTACACAACTAAATAATTTGAAATGACATGCATGCAAGTATGAGAATCTACCTTTACATGTAAAATACCTGATAATATGCATGGCTAATTCATTGTATGGCCATGGTAGTGACATTCTCTTGCAACCTTGCTTTGTAATGTCCATTTGAGGATCAAGTGATCTAGTAGATTGAGCTCTTGCTGACCTCACATCATGTGTGCTAGGGTAATGTTCTCCAATCGTAGGCAACCCAATCACTTCAGCAATGCATTCCTCTATTGCAATCATTGTTAAACCCCAAATGAATGTTTCACCCTCGTTGAATATCCTTGTAAATTCTATGGTCACCTCTTCATCATATGTAGTCAATCTTAAGAAATACCCTAGCCATCTGCATGCATTAAACCTTCTTATGGCTTCTACATCAAAGAGTAATACAGTGTGTTCCACTAGTTCTCTCCTCTGCAACTATCCACCCATTCTCTTAACAATTCCTCTATTTACTCTATTTTCCCCCTTTTGAATTCAAGCTACTCATTATTTTACAGACTCAACTCACACTTCTTTGTTTTAACAAACAATTAATGTCATGACAAATTGTTATGCACAATAATATGGCTTTTAATGAAGGTAAAACATGAATATGTGTGAGAATAATCTAAAAATAGAGTTTGGATCACATAAAATTTAAACACAAGTCACATCACAGTTTGACACAGAAAATCATTCAAAAATAAGGGGGTATGACATCTCACTTGTGTACTTTTGGCAATTAATTTTCATTAATGAAGGGAATGCGAAGATTTGGAAAAATCTTTATTGATAAATAGAAATGCCATTGGATATTAGTGATCTTCCCTACCCCCTGCTAAATTTGGACAAGTGTCCACACCCTAGTACATGTAAGGGACTGGCATAATGCCACCATCATATAAATTATGCAGTATTAAATATAATTAACAAAATCTGTGGACTATAAGTGAATAATAATTTGAAAATGTTATACATATCAATCTGATTATCAAAGTGATGCAAGAGCATCTAGAGGTATAAGGGCAATCCTGTGTCACCCAAAAAAAATGTACTTAGACTTAGTTTCTATTTCATGTGTTTTCATTTTTGGATACCCATTTGGGTCAAATAAAGGTTCCAACTCTCACAGTTCCACTATTAGTGTTTTGGGTTAGAGTTTTTAATCACTTTGGGATATGTGTAAATGCCAAAAAAATAGGAGTATGTAATTGAGCCATCATTTTGGTGAACTAGAAGGTGTAAATTGGTTGGATGAATTTAATTATAAATTAGATCATTCTAGAAAAAGAATCAGGTCAAAAGGCCCCATAGTTTGAAAGTTATTGTAGTTTTTTTGATTTTTGGAGACCTCCTAAGAATGCTTCAAAGTCAAGTTAGGAGCATTAAATGACCTAAAATAGGGCCAAAAAATGGGGGATGAGTGAAGCTGGTCCATAGGGCTATAGAGCGCTTTGAGAGTTTTTTAGAAATGTAAACGGTTTGTCAATTGGAGCTACAGTTCAAAAGTTATGCCTCCTAGAAGTTTGGTTACCATTTCTGGATTCTTCTAATTTTGTGCCGACTTCTAATACAACTTCTAGAGCCTTCTATTTGGTCAGTGGATGCCAACTTGCACTTTCTAGAATTTATTCCTAATCCTTAACCCTCTGAGGTCTATTTAATTACAAAACTAGCATTTTAAAAGGTAGTTCAGAGTGGAGTTTGAGAGAAGGTACTGGGAAAAGAATTTATCTCCAGATTTATGCTATTGTAAGCCCATAGGGCATATTTTGGAGTCTATTTCTTTGCACTAAGTGTGCTAGCATATTTTCATAGTTAATAAAATTTTTCTTTTTCTGTTGTGTCCATTCTATGCTTGGGTTGTGTCCCCATCAAGTTGTATCAGAGTTGGTTTTCCTGAGTGTGTAGACAGCACATCGACTGTGAGGTAGTTTGCACCAGGACTGTGTGGTTTTGGGTTTGAATTAAGAAGATGTCTCCATGAAGAGAATGTGGTGGAAGGGCTGGAGCTATTAATCTTGAGGAGTTTAGAGCCCTCCAAAGGTAGGTACAAGCATTGCAGGAGGAGCTCTGTAGAGGAACAAATGTTACTGTAGGTGACAAAAGTGAGGATGACAATGAAGAAGAAGAAATTGGACTAGAAGGGGAAGTTGACAGGGAAGTTCTAAATCAAGTAGAGGAAAGGCTTGTTACGGACATTACTAAGTTTGGGAAAAGACCTACAATTGATGTGGGTGTATTTTCAAGAAATTTGAAACCAGATGAGTTCATCAACTGGATCAATGAACTGGAAGAGTACTTTGAGTATGAGAATATGAGGGATCCAGATAGGGTTAAGTTTGCAAAGGCCAAACTAAAAGGCCATGCCAAAATCTTCTGACAAGAGGTTCAATTGGAAATAAATAGAAGAGGAAAGGAGAAGATCAAAAGGTGGGATCGAATGGTGGACAAATTGAAGAAGCAGTTCATTCTTGTGGACTACGAGCTTGATTTGTTTAAGAAGATGCATGGGTTAAAACAAGCTAGAAAATCAGTCTAGGAATATATGGAGGATTTTTACCTACTTTTGATTAGAGTAGGGCATGTAGAAGCAAATAAGGAGAAGGTTTCTCATTATATCAATGGGTTACGACCTAGCATCTAAGAGGAATTAAGTATGGTAAGAATGATTAGTGTTGAAGAGGCATACTAGTTTTTCATGCGAGTTGAAGAGAAGCTGAATAAAAGGTTTGAAGGGAGACAAAGAGGGCACAATCAAGGAGGAAGGGGTAGTGGTAGGTCATCTGGAGGTTGAAATGAAATCCAAAAGAAAATGAAGATGTGGGTACTAGTAGGAACTAGAGGAACGAGGGTTTCAACCACTCCCATGATCAAGACTTTGGAGATTAGAGAGGAAGAGGTAGAGGATGTGGACAAAGAAGAGGAGGCTTTTGTGGTACTTGTTTCCATTGCAATGAAGAAGGTCATCGTGCCTTTGAATGCCCTCAATGACAAGGAAGGACAGAAAGGAGAGCTGAGGGTCAAGCTAGGGTTGCTCATGTGGATGAGGATGCACAATCATCACATTCAGAGGATGCAAAAAGAGGAGAGACTTTAATAAATGAAAGGGTTCTACTAAGTGGTGAGATTGAACCAGGACAAAGGAGGAGTTTATTTTGTACTAGGTGCAAGTGTGAGGATAAATGTTGTGATGTGATCATTGATGGTGGCAGCACTGATAACTTGGTATCTAAAGAGATGGTCTCTAAGCTGAAGCTCAAGAGGGAGAGACACCCCTAGCCTTATCAGATCGCTTGGGTGAAAGATGATCATAAGGTCTTGGTAAGTGAACAATGTTTAGTGAAGTTCAAAATTGAGGGTTACCATGATGAAGTTCTCTGTGATGTTATTCCAATGGATGTTTTCCATCTATTGTTGGGTAGACCATGGAAGTTTGATAGGCATGCAGTACATGATGGTCATGCAAACACATACTCTCTAACAAAGGATGGAGTTCGTCACAAACTGAAGCCCATGAAAAAGGAAGGTGAAAAGGTATGTAGCAGTGCCAGGATTTTTCTTGTTGATGGAAGGAAGTTTTTAAATGGCATGAAACATCAACGTATGTGCTATGCTTTGATTCCTATGAAAGATAAAGAAGGTAGTAGTCAAATAACACTTGAGGTTTCAAATTTACTAGGTGAATTTGGAGATGTCATCTCTGATAATGTTCTAGAAGGACTGCCACCAGTAAGGAAAATCAGTCATCAGATCAATTTAATCCCAGGAGCTAGTTTGCCTAACAAGGCTGCTCATAGGATGACTCCTACTAAAATTGAGGAGCTAAACAGATAGGTTCAAGAGTTATTGAGGAACGGTTTGATTTGGGAGAGCCTGAGTCCATGTGTAGTACCTGAAGTACTAGCACCAAAGAAGGATGGAGAGTGGAGGATGTGTATAGACTCTCGAGCTATAAATAGGATAACCATCAAGTATCAGTTTCCTTTTCCAAGAATGGATGATCTTATGGACTATTTGAGAGGAGCTCAGTACTTCACAAAGATAGATCTCAAGAGTGGCTATCACCAGATATGGACATGAGAAGGAGATGAGTGGAAAATTGCCTTCAAGACCAAGGAGGGTCTTTATGAGTGGTTAGTCATGCCCTTTGGATTGACAAACACCCCAAGCACCTTCATGTGACTTATGAATGAGGTACTTAAAAACTTCTTGGGAAAATTTATTATTTTCTATTTGGATGATATTTTAATTTTCAGCAAGACTTTGGAAGAACATGTATTGCATATTCGTAGTGTCCTTGAAAGATTAAGGGAAGAGAAACTATTAATTAATCTGAAGAAGTGTATCTTTGCTAAAAAGGAATTAGTCTACTTGGGGTTTGTTATATCACCTGAAGGTCTTAAAATGGATCCAAAGAAGGTGAAAGCCATCTTGGAATGGCATACTCCAAGGTCTTCTACTGAGGTAAGATCATTTCATGGTCTGGTTAGTTTTTACAAGAAGTTCATTAAGAATTTCAGTGGCATATGTGCACCCATAACTGACATAATAAGAGGGGATAGAAAAGAGTTCAAATGGATTGCGACAGCTGCGAGAAGTTTTGAAATGTTGAAGAAGAAGGTGATAGAACAACCTGTGTTGGCACTTCAAAATTTTAACAAGGTGTTCTATGTGGATTGTGATGCCAGTGGCATTGCTATTGGAGCTGTATTGAGCCAAGAAGGTAAGCCTATTGCATATTTTAGTGAAAAATTGAATGATGGGAAGAAGAAGTATTATGTTTATGATCAAGAGTTCTATGCAATAGTTCAGGCCTTAAACAAATGGAGGCATTATTTATTGCCAAAGGAATTTTTTTTGTATACTGATCATCACACATTACAGTACCTAAATAGCCAAGGTAAATTGAATCAGAGGCATATGAAGTGGGTAGAGTTCTTGCAGAGCTATACATTTGTGTTAAAGCATAAAAGTGGAAAATCTAACAAGGTTGTAGATGCACTAAGTAGGAGATAGTTTTTTCTTATAGTAATGCAGGTTGAAGTAGTTGGGTTTGATGAGCTCAAGAATTTGTACCCTAAGGATCTTGATTTTGCTGAAGCATGGAAAGCTTGTAGAGAGCCTATTGCTATAGATAGAACCAAATGGCTAGACTATTTGATTTAGGATGGTATGTTATTCAAGGGCAGTCAATTGTGCATTCCAAGAAGTTCCATGAGGAAAAAATTGATTAAGGAGAAACACAGTGGAGGGATGGTAGGACATTTTGGTCAAGATAAGATCATTGCCATTCTCAAAGAACATTATTTTTGGCCTCAGATTTCACAAGATGTGAAGAAGTTTGTACAGAGTTGCTAAGTTTTTCAAGTGGCCAAGGGATTTAGTCACAATACTAGAATATATCAGCCATTGCCTATTCCATCAAAGCCATGGGAGGGCATAAGTATGGATTTTGTTCTTGGATTGCCGAGGACACAAAGGGGTAATGACTCAGTATTTGTGGTGGTTGATAGGTTCTCCAAAATGGCACATTTCATTCCATGCCACAAAACTGATGATGTTGTCCATATTGCAGACTTGTTTTTAAGAGAGCTGGTAAGACTACATGGTCTCCCAAGGAGTATAGTTTCTGACAAAGATACTAAATTTGTGGAGTATTTCTGGAGAACATTGTGGAAGAAGTTGAGAATAGACTTGATGTTTAGTTCTACACATCACCCACAGACTGATGGATGGACTGAAGTGGTAAATAGAAGTCTGGGTAATTTACTGAGATGTTTAGTTGGCAATAAGCCCAAGGGGTGGGATTTAATTCTACCACAAGAAAAGTTTGCTTACAATAACTCTATAAATAGGAGTACTGGTAGATCGCCATTCCAAATTGTATATGGAAGTAACCCAAGGACTACACCAGAATTAAGGAAGATAGAGCAAGGGGAGAGGACAAGTGCTGAAGCTGAAGAATTTTTTGAATATATCAAGCGTCTACATGAGGAGGTCCAGGAACACATTACCAAGATGAACCAATAGTATAAAGCTAGGGCTGATCAAAGGAGAAGACATAAGGAATTCCAAGTAGGGAATCTAGTCATGGTACACTTAAGAAAAGAAATATTTCGAGCTGGTACTTACAACAAGCTAAAGATGAATAAATTTAGCCCTTGCAAAATTTTGAAGAAACATGACTCAAGAAATGCATATGAAGTAGAGTTGCCAGATAGAATTCACATTTCTCCTATTTTCAACATTGCAGACTTGACAGATTATCATGATGATGGTGTAGATGAGGAGCTAATGTTAGAGCCATGTCCAATTCCTACTTCTAAGAAGGAGGAGCTAGAGGAGATTTTGGATAGTCGTGTGGGTAGGAGTACCAGAAATAGGCAGTATGAAGAGTATCTAGTCAAGTGGAAAGGACGGACGATAGAGGACTCAACTTGGACATTATCAGCTAAGGTTTCCCATTTGGGATTTCCTCTACCATTCATAAAGTGATAGGGTCACTTTTCAATCTACCCTGGGTGTCTAATGCAAGAGCATCCAAAGGTATAAGGGCAATCCTGTGTCACCCAAAAAAAAATTACTTAGACTTAGTTTCTATTTTATGTGTTTTCATTTTTGGATACCCATTTGGGTCAAATAAAGGTTCCACCTCTCATAGTTCCACTATTAGTGTTCTGGGTTAGAGTTTTTAATCACCTTGGGATACATGTAAATGCCAAAAAAATAGGAGTATGTAATTGAGCCATCATTTTGGTGAACTAGAAGGTGTAAATTGGTTGGATGAATGTTATTGTAATTTAGAGCATTCTGTAAAAAGAATCAAGTCAAAAGGCCCCACGGTTTGAAATTTATTGTAGTTTTTTCAATTTTTGAAAACCTCCTAAGAATGCTTCAAAGTCATGTTAGGGGCATTAAATGACCTCAAACAGTGCCAAAAATTGGGGGATGAGTGAAGCTGGTCCATAAGGCTATAGAGCATTTTGAGAGCTTTCCATAAATGTAAATGGTTCATCAATCGAAGCTACGGTTCAAAAGTTATGCCTCCTAAAAGTTTGATTACCATTTCTGGATTCTTCTAATTTTGTGCCAACTTCTAATGCGACTTCTGGAGCCTTCTATTTGGTCGGTGGATGCCAACTTGCACTTCCTAGAATGTATTCCTAATCCTTAACCATTTGGGGTCTATTTAAGGAAATTTTTGGCATTGTAAAAGGCAGTTCAGAGTGGAGTTTGAGAGAAGGTAATGGGAGA
This sequence comes from Cupressus sempervirens, assembly GCA_028749045.1. NCBI lineage: Eukaryota > Viridiplantae > Streptophyta > Pinopsida > Cupressales > Cupressaceae > Cupressus > Cupressus sempervirens. Next base: position 434,072,477 of record CM053784.1, on the reverse strand, counting down.
AGAATTTATCTCCAGATTTATGCTATTGTAAGCCCATAGGGCATGTTTTGGAGTCTGTTTCTCTGCACTAAGTGTACTAGAATATTTTCATAGTTAATAAAATTTTCCCTTTTCTATTGTGTCCATTTTGTGCTTGGGTTGTGTCCCCATCACAAACGTACCAAAAAAAAGGTGGCAGAAGTGATATCATCATTAGCAGCATCTATCAGCATCTCACGGAGTTTATTGAAAACATGAGAAATTGATGACATAGAAAGTGGATGGATAAAAGATAAAGAAATGAGATGAGGTGGATGGGTGGAAGGTAGAGAGATGAGATGGAAGGAAAAAGTGAATAGAAAAGTGAACTTTAGATGAACATAAAGTCTTTATTATGAGCATGCACAAAGAAACTAATATTGAAGAGTGGCAGTTAGAAGGTTGACACCTTTACTTGATTTGTATTTGAATTTGGCTATTGAAACTACTATAGGAATTCCTCTTTGGTTTGGGGCCATTTGTATAATTTCAATCTATGACCATTGACTAAAAGTTTGAAAGGTATTGGATCAATGGTAGTTAGTTGAACAACTCCATTATCAAAGACATGACTAATTTCATATGATCCCAGCCATCTTGTCTCCAACTTTCTTGGCATATCTTTAAATCTAGAATCATATAGTAGTGCCGAGTCACCAACTTGAAATTATTTATTGATAATATGAGAATCATGCTATTTTTTCCTTTGTTTTGGTATTAGTTCATTATTTTCCAAAGTAGCTTTGCGCATCTCATCCAAAGAGTTAAGATGAAAAAGATGTTCTCTTTGTGCTTCAAGAAGTTAAATATCCAATGTCAATGTTGTTCTTAGAGTTTTATGTTCAAATTCAATTAGAAGCATTGCTACCTTACCATATAAGAGCTCAAATGGTGTGAATCCTGTAAGAGTCTTTCAAGTTATTTTGTAAGCCCAAATAGCTTCTTGTAATCTTCTAGTCCAATCCCTACGATGTAGATGAACTATTTTTGTTAGGATGTTTTCTAGTTCACGTTTTGTAACCTCTACTTGTCCATTAGCTTGAGGATGATAAGGACTAGATTTTCAGTGCCTAATGTTATTCTATTTCATCAACTTTGAGATTATATTAGAGGTGAATTGCATACCTTCATCAGAGACTATCTCTTTGGGTACACCATAGCGAGTAAAAATCTCTTCATACAAAAATTCAGCAACTTTTTCATCACAAGCATGCTTCATAGCCTTAACTTCAACCTATTTTGTTAGGTAAAAAGTGCACACAAGAATATATGATTTCCCATTAGATGGAGGATCAATCAGACCAATGAAGTCCATTCCCCATTTGTTAAATGGTATTAATGCCATCTGAGGATTAAGAGGCATTTCATCTATTTTTGTTGGCCAGCCCATCCTTTGACACTTGTCACACTTTGTTGTATAGTTGACTATGTCCTTGTGAAGTGTAGGCCAATAATAACCAGTTGTCAAGATTTTGAAAGATATTCTTTTTGTTACAAAGTGCCTTCCACATGGCTCATTATGACATGCATGTAGAATGTCATATGTCTCATTTTCTCTCACACATCTTCTCATAACTTGATTAGGTCTAGTGTAAAACAAGAGATTATCTATCCAGGAGAAAAAAAAAACTTTTTTCTACAAGCAACTTCTTTTCCTTATAAGAAAAATGTGTTGGTATTTTATTGCCTATAATGTAGTTAGCAATGTCTACATACCATGGAGTTTGAAAAGCAATATGAAATAAATGCTCATCTGAAAATGCATCATCTACCAAAGTAGTCTTAGTATCATCATGGTGGATTCTTGATATATAATCAGCTACAACATTGACTTTTCCAAGCTTATCAACAATAGTTATATCAAATTCTTGCAACAATAGTAACCATCTTTCTAACCTAACTATTATAGTAGGTTTTTTCATGAGATATTTAATTGTTGCATGATCAATATGAACAAATATGGAATAGCTAGTTATGTAAAGCCAAAATTTGTTGAGGGCATAAACTACTGCTAGCAATTCTTTTTTAGTCATAGTGTAGTTTAGCTCTGGTCCATGAAGGCTCTTACTGATATAATAGATTGAATTTTCAAGATTTTGGGATTGTTGTGCTAGGACTGCACCTATGGCATAATTAGAGGCATCTATATAGATGTGAACAAGTAGATTCCAATCAGGCCCTTGTAAGACTAGGGCTATAGTCAAAAGTTTCCTAAGCTACAAGAAGGCTTCATCACATTCGAGTGTCCAACTAAATTCAACTTCTTTTGCGAGTAACTTATACAAGGGACTAGCTATTTTGCTAAAATATTTTATGAAATATCTATAATATCCAGCATGACCTAGAAAAGATCTTACATCTTTTGAATTTGTAGGTATGGACAATGTTTGAATTACCTCTATCTTAGCTGGATCCACTTGTATTCCTATAGCTGATATCAAATGACAAATTACTACACATTCCTACATGAGCATGAAACACTTTTCACTATTGAATGCCAAATTATGTTCTTGACATCTTACCAAAACCTTTTCAAGATTCACCATTGCTTCTTCTAAAGTGACTCCAAATGTTGTAAAGTCATCCATGTATATTTTCATACAATCATGTGATATATCAACAAAGATGCTAATAACTGCTCGTTGGAACATTGTAGGAGCATTACATAGGCCAAATGGTAAAACATGGTACAAAAAAGTACCCCATGGATATGTAAATGTGGTTTTGTCTTGATCTTTAGAAGCAATACTGATTTGATCATAACCACTATACCCATCTAGAAAAGAGAAATACTTCTTTCTAGCTAGTGTAATGGTAAAGGAAAGTGATCCTTTTTGGTAGCTTTGTTCAACTCTCTATAATCTACACAAATTATCTATTTTCCTCCCTTTTTAGGCACTATGACTAGGGGTGACACCCATCTACTATCATATATAGGATAAATAAAACTAGCATCAAGCAATTTTTGCAATTTAGTTTTAACTATTTCTCTAAGGCTTGGATTTATCCTTCTCTAGGGTTGACAGAGTGGTAGACAACCTTAATTGATGTATATCCTATGAGTTCACAATGTAGGACTCAACCCTTTCATATCACTATAGTCCCATGCAAAGGCCTTTTCATGCCTTTGAAGCAATTTCTTTAATTGTTCCATCTATGTGGGTGTTAATTTGGGATTACCGTGGAGATTATGACCTTTAGTTAGTTCAACAGTAGTGGTAGACTCTATCATAGCAGCTTCAAAGATTGGACTTGCTTCTAATTCACAAGGTAAAATTGGATAAAGAATTCCAGGTTCTTTGAGCAAAGTACAATTCTTATCACATTCCCCATATGTAATTAATTCCAACACACAACTTTTAGATACATCTTTTTCTACCACACAAGTGTTTGTGAGGATACTCTGAAGTACTGAATCTTCCTCTTGCAATTTTAGAAAAGATTGTCTATGCAACATCATGAGCTATACTATATAATTTAACTCTTCTTCTTCATCCCCTAAATCTAGGCAAACAAATGTGTTTAAATTTGGTAATGGTTGGGTTGGAGGATATAAATCGAATTTCTTTGTTTCTTGGCCATTTGATATGGTCATATTCCCCAATTTGCAGCTTATATTTTCATCGACTGTGGCTAACCATGGTCTACCTAGGATGATAGAGTAACCAGATAGATTAACTTTGGGGGATAAAATCATGAAGTATACAAGATATTCTAGAGAATATAAGGTTACAACTATGTTTTCTATCATCCCATCAGGGGTAACAATAGAACTATCTGTAAGTTGTAGAATTTTTTGTGTAGCCCTTAGTCCTTCTATTTTCAACTTCTTTATAGTATCCTTGGTCATAGCATTTATAGCAGCTCCAAGATCTATTAAAGTTTTTTTAAAAAATTGACCATTTATACTAACATTTAGTACTTGACTTCCTAGATCAAAATATTTTGGTGTAATCAATTTCTCTAGCATGATATCGACCAATTGTCCCACAACATAGACTATGGTGGGGTCCCTTCTCTTCCTTCTAGGTTTCTTCAAGCAAGCTTTCCTAATAGCTTTTTCATAAATTGGAACATCCCTAATGGTTTGAAATAGGGGTATTTAGGCATGTATTTTTTCTAGCTGATCAATAATATTAAAAGGTTGTTCCTTTGTTTGTTCAAGTTTCTGTTGTATTAGCTTTTCTAGAAAAGGAGGTTCCACTACTAGTTAAACTTGGGTTGACATAGTAACATTGGTTGAGTCAATGATTTTAGTAACTAAGGGTTCTGATGCTATAGGAGAGTTTGGTATTTTAGTTATAAGAGGCAGTTTAGGTGTTGGTAAAGCTATACCAAATCTTAGATGTATATTAGTAACATTTAGGGTGTAAGCAGGATATTGCTAAGCATTAGCACTATACATGGGCTACTATGGCTATTGGCTATTTGGGTTTGGCTGAGGTTGTGTAGGTAACTGTGTTTTCTTTTGAGGTCTAGCATTTGTAGGTGGTGACATTAGAGAAGGTTTCTAAACTTGAGGTGGTAATTGTGGAACACCAGTATTTTGGTTAGGCCATTGTTGAGATCCCCTCCATTGGTTTGTAGACTACTAATTCCCTTGGGATGGTTTCCATTATTTCTGTTGGTTTTGCCAATAGTTCTCTTGGTTCTACCACTAATTACTTTTTTGGTTAGGCCAAGGTTGTTGGGAATTCTGAGGCCATTGGGATTGTTGTGGGTTGTTTTTCCCAGCATTGTTCCAATTGGGTTGATTTTGTGGAGGACCTTGGGGATGATTGTTTTGCCATTGATTACCATATGAATTTGAATTTTGCAAGGGGTCTTGAGGCATAGCTTGACATTGAGCCCATGGTCGACATTGAGCAACAAAGAATACTTGTTTATCATCTCCATCTATCTTGACGTACTCAGTTGGAAGATGTTGGTTCTCCATGCTTTCAACCAATTTACATTGGCAATTCCTTCTTCTACTTATAGAAAAGAGGGTAGTATTTAGCTAGTTGTAACTCAACTTCATCTTGCTTCTTATTTTTAGTCATTGTGTCTAGATATGTAGCAACATTGTTGATGATGTCTTATTTGAAATCTGACAATAGGTTAGATATCTCGAGCTTTGAAATGCCTTGATTGATTCCTTTAGTGACTGTGGAACAGGGTCCTTGACCTTTCTTCATGGTTTATCTTGAATAGTTTTGATAGATCTTCTTGAGGTCATCGCAAAATATACATCACCACCAGCCATTAGGTCTAGTGCTTCTAAATAGTCATCATTCACACCTCTTAGAAAGACTAGTTTTTGTGAATCTTTAGACAATGTGTGCTGACGGTTCTACTTCAGTGTATATAAGAAATATGAAACATAGTCTTCGAATGTTTCCTCCTCCTTCTATGATATCCTAAAGATATTATCCCTTCTTGAACCAAATTTTTTGCAATATTCTTAATAGTTATCTAGAAATAGAACTTGCATTTCATCCCAACTTCCTATTGCATTGGCTTCTAAGCCCATGAACCATCATAGAGATAATTATTTCAATATTGCTAGAAATAATTTAAGCTTATGGGCATCAGTGTTATAGTAAAAAATTTGATATATTATATCAAATTCAAACAAGAAAGTAGTAGGGTCTTTAGTTTCAAGGCCATATAACTTTAGAAGAGTAGTGGGAGGTATGTTCTTAAGATTAGCATTGGTTACAAGACTTGGAAGAGGAAATGGAAAAGTAGGTTGTGCCATGACTGGAGGTATTAGATTATGATGTTGCTACTAAAAAGGGACATTGGGTACTGGATGATTAACAACTGGTGGATTTAGAGTGTTATCAAGAAAATTGGCCAATACTTCAGCGAAAGGTTGAAGACCACTTATATCTATTGGTTCAAATCTTGATGATGATGCTATGGTAAAAATAGGGCTTTCATCTTCAAAAGGTAACTCAACTTCTTCTTCTTCAATTTCTTCATTCAAATTAATAGACTCCCATGGAAGAAATCTGCCATATTCATCTCATCATCTTCCTCTTCGATGCATGCAATTAAACTTTTCACACTGGTGAAAGAAACTTCAAACTAGATATTTCTAAGAAAAAAACTTTATCTAAGAACTATGACTCAAAAATGCTCCTAGCTTGACACCATCCCTGACAATGATGCCAAAAATGTTTTGCCTCATAATAGGTGTATCATAGTCATGCTCTAGGCCATGCTTAGGAATAATATATTCAAACTAAGGACTATTTTTCCCACTATGAGGTGCATTTAATCTTTTCAACCCAAGGGCATATACTTGAAATGGTCGGCACAGTATGTGCACTAGGTCTCTTAATGAGTCACTAAGCTTATGCTGCAAGAAAGTAAAATGCAAGGGAAAGAACTTACACTATTCCTATCGAAAACTAACACACTTGACTCTATGAATACTAGAAATACAATGAAAGGATAACAAATATTCCAACTTAGTTCATCGACTATAACTACTTCTCCATTAGCTTTAGGATGATAAGGACTAGATTTTTGGTGCCTAATGTTATATTGTTTCATCAACTCCAAGATTAGATTAGAGGTGAATTGCACACCTTGGTTAGTGACTAGCTCTTTGGGTACACCATAGAGAGCAAAAATTCAGCAACTTTTTCATCATGAGCATGCTTCATAGCCTCAATTTTAACCCATTTTGTCAAGTAATTAGTGCACACAAGAATATAGGATTTCACATTAGATGGAGGATCAATTGGACCAATGAAGTCCATTCCCCATTTATCAAATGGTGTTAATGTCATCTAAGGATTAAGAGTCATTTGATCTATTCTTGTTGGTCGGCCTATCCTTTGACACTTGGCCCACTTCCTTGTATAGTTGACTACACCCTTGTGAAGTGTAGACCAATAATAACCAGTTGTCAAGATTTTGAAATTTTTTCTTTTTTCAGCAAAGTGTCCTTAGTATGGTTCATTATGACATGAATGCAGAATGTCATATGTCTCATCTTCTCACACATCTTCTCATAACTGGATCAGGTCCAGTGTAAAACAAGAGATTGTCTATCTAGGAGAAATGGAAACTTTTCTCTACAAGCAGCTTCTTTTCCTTGTAAGAAAAATGTGTTGGTACTTTATTGGCTACAATATAGTTACCAATGTCTGCATACCATGGAGTTTAAACAGCAATATAAAATAAATGCTCATCTAGAAATGCATCATCTACCAAAGTAGTGTCAGTATCATCATGATGGATTCTTGATAAATAATCAGCTACAACATTGGCTTTTCAAGGCTTATCAACAATAGTTATATCAAATTCTTGCAACAATAGTAACCATCTTGCTAACCTACCTGTTATAGTAGGTTTTTTCATGAGATATTTAATTGCTACATGATCAGTATGAACAAATATGGAATAGCCAATTATGTAATGCTGAAATTTGTTGAGGGCATAAATGACTACTAGCAATTCTTTTTTAGTCATAGTGTAGTTTAGCTCTAGTCCATGAAGGCTCTTACTGACATAATAGATTACATTTTCAAGATTTTGGGATTGCTATACTAGCACTGCACATATGGCATAATTAGAGGCATCTATATATAAATGTGTGTGTGTGTGTGTGTGTGTGTGTGTGTGAAAAGGTAGATTCCAATTAGGGCCTTGTAAGACTGGGGATGTAGTCAGAAGTTTCTTAAGCTATAGGAAGGCTTCATCACATTCGGGTGTCTAACTGAATTCAGCTTCTTTTGTGAGTAACTTATACAAGGGACTAGCTATTTTGTTGAAATATTTATGCTATTCCTATAATACCCAGCATGACCTAGAAATGATCTTATATCTTTTGACTTTTTAGGTATGGGAAATGTTTGAATTACCTCAATCTTAGTTGGTTCCACTTGTATTCCTATAGCTGATATCAAATGACCAAGTACTACACCTTCTTGCATGAGCATGAAAAAATTTTCACTATTGAGTGCCAAATTATGTTCTTGACATCTTACTAAAACCTTTTCAAGATTCATCATTGCTTCTTCAAAAGTGACTCCAAATGTTGTGAAGTCATTCATGTATATTTCCATATAATCATGTGATATATCAGCAAAGATGCTAACAACTACTCATTGGAACATTTTAGGCACATTACATAGACCAAATAGTAAAAAAAAGTATGCAAAATTACCCCATGGACATGTAAATGTGGTTTTGTCTTGATCTTTAGGAGCAATACTGATTTGATTATAACCACTATACCCATCTAGAAAAGTGAAATACTTCTTTCTAACTAGTGTGTCAAGAACTTGGTCTATGAATGGTAAAGGAAAGTGATCCTTTTTGGTAGCTTTGTTCAACTCTCTATAATCTACACAAATTCTTCATTTTCCTCCCTTTTTAGGCACTATGACTAGGGGTGACACCCATCTACTATCAGATATAGGATAAATAAAACCAGCATCAAGTAAGTTTTGCAATTCAATTTTAACTATCTCTCTAAGGCTTGGATTTATCCTTCTCTACGGTTGATGGAGTGGTAGACAACCTTAATTGACGTATATCCTATGAGTGCACAATGTAGGACTCAACCCTTTCATATCACTATAGTCCCATGCAAAGGCCTTTTAATGCCTTTGAAGAAATTCCCTTAACCGTTTCATTTGTGTGGGTGTTAATTTGGGATTAACATGGAGATTATGACCTTTAATCAGTTCAATAGTAGTGGTGGACTCTATCATAGCAGTTTCAAAGATTGGACTTTCTTCTAATTCACAAGGTAAAAGTGGATAAAGAATTTTAGGTTCATTGAGATAAGTACAATTCTTATCACATTCCTCATATGTAATTAATTCCAACAAAAAACTTTTAGATACATCTTTTTCTACCACACAAGTGTTAGTGAGGATACTCTGAAGTACTGAATCTTCCTCTTGCAACATCATGAGCTATACTATAAAATTTAAATCTTCTTCCTCATCCCCTAAATCTAGCCAAACAGATGTGCTTAAATCTAGTAATGGTTGTGATGAAGCATATAAATCAAATTTCTTTGTTGCTTGGCCATTTGATATGGTCATATTCCTTGATCTACAACTTATATTTTCATTGACTATGGCTAACCATGGTCTACCTAGGATGATAGGGTAGCTAGATAGATTAGCTTTGGAGGATAAAATCATGAAGTCTATAGGATATTTTAGAGAATCTAAGGTTACAACTATGTTTTCTATCATCCCATCAAGGGTAATAGTAGAACTATCTACAAGTTGCAGAATTTTTGGTGTAGTCCTATTTTCAACTTCTTCATAGTATCCTTGGTCATAACATTTATAACAAATCCATGATCTATTAAAGAATTTTTAACAAACTGACCATTTATACTAACATTAACTACTAGACTTCCTAAATCAGAATATTTTGGTGTAATCAATTTCCCTAGCATGATGTCAGCCAATTATCCCACAACATGGACTATGGTGGGGTGCTTTTTCTTCCTTCTAGGTTTCTTGAAGCAGGCTTCCCTAATAGCTTTTCCATAAATTGGAACATCCTTAATGGCTTGAAATAGGGGCATTTGGACATATAAGTTTTTCAGCTGATCAACACTATTAAATGGTTATTCCTCTATTTGTTTAGGTTTCTTTTGTATCAACTTTTCTAGAAAAGGAGGTTCCACTATTGGTTGAACTTGGGTTGACATAGTAACATTGGTTGAGTCAATAGTTTCAACAATTGAGGATTCTAATGTTGTAGGAGAGTCTGGTATTTTATTTATAAGAGGTGGTTTAGGTGTTGGTAAAGTTTTACCAGATCTTAGATTTATATCAACAACATTCAGGGTGTAAGCAGGATACTGTTGAGCATCAACACTATACATGGGTTGTTGTGGCTGTTGGCTATTTGGGTTTGGCTGAGGTTGTGCAGGTAACTATGCTTGCTTTTGAGGTCCAAGATTTGTAATTGGTGGCATTAGAGAATATTGTTGAACTAGAGGTTGTAATTGTGGAACACTAGTATTTTGGTTAGGCCATTGTCGAGATCCCCTCCATTGGTTTGCAAACTACCAATTCTCTTGGGGTGGTTACCATTGGTGCTGCTAGTTTTGTCAGTAGTTCTGTTGGTTTTTCCATTGGTTACTCTATTGGTTGGGCTAAGGTGGTTGGGAATTCTGAGGCCATTAGGATTTTTGTGGGTTTTTTTTCCCAAGATTGTTCCAATTGGGTTGATTTTGTGGAGGACCTTGGGGATTACTATATTTCCATTGATTACCATATGAATTTGAATTTTGAAAGGGGTCTTGAGGCATACCTTTATGTTAGGCCCATGGTCAGTGTTGCATAATAGAGAATACTTTCTCATCATCTCCATCTATCTTGATGTACTCAATTGGAAGATGTCGGTTCTCCATGCTTGTGACTAATTTACATTGGCAATCATTCTTTTACATCCAACAATGAGGGCAGTATTCAACTAGTTGTAACTCAGCTTCAACTTGCTTCTTCTTTGTAGTCATTGTGTCTAGATGTGTAGCGACATCATTGATGATGTCTTGTTTGAAATTTGGCAATAGGTTAGATATCTCAAGCTTTGAAATGCCTTGACTAATTCCTTTAGTGATTGTGGAAAGAGGTTCGCAGCCTTTCTTCATGGTTGACCTTGAATAGTTCTAATAGATCCTCTTAAGGTCATCCCAAGAAGCTTGATATATGTCACCACTAGCCATCAAGTCTAGTGCTTCTAAATAGTCATCATTTACACCTCTTAGAAAGACTAGTTTCTATGAATCTTTAGACAATGTGTGTTGAGGGCTATTTTGCAGTGTATATAAGAAACATGAAACATAGTCTTCCAATGTTTCTTCCTCCTTCTATGATATCCCAAAGATATCATCCCCTCTTGAATTAGATGCTTTTCAATATTCTTTATACTTATCCAAAAATAGAGCTTGCATTTCATTCCAACTTCTTGCTACATTGGCTCCTAAGCCCATGAGCCATCGTAGAGCTAATTCTTTCAATGTTGCTGGAAATAATTTAAGCTTATGGGCATTAGTGTTGTAGTCAAAACTTTGATAGTGTATATCAAATTCAAACAAGAAAGTATTAGGGTCTTTAGTTGCAAGTCCATAGAACTTTGGAAGAGTAGTGGGAGGTATGTTCTTAAGATTAGCATTGGTTACAAGACTTGGAAGAGGAAATGGAAAAGTAGGTTGTGCCATGATTGGAGGTATTAGATTATGAGATTGCTACTGAAAAGGGACATCAGGTACTAGATGATTAATAACTGGTGGATTCAGAGTAGTGTTATCAAGAAAACTAGCCAATACTTTAGTGAAAGGTTGAAGACCACTTATATCTATTGGTTCAACTCTTGATGATGATGTTGTGGGAAAAATAGGGCTTGAATCTTCAAAAGGTAACTCAACTTATTCTTCTTCAATTTCTTCGTTCAAATTAATAGACTCCCATGGAAGAAATCTACAATATTCATCTCATCATCTTCCTCTTTGATGCATGTAATTAAACTTTTCACATTGATGAAAGAAACTTCAAATTGGAGATTTCTAAAAAACTTTATCTAAGAACTATGACTCAAAAATGCTCCTAGCTTGACACCATCCCCAGCAACGGTGCCAAAAATGTTCTGCCTCACAATAGGTGTATCATATTCATGCTCTAGGCCATGCTTAGGAATAATATATTCAAACTAAGGACTATTTTTCCCACTATGAGGTGCATTTAATCTTGTCAACCCAGGGAAGTATACTTGAAATGGACGGCACAGTATGTGCACTAGGTCTTTTAATGAGTCACTAAGCTTATGTTGTAGGAAAGTAAAATGAAAGGGAAAGAACTTACACTATTGCTGTAGGAAACTAACACACTTAACTCTATGAATACTGGAAATATAATGAAAGGACAAAAAATATTCCAAATCAGTTCATCCACTATAACTAGTCTCACATATGCTGCAGGAACATTCAGAAAGTGCGATGCTATAGGAAGGAACTTCCAACTTCTACTTACAACACTATGAATGCTTGGAAATAAATCTATTCTATCCTAATCTAATCCACCTTCAAAGTGGGCCCCCTTGGTTGGATTCACTAAACTACTAACACAAGATAGAAGCAAAAAACTATTTAATTAAATTTTAGAAATTCATTACATAATACAGAATTGTAAAAACACAATTGTAAAAGTTAACAGTCTATTCTCATAAACTCTTTCTTCTAATTGGCTAAACTAACAAACTAACCCTTTCTCACCATAGTTTGCGAAGGTGAATCAATTAATTAATAAATATCAATTAATTGAGAATGTTGGTTAGTAGGAAGAATAATTAGTAATGTGGGATAAAAAATGATCGAAATGAAATAGGACTAGATTATGGGTTATCTAATCCCATAAGATAAATTAGTAAATGATTGGCCAATTTTATTAGATAAATGTGATAATATCCTTTGATGAAATGTGATGATAATGTAGATCGACTAGGGCGATGAAGGGTAGATCAAAGCTATGATCAAATTGAATGACTGATTAAGATTGATAGCATGCCAAGGACAAGTAACATGGATTACGAACATGTGTCATTTTAAAAACAATGTAAGTGCCACATGATTGAAATTGATTGATAAGGTTGATCATAATAATATTGGTGGACATTGTCAATGTTATTAAATTGGTTTGATAATGCCACAATTTGACACTAAGGGAATCAACAATGTCAAGATGATTCTAGGTTGATTTTGAGTCAACTTAGGATGATTTTGGGTTGCTTTGGGGTGATTCTAGGTTGATTTGGGATGATTCTGGGTTGATTTGGATGATTTTGGGTTGATTCCAAAAAGTTTGGATAAAATGGGAATTAGTTTCAAAGTGATTTACAATTCATTTGAAAAGGGATATGAATGATGAAGGATATTATCAAAATATGCTTGAATGATAATCAAGTTTTCCAAAAGATTGGAATTATTGAAATGAGAAAATGGGACAAATTAGTATGAAAAAAGTGATTAAATAGTAGACACAAACCATTTTTGAGCATCTACATTTTGCCTCTCTTTGATACAATGTGATTTAGAGAATTGTGTCAAAGAACACTAAGGAAAAAGACATAAAAGAATGCCCTAGTAGGGGTGGTATATATGGGTGCCCCCTCAAGAAATTGACTAAAATAGGTAACTGATAGTTGAATTTGTCAACAGTGAGAAGACCAAGCCATAGCAATTGGCGGATCACAAATTGAAGCTCAAATGCAAAATCTATGGGACTTGGGAAGGAAAAAGCATCACAACCAACATAGAACACACCTCTTTTATATCCATCTAGGAAGAAATAGGGCTATAAAAGGGCTTGGAGAGAGTTTAGAGGTCATTTTCACCCTCTCAATTGGAATAAAGAGCTCTGGAGTAAGAAGAATGGCTTGGTTACCCAGGGAAAAACATCTCATAAAATGAGTGTGTATTATTGATGTCAAGAAGATACAAGACCACTGGTGAGTACATCAAGGCTCCCTTTTTGTATTTTATACTTTTCATCGATTTGGGTATTACTTAGGGGTCATATGGGACCCACCCAAGGTCTTGAGGGTAGATTAGGGAAACAAAATGCACCAACTACACTCAAAATGCATCCAAGTGAACACCAAGCACACTTGGCATGACCAAGTGCACATTGAGTGCACTTGGAATGTCCAAGTGTGCATTGAGCATAGTTGGGAGCCCCAACTACGCTCGAAGATGCTTTGGAGCTCCAAAAAGGGTCAAGATGAGCTTGAAACAACCTAAAACTTGGCACACAAGCCAAAAAGGTTAGAACATAGATTGAATTGGTCAAACATGGTCAAAAGTGGTCAAATTTTCTCAAACCTAGGTCAAAGTTAGATCAAACATAGTAGAATGTTGACGAGGAGTGATGCAGAGTGTAGATGAACTCATAATGACCTAAAACTTGGTCTACATGTTCAAAACCCTAAAAATAATTCAAAATATAGGTCAACCTTGTCAAACATGTTTAGAAAAGGTCAAAATTAGTCAAACATAAGTTAGAGGTGGGTCAAAGTTGATAATGGTAGGTAGAGGGTCAAAACCAATGTAGATAAACTTGGAATGACCCAAAACTTGGTAGGCATGTTCAAAACCCTTGAAAGAGTTCAAAACATAGGTTAATCTAGTCAAATATGTTAAAAAAGTAAAAATTAGTCAAATAAAGATCAAACTAAGTCAAACTAGGGTCAAACATAGGTTAGACTTGGTAGAAAACAATAGAAGGTTGATAGACAACATATGGTTATGTAGAATGACCTACCCCTATTGTGAATGAGGGACCATAGACTATAGAGCTTGATTTTACATCATCAAATGACTGTCAACAAGTGGGAGATCTTGGAAGGGCTAGGGTTGTAGCATATTAGGTTTATGCTTGAGGTGAGAGGAAATAAAGGGTTATTGATGGCACTGATAGAGCAATGGAACTCAGAGATGAGTTCCTTCCATCTTCCCACAGGGGAGGCTATTATGATCCTATAGGATGTATGGCACATCCTCTAGATATATGGTTTATATGAATACATTTATGCTTTTCTATGTGGGCTTTATATTATGACATCATGTGTTGATTTATCACATGTTATGCTTAGGAAATGATATCTTTATTTTTTCTGCATGCTTTTCTCATGAATGAATGCCAATGAAATGTAAAATTATATGGAATGAATGAAAATGATATGAATGCCATGTTTATCCATATATGTATTGCTTTGGGTTTTTTTTGGACTTTTAAACATATATAGGATGATAATGTTTTTGGTGTATCAGAGTACATGACCATGCTGGTGAATAAAATTGATGCTAGAAGATAAAGGAGATGAGATGAGGACCAACTAGAATGAGGTGAAGACTTTGTGCTTTCATAAATTCTACTATATGTCAATGGAGTTTTATTTTGGTATGGTAGATGGAATGCAATGCATCATGGTCATAGAGGGCCTGCAATGCCCCACCCAGAGATCCTTGGAACAAGGATAAATAAAAGCCAAGATATGGTTTTTATAAATAAGTATGGATGAACACAACAATAAACATACAAGGATAAAAGAGATCATATTAGAAGACTTAGACAAACATCCAAACACTAATGAATCTCGAAATGCCACTACCAAATTGATATGATCAAACAAAAGAAAAAATCCAAAGATGACAATAGAACATGAAATCTCTGATTTGTTAAAGCATGGAAATACAAGAAAATCAAAAGGGTACTCAAATCACCAAATTACATTCCCAAAAAAATAATGGAGATGCCCCCTAATTTCCATTCAAGAAAATCCCAATGGATAGTTTTGCATGAGGAAGTACCCTTTTGTATAAAGAAGTATACCATACCATGTGAGAAAGTACCCTCTTGTGCAAGGAAATGCTTGGTACAACAACCAAAATACACTTCACTAGTAATAAGGTTCACACAAGGAAGTACAATGAGTCATGCTAAGAAATGCAAGACCCCACGTGAAACTTCAAACTCTCATGTGAGAGAGTATATTATTACATGAGGATTTAGAATAGAAAGCATAAAATAAGATAAAAAGGTAGGAAAAATAATTTCCTCCACACCAAGGAGTATTAGATCCACAAGTCAAGGCTTGAACACTGAAACACAAGAGTAGAAATACAAAAATACAAATAACCATCTAGAACATAGTAGTAAAGAAATGTATTGAAAGCAACACCACAATGTACAAATATAACAAAAATCATGTGTAGTTCTATCCAACCATAATAGAATCGTGATAAAACAAAGGCCTTAGCCATCCCCCATGCAAAACATCCCAAACTACCAACTAGATAGTTGGAGCTATCTTATTAGGGTGTCACTACTAAAATGTAAGATCATAAGAATATGAAATTTAACATGTTAAACTAATAAGAAATAGATAATCCAACTAAGTATATCATAGCATCTAATAATATGCTAAACATCATAATATAGAAATGCATCAAATAAAATATATTATCTAAACATAATATCCAAGCATTCCAATGAGAGCATAAAACACAAGGAAACATACTCTAAATAAACCCAAATAACAAGTGAACATCAAGCAATAGTCACACTAGAAATAGACTCTCTCTATACACCGATCCCCAACAATGTTGTAGGTAGCTATGCTTCCCAATCATGTAAAACCCATAGGTTCACTCTTGCCACATTGATGGAGATAATGATTCAACCCCAAACACAAAAAAAAAAAAAAAACACCCATGGCTAACACTCATGCTAGATAGTAATGATGAATAAAACCAAGATCATGAGACAATGCTAGTGGATTATATCCTAGTCAGACAATCTATGGGTCACTATGTAGGGGCTCACTGGAGAGAAAGTAGCTTGGAATCATGTAGTCCAAGCTAGTATTGGTAGCTCACACTTCCCATTGGAAGGAGCATAGTCCAATGTCTTTAGATTTAACTGGGTGCTCAAAACATTTTATTATCTTAAATTATTACCTAGTTAATTTATTTAGTTATCACTTGAACTTAGAACTTCTTTCCATCAACCCTCTAGGAAATAATCACCGAGGTTACAAGAGAAGCCGCTCCATGCTACTCTACATACCCACGCTCATCACAATGATGAGTTCCCATAGGCATGCAAATTCAAAACCCAACTCCAATGAACATTACTCAACCAAAAAAAAATCAAGAGACTAGGCCTCACAAGTCACCTAATAATTGCATGTGCATGTGCTTGTGTGTGGCACACCACTATCACAAAGATCATAAAACAAGGGCTAGATGAAGACACAAGCAAAAATAACACTTAACCAAATTACAAGCTCAAGAGGATGAACGTGACACACATCCAAATGCAACATAAAAGTGCAACAATGGTTTGACTGACATCCTAGGGATGATCCAAGTCGATGACCAACATCATGCCAAGAAAACTTGAGAAAAATAGTTGGCACACAAATCAAGATAGAACCCCAAAACTCAAAAGTTTTGAAATTAAAAACCATTTGGTCTTGGGGCACAAAAGCAACAAAAATCCAATAAAATTTAGGTTTAAAAATTGTATGCAAAAATGGCCAACATAATAGTGTGAAACCCTAAACCCTCATCTTGAAAGCTAAGAATACATTCATACTTGACCAAGCAGGTAGAACTAGCAATTAGAAATGGAGGGAAAACTAGTTCCCAGCCTCCTAATTTATAACTACCATAAAAAAAACACAAATAGAGATGAAATACAAAAATGGTAGAGCCCTACCTAACAACCAAAAGGACTAAAACAAGAATCAACTAGATAAAATAAATATCCTATGGAAGTTGCCGAAAGTCATAGAAAACCAAGATCTCCTCAAGCTGGATCAAACGAGACTAATCTCGTGAAGATCCCATGCCCATAGCTCTCCAAACAAACAAAAATGAAATACTCCAAAAGAAAATTTTGGAAAAATCTCTCAAATTTGTAATTTCCAAAAGTGAGAAGTGAGGAATTAATTTCCTCTTTGGATACTTATTCACTTTTTGAGTGAATAATCAATCAGGGTAAATAATCAGGAAACCTAGTTAAATCCTGAATCAACCCAAATGAAAATAGGCTATTCCAAGTAATTGTAATTCATCCATGGAAAAGCTATCAAAAATTAAAATCAATTAAAATAAAGCTTGAAAACCAAAAATACAAAAATCTACTTAACAACTTTTGTGACAATGCAAACCTCTAAATGCACAAACACATTCATAGGTCTAATCGCATAATGCAAATGAGTCCAGATTTATCAAATCACTAAAAGGTTTAATTAAAACACTTAAATAAGATACATCAACCATACAAGGACAAAATTGGTAAAATATGAACAACTAAATCTCTAACTCCATGTGCCACCACTAGGGATATAAATCATGCAAACTAAAACACATGATCAAGTGCAATTACATATAATAATATAGTCAAAGCAATAAATGAATTAAATAACCTAATTTAACCACTTATTCAATTATACCAAAATCTTTCATTTACATCACTCACATTTGCATAAAGCATCAAAAAGAAAGAATGAAGTAGATAACCATTACATTTAATCCAACATATAACCAAATCAAAGATATGTTCAAATACTAGTTAATAAAATATCATCATAAAACATATTTATCATCTCAAAATGACATCATCTCATAAATATGATCAAATAAACAAAATAGTAATCTAACATCTATGATACTAAAATCAAAGTATAACATCTAACCCTTAGGTCATCTCTAATGTAAAAATAACATGAGTAACAAGTATCTCCCAGATCAAAATATAACAAGGTATAGACTACAAACATAAGAGGAACTACATGGCTAGACCACAAATGCAAACCTTTTGTGTAAACAAGCATGATGTAGACTAGCAAATAACCTTATCCTTCTCGAGGTATGTATACATGCCCCAAACTCTCAAAGGTACATTTAACAAACATAAAATGAAAGATGACCATGGACCATTCCAACCACTCTCATAGATTAGTTTATATCATTGAGTGGCATAGGAACATGATCGAAGAAAATAAAAGAAAAAATTACTCACTCACTAAACAATGTGAGTCAACAATATTCTTGTCCATTATTACTTTCTTTTTTAGTGTTTTAGGTCTTTAGAGAGTGTTTGATAGATTGACGATGTGATAGGTTGGATTGTTGGTTTGGTTGATAGTGACAAGTTAGATTGAATAGTGGTTCACATTGCTCAAATAGGATGATTGGCATTTAAGTACAGTGCATTAAGTTTCAGTTTGTGAAAGTGCGAGTGTTTAAGAAAAAGTGGTGATTATCCATAGTGAGTATTTACAAGGTTTATTGCAAGTTTGTGGTGGGTTTTATGATTTTTAGGGTTTTTGAGGATATTTGATGTTTTTGTGTTACTCATTTCTTTAGGACAATTGATGACTTTTAGGGTTTATTTTAGGATGTTTAGAATTTTTTTAGGACATTATATGATTTGTATCAATTTGTTCAAGACATTTTACAATTTTTGTGGATTTTTCAAGGACATTATATGATTTGTATCAATTTGTTCTAGACATTTTACAATTTTTATGGATTTGTTCAGGACATTTTATGATTTTTAGTAATTTTTTAAGGACATTTTATGATTTTTTTAGGATTTTTTTTGAGCTTTTAGGATTTTTTCAAGATCATATTTGAATTTTTAGGATTTTTCCAAGATCATATTTAAATTTTTAGGATTTTTTTAGGATCGTAAAGGATTCACAAGTGTTAGCTCCAATCTAATATGTGATAAGTCTAGTGGATAAGATGTTCTTAGGAACATGCCCTCGGTTAACTTTCAAACTCATACACTACATAGGTGATATGCCCATAGACAAGACACAAACTATGTACAAAGGCCAAAGTTAGAGTATGTACAGAATGGTGATGCTTGGATAAGATAACAAGGGATATTAAGCAGTTCGTGGGCCATGATAAAGGACTAGGGATGTCTTTCAATATGAAGGATGTGATCAGGGAATGACAAAAAGTATAAAAACTAGATGGAATCCTGATAGATGGAGGAGCTACAACTAACTACACATGGTGCCTATTTTCTAGGTTTTCACCATGATACTTGCCTAAAGTGAAAGTTTGCTAGGTTTTCACTTTTGGATGAATTTTTTCTCTTTACTCAAATTTTTGTGCCAAGACACATTTTTGCTAGGTTTTCATCAAGGCATCCATTTTTTTTTCATTTTTTTTGTTTCTTTTTTTTAGGAATTTTTATCATTTGTTGATATTTTTCAATACTTTTAGGTGGAATCAAGTATAGTTCTTGCAGAGATGCATGTTGTTGATGGACACGAGCAATGGTTCACCCTCTAGAGTCACAAGATGATTTACTCCAAACCCAAATACTATAGTAACTACATAGGGTCCTTCCTAATTTGGTTCAAATTCTCTCAAATTTTCTCTATGTTGCTAAGTCTTGTAGTTCATCTTTAGGATTAGATCACTGACCTCAAAATGATGACCTTAGACTTTCTGGTTATAGCTCTATTTGAGTCAATTTTGGTAAGATTGCATATGTGTCAAGGTGGCTCACCTCTGCTCATCAAGCATTCCAAGTTCATGGAGTCTAGATACTCTCTAGTTTCCATCATCAACAACATCTTGGAGGGATACTCTCAATAATGAAATTTCAGCTTCAATAGGAAGTATGGCCTCAGTGCTATAGATAAGAGAGTATGGTGGTGCACTAGTAGGAGAATGCACACTTTTTCTATAGGCCCAAAGAGCTTGATTTAGTTGTAAGTGCCAATCTCAACCAAAATCATTGATAGTCTTTTGGAGAATCTTGATAATGGTCTTATTAGATGCTTATACTTGGCCATTTCCCTATGGATGGAAAATACTATAATATCCATGGTAGATGTTGCATTTCTTGTAGAGCTTATCAACATCTTTGTTTTGAAATGAACTACCATGATTAGAAATAATAGCCAAGAGGTGTGAGTGTTAATTATAGCCTACTAATCAACCACACTTCAACATGATCCTTATATGAAGAATTATTTTGGAAAGAACATGGGATTAGTCATTCAAGATAATTCAACAAGTCAATTTTTTGCCTCCTAGCTAGATTGATTGTTCTATTCACTCTCAGTTTGACAAGCTAGCAACTAGACATCTAGAATGAAGGATTTATAAGCTATATGATGTACATGAATAATATAAATGTAATACATATGTTAAACTAATAATAAAAGCATATTAATCTAAATGGATACATATTTAAACCATACAAAATTACTACACAAGAAAATAAATGAGATAGAAATGAAAATGTGATTAAGTCAAAAATTTGGCATTAGTTCGATATAATTCATGTGCTTCCTTCAAAATGAGGAATTAAGGGTTTCTTAAATAGAATTCTAGAATTGATCAATGGTCAAGATCAAATTAGATGAATAGTTGAGATTAGAAATGAGATTCAATTAGAATGGAAAATTCCCTGTAAAAAGGAAGTTAACTAATTCTCTTTTGAGTGTAAGAAAGAATTGACTGATTCAATTTCTTTTCTAATTCTAGTCCACTCAGAGTTTCCAATTCTAAACTGAAGAGAGAATTTGGAGAGTATATTTGATTTAATAAAATTGAATATGACCTAATAAATGAATAATCTTAAATAAATGAATAATTAGACTCAATAATTAACATGAGGATATAGTAAATTAAATCAAATACATTTAATTCCTTAATGTATATTTTAGTCAAAGGGGTAATATTTAATTTAGTTTAAGTGTTAGGACTCATAACTAAATTAAATTAATTATTAATTTTATCTTTCCTGTTTTGATTAGACTTATGAATTAAATAGAATATTTAATTTGTGTAGATTAGGGATTTTTTGCATTTGACACTTAGGTCAAGTAGAGATTGTCAAAATTAGAATTACTTAGTACAATAGGACTTTGAGATTGATTAAGTAGACTAGAATTGGTTTAGCATGACAATGTGCCAATTTGGGGGTATTACAAGGGGACTCCATATTGACATATGATATAGTTTAGGATGAACCTTGAAATATAATTTCTAGTGGTGAAAGTTAGGGGGGTGACTTAAATTCACTTGGTAAAGTATTTTGTTGCTATGATGATGAACTTATGGTTGTCAGAGAAAGGAGGAGAAATAACTTTGACAAGATCAAATGTCCATTGTGAAAAGGGCCATGGAGAAATAACTAGTTGAAGTTCTTGCACTAGTGAATGGATCAAATTACTAATTATATTGAACTTATAACATGTTTTAGAAAAATTATAAGCATCTTGTTCCATGGTGGGCCAATAATATCTAGCTCTTATCAGTTTCTTTGCTATGCCTAAACCATTGAAATGGCCTCCACATATACCTTCGTGAACCTCGTATATGGAATTTTTAGCTTCTTGTAAGTCAAGAAATCTGAGAAGGGTTTCGGCAAAGGATCTCTTGTAAAGGGTGTCAACAATGATGACATATCTAGAAGCTTGGTAGATAAAGGGTTGACTTTCATTCTTGGATAAGTCAGGAGCTAGGATTTAGGCATGTAGGTAATCATAAATGTCTTGATACCAAGGGGATTGGGACCACCAAGTTCACTTACAAACTCAAATTGAGAGAGTTCAAATGTTGGAACCAAGAGTTTCTCAAAAAGGAAGTCACAATGATGCACATTTTGAGACATATAAATCATAGAAGTGATAGTGGCCATAGGGTCAGCTTGCTTGTTGTGTATTCTTGGTAGTTGATGAAAAGAGATAGTGAAAAATTTTGATTTGAGAAAATCTTCCATCTATTTGTAAGGTATTAATTTATCATCTTTGGTTTTATAGTCATCATTGACTTGACATATGACTAACTAGAAATCACCAAAAACTTGCAAATATTGTATGTTCCATTGGATGGCTAGCTTTAGTCCTGTGATCATTGCCTTATACTCTACTATGTTATTTGTGTAACTAAATGTTATCTAGTATGACTTGGGGATTATGTATCCTTGCAGTATCATAAACATAAGGCTAGCTCTTGAACCATTTCTTGTATGTAATCCATCAAATTAAAGATTCCATTCATTAGCTATATCCACATTAAGGTGGCTTCATCTAGAAAGTCTATCAACATGGGATGATCATCTATTATAGGTGCTTCTATTAACTAATCAACTATCACTTGTCCTTTGATTTCCTTTTTGTCCACATATTCTATGTCAATTTCACTAGGGATCATAAAAAATTGGCTAAGAACCCTATGAGAGTGACCTTACTTAAGAGATATTTTAATGGGTCAATCTCAGAGACAAAGATAACTTTCTAATGGAGCATGTAATGGCTCAGATCTTGGGCTACAAAGAAAAGAAAAAGGCAAGTTCATTCAATAAGTGAATAGTTCAGTTCATATCCCACAAGTTTTCTTTGGATGTAGTAAATTCCTTGCTCTCTTCCTTATTCATCAATTTGTGTTAGGAGAGTTCCTAATCCTTTTTCTATGACTAAAATGTATAAAATGAAGGGTTTTCCTAGAATAAGAGTCATTAAAACTAGTGGATGAAGAAGATAGTGTTTGAGCTGTTGAAAAGAGTCATCACACTAGTTGTTCCATTAAAAGGATATTCCCTTGCATAATAAATGTTGGAATGAGTGATATTTCTCTACTAGTTTTGCAATGAATTTGTGGATAGATTGTAATCTCCCTTATAGACTTCTTAATGTTGTTAATTTTTTTAGAGGAGGCATTTCAAGTAGTTCTTTCACTTTTTTAAGGTAAACCTCAATGCCTCGTTGAGAAACAATATACCCTAGGATCTTTCTAGAAACAACTCCAAATACACACCTTTTAGGATTTAAATGGAGCTTATAGCTTTCCATTCTATTGAATATATTGTCTAAGATGCCTAAATGATCACTCCTTCTACGGGATTTGCAAAGCAAGTCATCTACAAAGTATTCCATTAGGACATGCATGAAATCATGGAATGTGGTAGTCATTTCTCTTTGATATGTTATCTCAGAAATTTTAAGGCCAAAAGGCATGACATTCTAGAAATATGATCCCCAAGGAATGTGAAAGTTGTTTTGTGTTGATCTTCAAGAGCTATTTTGATCTAGTTGTAGTTGGAGAAGCAATCCATTAGTAATAACATCTCATATCTAGCTATTATTTCTATGATGATGACTATATTTGGTAATGGGAAATTATCCTTGGGAAATTCTTTGTTGATATCATGGAAGTATGTGCATATTCATATGCCGCCAGAGTGTTTTCTTACTAGTACCAAGTTGGATATCCACTCTATGTAATCAGTGGGTCTTATGAAGCCTGCATCCAATAGTTTTTTCAATTCGACTTTGATAAGGAGAGAAACCTTAGGATGCATCTTTCTCAACCTTTTCTTTAATGGTTTCACTCCTAGTTTTAATGGCAAGTGATGAAGGACTAGTTTAGAATCTAATCCAATCATGTTTGCATACGACTAGGTGAAGTTGATTTTCCTTTCTAGAAAAAATCTAACAAACTTATCTCTTTCTTTTGGTGATAATGAGGTTGCAAAATGTATGATCTTAGGGTTGTTATGTGTTCCCAGATTTATCTCTTCTGTCATTTCCATAAGTAATGTTGATATTTCCTCAATGGGGGTATTGTCCTATTTTCCATCCTAGGCACCTTAGAGAGGTTTTCACCCTTGGATATGTACTTTTTAAAAAAAAAATTTCATGTTTTACTGACACCTTTTGGTTTTCACCAGGAGAACTACTTTTGTGTTTTTTATTTTTCCCCATTTTTCCAATTTTGAGAGTAGAAGATGGAGTTGACTCCCCAAAGTATGCCATAATGTTTAGGTCAATGGAAAATCCTAACTTGTGGTCTCCTCATGGTAAGTCTTCATGCAGCTCAAAGAATTTTGTGATGACATTATTATTTTTGAAGTAATAAAAGATTGATGGTCCTTGTTGGTCCCAATCAATGAGTTCAAGGTAAACTAGGGAAATGTCATCATCGATGTTGAAAAAATGATAGTCAAAGGAAAAGATATGGGTGTTACAATCATACAGGTCATAAGATCCATGTTCAGAGGTAGGAGGACTTGAGCCCCATTGCATTTCATCATAGGATGTTGGATGGGTTGTGGGACTAGGTGGGGTGCTAGTGATATGTTTATCCTATATTGGTATTTCATCAAGATCAAGGATGAAGTCAAGACCATAGGAGCTATTAGGATCATCAATGTTGGGTTCATTTTCTATGGTCTCAGGTTGGGTGTTCCCAGATGCCTTTTCATTGGTCAAAGCATTCACATTCTTAGATGAGGATGACTCAGTATTAGGGAGACCCAATACAACTGGCTTGAATCCAATTCCTAGGCTATGGGGTTGTCCTACTATAGTAATAGGCTAAATAATGCCTTTTTTAAGGTCCCAGGCCACTACATCTATTAGATCCCTTTTTCTGCATGATGGTAAATCCATGCCCATAGTTTTATGAGGATATATGAGTAGGTTATTGTTCTTCTTTAGCCTTTTAAATCCATGTAGATGTATTTTCATAAACATGCTCTTCATGCAGGCCACCTCCACTAGTGAAAGTCACAGAAAATTTCTTCTATAATGTAAATTTGGGTCAAATTTTCATAAGTTGTGGTTTTCCATATGACTTGGAAGAAAGGGGTGATTTCCTAGTGTGAAAAGCTTGTGTCATGGAATGATCATCACAACCTTGGTCTTTAATTTTAGGCTTTCCTTTGAATATGGTTATGGGTTTGGCAGGATTAACATACTTGGAGGAATCAATTGGATTTGCTTTATTGTTTGTTAGGATTTGGTATGTAGTAGTTCCTCTAAGATTGGCATAGAATTGGAATGGTTTTGGATCACTAGGGATGGTAACCTCTACATTTTTATATGAAAATTTTAAGCACTAGTGGTATGTAGAAGGTACCACTTTCATAGCATGGATCCAAGGGCATCCTAGTATCATGTTGCAATTCATTTCAATATCTAGGACCTAGAATAATGTATTATTAGTAGCTGACCAACTCTTATGGGTAATATGATAATGCTCTTGGAGAAGCATTCACTATCATCATATTTTTTGTTGTGATTTGGTGAGAGGGATCCACATCTTCTTTAGAGTAACCCAAACCCTTGACAACTTTAAGGATACTATATGCTTGAAATGTGGGCCTCTAATTCTCACACACTTCAACATAGTCATTACCTAAGAGATCATCTTGGAATAAATATAAGATTATTCATCCAAGTAATCCAATAGTTTGACATGTTGCCTCCTAACCAGATGGATTTTGCCTTTGCTCTCAGAATGAGAAGCGAACAACCAGACCTCTAGTACAAAGGATTTATGAAGCTATATGAGAGTGAAATTAATCTATATGAAATGCATTTTAATCTAATATTAAAGAAAGGAAACTTACACTATATCAATGCATTTTAATCTAATATTAAAGAAAGGAAACTTACACTATATCAATGCATTTTAATCTAATATGATATTAATATATTAGAAAATGTGAAAGCTATGAAAGTATGAGAAAATGAGTGAATATTCTAGCATTAATTCAATGCAATTCAATTCAACCCCTATAAGGAGGAATTGAAGGCCTCTTAAATAGCATTCCCAAAATCAATCAATGATCAAGATCAATTAGGATGAATGGTCAATATTAAAGATGAGATTTAGTCAGGATGGAAAATTACCTATGCAAGTGAAGTTAACTAACTTAGATTCTGAGTGTGATGGAGAGTTAACTAAGAACTAACTTAGATTCTAAGTGTGATGGAGAGTTAACTAAGTTTCACCTGAGTGTGAGAACAAGTTGATTAGGTTAATTCCAATTCAAGAGATAGATTACTTAGAATTCTCATTCCTTAATTGAAGAGAAGATTTGAAAAGAATATTTAATTTAATAAAATAGGAAATGACCTCATAAACATATATTTTTAATTAATTGAATAATTAAACCCAATAATTAAAATAAGGAAATTATCTCATTAAATTGAATACATTTAATTCCTTTGCACATTAGCTAAAGAGGTAATTTAATGTAGTTAAAGTATGAACACTTACAATTAGATTAAATTTGATCAATAGGTTTAATGTAGCTAATTTGAGTCAATACTTAGGAATTAAATAGAGTGTGATTAATGTAGATTAGGGTTTTCTACATTTGATAGTTAGGTTAAGTAGTGATAATCAAAATTAGAATTGCCTAGTAAAATGGGACTTAGGAATGATTGAATAGACTAGAATTGGTTATTGACAATGTACCAATTTTGGGGTATTACATTTGCCCCTCCTTGAATGAATGTGTGAGAAGTACATTTGATTCAAAGAAATCAAAAGTGTGAGGCATAGATCAAGAAATGAGATTGGTTTTGAAATTGATTATACAAAACCCAATCGATAAGCTTTTAAAGTTTATCTCCAAAATGAAGCTTAAGCTTAGGGGATCTAGATAGAACACCTAGATACTGAGATTAATAACACAAAGATTATAAAACTTCATAGAATTGTTCCCAAAATGAGGCTCAACTCTCAAGAGTCAGGGTTTAGATTGTCCTGATACCTATCCATTAAAAGATGACAAGATTAATCAAAATTCATAGAATTATCCCTAGAACAAGGATTAATCCTCGGGATTCGAGGTTTAGACTATTCTAATACCTATCCATTGAATAATGATTGAAAGCAAGAGCCTAGAATTATCCTTAGAACAAGGCTTAATTCTTAGAAAAAGTTAAGATTATCTCCAGAAAAAAGCTTCATCCTTAACAAGAAATTGGAATTATCTCTAGGACAGAGCTTAATTCCTAGAGTTTAGATAAAACACCTAAATACTAGTTTAGAAAAGATAACAAGATCCAATCATGAGTCATAGAATTATCCCCAAATTGAGGCTTGATCCTTAGGAGTTGGGGTTTAGACTATGTCGATACCTATCCATCGAATTCTGATAAGGACTATTATAATATTGATCAACTAATCAAAAGATAAGATAAATGACATAGATGCCAACTAGAAGGGAACAAAGATGCCTTGAGTGATGAGATGTCTCAAATGATGAGGGAAAAAGATTCATATTAAGTTGAAGCCAATTTTGGAAGATTCAATGATGTAATCATCTTACCCTCTTGGGAGTGAAATCGAAAGATGACATGCTAGAAAAATGATATAGAGTAGTATAGTGAGAGATATGGAAGAAATCAGAGATTCAATAGATATAGAAGAGATCAAAAGAATCTGAAGAGAAATTGGAGTCAATTTAGAGTGATTTCGAGGTCCCAAAGACCAAGTTTGACCAAAGTTGACCAAATTTGACTAGAGTTGACTTTTTTTAGAAATTTGTAAAATTTGAAGAAATTATGATTTAAAAAGAGTCGAAGATGTAGAAAGTATTAGAAAAATGGACTTCACAAGTGTTCGATTATGTCGGTCCCAAAATTTAAAAATGTAATTTTAAGCTATTTAAGTGTGTCAAACTTTGAATTCGATCCCAAAATGGATTTAGAGTAGCCAAATTAGGCAGGGGTGATTTTCATGCCTATCAAAGCACTTTGAAAAATTAGGTCAAAACCTATATAAGGGCCCAAAGGGTCATTTTTAATTCATTTGCACTTTTGTCTTTTGTGAAGAAGAGAGCTTTGAGGAGAAAATGGTGAATAAAACCTACATATGGGGTCAACCATGTTGTCGAGATATTAAAAATTTTGGGTCAAAATCCAAGACTAATCACTTATTAGTTTACACATAATTGGTCCCAAATCTTGGTCCAATCACCAATGTAATATGCATTTAGAACACAATTATTTTGAAATTTTTGCCAGCATTTCTGTAATGTTTTCTTATTGGACAATGTTATTTTTCCCTTAAAATAAAATAATATTTTCCCTCGGGTTGAGCATTGCCTACCATTTTAGTGATGTGTGTCTCTATCCCTATTTAGCCAACTATTTTATGTTTTGGTCTTTGGGACACGTATCCTAATTTCAGGACAATTTAGACTTTATGGTATGTTGTTTAAAATTAGGCCTAAAATAGAGCTGAAGCCTTTGGTGTATATTGCATCAATGGTCCAAATTAATTCCTTTCACCATAAAATGACATTTAAAGTGATGATGACCAAGTTGGCAATAAAAAAGTGTACATTATTAATTGAATCTAAATGAATTGGCATACTACAAGTACACTATATAGTGTACACTTGGCATGTAGGCCATGGACCACTTGTGATTGTATACATTCACTGAAAAATTAAATAATCTCTCTTTGGAAACTGACATGTTATCTAACTATATTAATATTTCATGTTATATGAAATAACTAATTTGCCTCTTACATTATGAAAATGTTTATGACCAACAAAAAAAATTGCCTACATTTATTTGCATACCAAAACAAAACAAAATTAATTCGCCACAATTATTATTAAATTTTGGTATGGAAAGGAAAATTTTTCCAATAGAAAATAATTTTATCCCTTGCCTCAAATGAAAAAATCACCCTCAATTAGAAATTTTTCTTGCATATTTAATGTTGAATTCACCAACATTTTACATATTTTTCTTGGGAGAGGTTTCTTAAAGTTATCCCTACCTGAGTGTGAGGGAGAGTTAATTGAAATTCACTTGTGTGTGAGAATAAGTGGATTAAGTGGATTCTAATTCGGGAGATAGATCAGTTAGAATTCCCATTCCTTAACTAAAGAGAAGAATCTAGAAGGTTATTTAATTTAATAAAAGGAGATATGGCCTCATATATGCATATTTTAATTAATTGAGTAATTAAACTCATTAATCAAAGTGAGGCCATTATTAAATTAAATATATTTAATGCCTTAATACATTAGCTTTAGGAGATAATTTTATTTAATTAAAGCATAAACACTTTAAATTAAATAAAATCTAATCAATAGGTTCAATGTAGCTAATTTGAGTTGATACTTTAGGAATTAAATAAATAATGCAAGTAATACAAATTAGGGTTTTCTACATCTGACAATTAAGTTAAGTAGTGAGAATAAGATTGAGAATTGCCTATTGACATAGGACTTTAGGGTTGATCAAATAGACTAGAATTGGTTAACATGGCAATGTGCCAATTTTGGGGTATTACATTTACCCCTCTTTGAATGAATGTGTAAGCAATATGTTCAAGTCAAAGAAAATTAGAAGTATGATAGATAGATCAAGAAATGAGATTAGTTCCATAATTGATGACATGAAAACCAATTGATAAGCTTTTATAGGTTATCTCTAGAATGGAGCTTAACCTTAAGGGATCTAGATATAACACCTAGATACCTAGATTGATAAGCTTTTGAAGATTATCTCCAAAATGGAGCTTAGCCTTAAGGGATCTAGATAGAACACCTAGATATTGAGATGTGATAAGATTAGTTCTGAAATTGATGATACATAGACCAATTTATAAGCTTTTAAAGATTATCTCTAGAATGGAGCTTAACATTAAGGAATCCATATAGAACACCTAGATACCTAGATTGATAAGCTTTTAAAGATTATCTCTAGAAGGAGCTTAATCTTAAGGAATCCAAATAGAACACCTAGATACCTAGATTGATAAGCTTTTAAAGATTATCTCTAGAAAAAAGATTAATCTTAAGGAATCTAGATAGAATACCTAAATACTTGGCCATAAAAGATAGAAAGAGCCCATTATGAGTCATAGAATCATCCCCAAAATGAGGCTTGACCCTTAGGAATCGAGGTTTAGACTATTCCAATATTTGTCCATTGAGCTCTGATAAGGATTGTTATAAGATGTGATCAGCTAATCAAAATATGAGATAGATGATGTAGATGTTAGATAGAAAGGGGACAAGATTCCCCAAGTGATGAGATGCTCCAAGTGATGAGGACATGAGTTTTAGATTGAGTTAAAATTTAGGTTCAATGATATAATTATCTTGCCCCTCAAGAGCGAAATTGAAAGATGACACACTAGAAATATGATGTAGAGCAGTATATAAAGAAATAAAAAATAAATCAAAGATTGAAAAGAATATAGAAGAGATCAGAATGATGAAGAGAAAATTTGAAGTCAATCTAGAATGATTTTGAGGTCCAGAAGACCCAGTTTGACCAAAGGTCGACCACAGTTGACCATAGTTGACTTGAGTTGACTTTTTCCTAAATTTTTAGAAAATTGGAAAAATTGTGATTTGAAAAGATTCCAAGATGCACAAAGTATCAGAAAATTACATTGCACAAGCATTCGATCATGTTGGTCCCAAAATTTTAAAATGCAATTTTTAGTTGTTTAAGTGTGTCAAATTTTGAATTTGATCCCGAAAATGGATTCATAATGGTCAACTTAGCTTGGGGGGTGATTTTCATGCCAATTAGAGAACTTTAAAAAATTAGGTCAAAACCTATATAAGGGCCCACAAGGTTATTTTCAAATCATTTTCACTTTTGTCTTTAGTGAAGAAGAGAGCTCTAAGGAAAAGATGGTGATTGCATTGTCTAAATAAATTCAAGTGCTCTCGATGACACAACCAGCTGATGGACTATGGCATCTAGTGAGTGGTCGATAACCTTGCCCTGCATTAAGTTTTTCACACTTTACTAGGCATTTTAGCACATTTTTAGGAGTTTTAAAAATTTTCATGTTGGTTCTCGCACGAGGATGTCTCTCCTCACATGAAGCCAGTCTGTTCTCATGTGAAGAAGTACCAAGCTTGTACTTCTTCACCCAGTTCGGTGGGTTTTTTTGCATGGGACATGCCCATGTGTCATGTGAGGAACCATAGATATTGGACATTCTTTATAGAGTACTTGATCGCTCTTCATGGAAAGAGTTCTTTCCTTGTATGAAGATGTGCAATCTCGCACGAGGACGTGAGCTGTCATGCGAGATTCTGGTGTAAAATTCAAGTTTTAAAGTTGTAATTTTGATTTTTTTGTTTCAAATTTTATGCTTTATTTTTATCATATTTATTTGTTGAGCAGAGACTAATCATTTGCATGTTGTATTTGTTCATGTGTGTAGGTTACCTTTGATGATATTGGATTTTGATCTCATTACCCACCATATGGAGCTTTGTTGCAATAGCTCGATGACATAGATATGGCGTATACAGATAGATTAGGTTTATCATATCTATGCCAAATTCCACAATCATGGCTTGCTGAATACACTAGTGGAGCATTTCCATTTAGAGACAAATGCCTTTCATCTTCCACAAGGGGAGATGACTATCACACTGGAGGACATCTACCGCATACTAAGAATCCCTTTCCATGGGCCAAGAGTGGTCTATGACATAGTTCCTCAAGTAGGTATAGAGGTGCTATAGACTATCATTAGTAGGACTGCATTATAGGCAAAGTGATCACATGGGATCAGCTTGTGTATAGCTATAGTCCCACTCACAGATTAGCATCAATTTTGGGGATTTTCATTAGCTATTTCTTGATGCCTGACATAGGCCAACATAGATTAGAGTGTGGATGGGGCAAGATGCTTTAGATGATGTTAGACACCCTAGAGAGATATGGGTGGGGTTAGTGGATGCTTGCACATATGTATCATGAGATGCATGAGATAGTGTATCATGAGAGGAAGAGCATGGTCACCAAGGTCTATGTTCTCTAGATCTGGGCATGGGAGCATCTACCAATCGTGAGGCCCATTTTTGACAATGGAAGCCTATGGAGCCCTATATTTGTAGATATAGAGGCCAACTTACCCAAATAGCTCTGGGGAAGACTAAGTAGTGGAGGGCCCATCTCAATGACTTGGTATCTATAGTATGGAGGCCTTGGAGAGAGACTAAGGACTAGGATTATATGTTCATGTCGTGACCACCAATAGGTCAATTTGTGCAAATGGTGGATATATTTCCACTTACTCATGAGTGGAAGCAGTATCAAAGGCCATAGGATATCTCATAGGAGTATTGCTCCTATGCATGATTAGCTAGAGATTGGAGCAGAGATGGTTGCAGAGATTAGATCCTAGGAGGTCTATATAGATGTGTACAACTTGGTTGTGACATAGTGAGACTACTTACCAGTGGTAGTGGATGGAGGGATGATGCTAGCTTACTAGGAATATTTTGTGAGTCATCCCTTCCCACATTTTATAGATCTAGTGGGGATGGTAGCTCCTAGACAGCTAATGCATGCTTCCCAAGCACCACCATAGCAACCAAAGAAACCACCATAGGTGAGACAATAGACTAGATAGGTTCAAAATTTTTGAGATAGATTGGATTAGACCCAGATGCTAGTGGGAGTGGGATAGGTGAGAGGTGATAGAAAAGACCTTGTACATAGGAGCAATAGCCAGTTGAGTAGGGAAATGAGGAGATTTAGGATCATCTTGGTTTGGAGGCTCAGGGAGGTGATCTCTTGGTAAAGACCTAGGATGCATTGAGGAGGGCCAGAGAGAGGATACAGGTTGTATAGCGATAGATTGGAGAGCTACAGATCCAAGTAGCTATTAGAGACTATTTGTAGACAAAAAGGAGGTAACAAGTTGTAGGCACAGACTATACTTAGAGCATAGATAGCTTTGACAGGCAGTCTTGACAATTTTAAGGCAAGATTTTGCACAAAAATTCCTAGGGAGCAATGCAAGAAAGTATAAAGAACTAGGAAAAGACTTAGAACAACAAATTTTGCAAAGGTTTCTCGCACAAGGACTTGTTTAAAGCTGTGTGAGGATGTGCTAAATAGACAAGAAAATAGGATTTTGACAAAAAGGATAAGGTTACAAGATCTTGCGTAGAGATTTGCATAGAGCTATGTGAAAACTTGGACATGGTTGTGTGAAGAAGTGCTAACTCAAAAGGTACTTGCATGAAATTTCTCAAAACTAAGTGCAAAAATAGGGAACAGACTAAAAACTAAGATTGAATTTTTGAAGAGATTTTGAAGGTTTCAGACTATTCTAGACAAATTATTGGTTGATTTGAATTTTTTTGATAGATAGCAAGGTTTTTTTTCAAATTTTTAGATAGCATTTGGTTTGAACAAGACAAGTGTTTTAGAAAGACACAAGAAGCAAGCAGTAGTTGCATATAGTCCAACTGAGGATAAGGCAATTGGGAGGGATAGGGAAGTCTTGACTTTTAGTTTGTTTTGACAGGTTTGGACAAGTTTAAGGCTCAATCACAAACATGCTTTATCCCTATAACCAAAAATGGTAGAGGAAGCAAAAGCTTTGTCCCACACTTATGTGCATGCATTCACCTCACATTGTTGTGTCATCCCACTAGAAGGCACTCATGTTTTTGGTGCATTCCAATAGCTCAATAACATATATAGTAAATGAACACCCTTGTCACAAGGTTCAAGTATGTATACCACCTTCCAACACCCAATTACATGCCTATGGTGAACTCTACAGGAGAGATTCTTCCCCCTCCTTGCATAAAGATTATGCCCCCCTTTGGAGGTGAACCAAGTAGAAACTAAGAAGTTTTTAATTGGCTTCCATTCATATTAATCCCTTATGGCTTCACAAGTGGAGTTCAGACCATAAGCCCACACCAACATCTGAAAGTGCACACACTTGACTAGCAAGACTAGGGCCAACACTAGCCTGTGCAACAGATAGAGCCTCCTCTTCATATGTGATATCGAGAATCAAGAGGAAGAAATTAATATGGCTTTGAAATATTTTTCTCTACAAAGCTTCTTTATTATAGTGAGTTGGAATCTTTGGCAAAAGGAGTGTGCTCATTTGGGTCATTCCCAGAGGTTAGATCACTTTGGCAAGCCCTCTAAGGGTTGACTTGGATTGGTGGTTTGGATCTAAGGGTCTTGGTTTTTTATTTCCCTTAAGGGGAAAGAGCATAACCCTCTACCTCATCACCTTGTCCAAACATGCAAGACATGTTAATCACCGAGTTAGCTTAATCGATCCAAACTTGTCCTTTCTCAAGATTATGATTTGCTAAAAGGAAATCATCATTCCTTCATAGAAGAGGACTTGTACTAGAGAACCACTAATTTTATTGCCTCCCTTGGATGTCATCTTTTAGAGGCTTCTCAATTTTTGATTTACCCTTGGTCATGATCTACAAGTGGTAAAAAGCATACTCCCCTATTCCCCTATCTTGTACTCTATGAAGTTCACAAGCCCTTATTATACTATGTGTGGAAAGAAAAAAGAAGACATGATGTTTATAGTGAGTTTAAAATTGGTCTTCGACATGCGTTTCTTTGGCAATCATCCTACAATCACAAAGTCAATACGTGTTTCAAGTTTTTAAAATAAAGATGTCTTCATTAAGTGTTCTACAAACCACTGTTATGTTGTAGAAAACTAGAAATCCAAAAGAAAAATGCTTCAAAGAAAACTTGTTAGTTGAATGTAGTGATAAACTAAATTCTACAAAACTGTATTTTGCATGGTGTTGCAAAATTTTGCATGAAATATTGCACAAGCTTGCGTGAGAAAATATTGTGCACTATGTGAGAAACCACACAATTGTGCACTTTTTCATAAGGAAGTGTAAAGAAAGGGGAAAAATCTTCAAATCTTTGTGCAAAAATGAGATTTCTATTGGAAATACAAATGGGAAATGTATACTTCTAAGAGGAGGTGAATTAGAAGTACTAATCTCTAATCAATCAAAATTTTAACTTTGAAACAATGTATGCATAAACATATTAAAATAACATGTAAATTAAATGCATCCAAATAAACACTTGACACCAGATATGATTACCTAGAAACCCTCTAATGAGAAGATAAAACTGGAGTGGGGATGACACCCACAATTCTTCACTACTGCAGCAATAAAGTTCACCTGTTAAGGTTACATAATTTGACCATTCTCATGATCTGCCCTGTGAAAGGCATGCCCTATTAAAGACTTACAAATAATTGTTACATCCGACACTGTTAAGGGATTTTAACACCTCATTAAAAGTGTACCTAGCTAAAGGACTTTAGAAAACTCACTTGGAATGTCACCCTATTAAAGGATTTCAGAATGACTATTAAGTCAACCTTAATATAAAGGATTTCATCTTGCTAATATAGTTGGTAGAAAGTATAGTAGAATGTTTGATCTGATAGAAATACAATCTAGTATTGCTGATTTTAGATCTCAATTCAATCCTTCTTCATCCTTTCTAATCTGATATGAAATTGTTGTATCCTTGATCCTCTATTCTGATAACTGATTCTGCAATTTTGTCCTTCTAAGTCACCTTGAATGTATACTAATCAATTCACCTCTTTCACTTCCTTCAAATCTTTGCTAACATCACTTCCTTGCATGGATTATCTAATGCTCTCTCTAACATACATTAAATTATGAGGATTTGTCTCTCTTTTTAAAGACTTTGGTGGCTTAGGGTCAGGTACGAGTCTACGATTGAGATTCATTCATTTTTTTGATTGGTTCATGTTGATCGCATAGGGAATCCAAATAGATTTGATCTTATCTTCAAAATTTTGAGATCTATCCATATGTCAGCTCAAAAATGGTTTACATAGTTGTTTATACCATCAAAAATAACTAGGTCAATTATGTATTACTTGGCACTTGATAATGCTGATGGTCAACACATACTATAATTTAGTTTGGCTTGACACTTGAACTTGCTTGGCATCTATTGTTCACTAGGCACTTGAACTACTTGGCACTTACTATTTACTTGAAACTTGATTTATTCGGCATCTATACATATTATACTCGGCATATGTTAGTAGCTTAGCATGAACTTAGTAAAAAGTTTAAGTGTGTTGACACTCAATTGTCAAAACTAATTTGTGATCAACAATCTCCCCCTTTGACATGAGTGGCAAAAATACTTAACTATGCATGATGATTCTAATCTCCTCGAGTATAATATACATTTAGTTCAACATATATACAAAACTTCAAAATTTGTTCAAAATTTTGTAATGAACCATATATCTCAAAATTTTGTGACTCCCCCTGAGTTTATGTGTCTTTTCTATATTCAAGATCTTCTCAAAGTAGATTTGACTCTTGTTGTTGCTCTTTGTCTTCAATCATTCTGATACTCTCTATCTAATATGTTCTGATATGTCATGTTTCTACTTTTCTTCTATTTTGTTTTTTATATCTCCCCCTTTCACATGTCTCCCCCTTGCATATTTGTCTCCATCTTTTATTGCCCCCTTTAAATATTTCTCCCCCTTTTTGACACTAATGTCAAAGGGTCTATACACTAATGTGTATTTATCCAAGAAGTTCTTATTCACTTCTATTACAATCTTGAGAGCAACATCCTAGTTGTCTATCTAATGATTTGATTTGGATGGCTATCTCTATTGTAAGGTGAACTAATCCATCCAAAGTTGAAAGATTAGGATCTTTCTTTAGTACTATTTCAGCATAGGCTAGTTCTTTTTTGTAATATTTCCATTTGAGGGGTCAAGGAGGCTTGAATCTAGACTAGTTTGGCTCTTGTGTTAGCCTCTTTTGTTGTTAGTACAACTAGTTCCTTTTGTGTGTGAAGGGTTGAATGAAAGTGCTTCTCACTTTGAGCTAGATTTTGTGGTAATTGCATACCAGATACTTTTAGGTTTCTTGCCAGACTCATAATCTTTTGGCTCATTTCTTGTGTGAAGAGTGTGGGGTCATGCAATTTGGTGTACAATGAGAATAAATCCTCAAGTACCTTCTTCACTTTTTCAATCTTTGTAGCCAATTCAACCTGTGACAATGCTATTCCACTAGATATATTCTCATTAATTTTACCTTGAAACTTCTTTTCAGACCATTCCATGAGTTCTACATTGGTTTCCTGGTCCTCATTTGTCACATGTTCAACAATATTTGAAAATTATCCAATATAGGCTTGGTTTCACTAGGTGTTTGCAAGCTAAATGCATCTAAAAAGATGTCTTTGATCTCATGTAGTGCTTATTTTTTCTTATACTCCTTTTTGAGTATTTCTTGATTCTTCTTCCTTTCTAATGCCTCCTGCATGATATTGATCTGTTCTAGGTTCATGGTTGCATAGTCATATTTTGGTATAAATATTTCCTCATCTAGTGTTGGGTCTCCATAGTGAAGTATCCTTGCAACCTTTTTTGAGATCAAGCTTGGTGCAAAAATCTAAAGTGGCATTGCATTAGTGCTCGGCTTTTGAAGGACTTTGGTAGGAGTGCCAGTTGTTGGTAAATTAACAAATGTCTAAATGGCTTCCTGCTCCTTTTCCTTTGGAATGTCCTTATCTTCTTTTTATTTTTCTTGATCAATCACAATTATCTATGGTGCACCTTGTGTTTGTGTAGTAGGTACATATACCTCTATTTGTCCTACTTGTTCCTTTGTGGGCTCCTCTGTAGTCTTAGTTTATTGTTCAATCATAACAACTTTGATTGTGGTATCAACCTTTGCTAATGTATGTTCTGATGCTTGCACTGGAGGTTGGCCACTAGCAGCTATAGGAATGGCAGAAGGTGGATCTTGTATATTCACCTTTTCCCTAGCTATGTCAGCTACTACTTTCTTTAACTCATCCACACTGACCAACACTAGATTATCACACAGTTAAGCCTATAATGTGGATTGGTCAAGTATCTTCTTTAGATCCTCTATATTTAGTGGATTGATGTTCTAAGTTGAGCTGTCAGGAAATATTTTACTTTTAATATGATTGTAGGTGTGTTTGTGTCATGTGGAGGGCTTAATGGTGGCAATTGTGTGTCTTGCACACTTTGATCTATTTGTTGCTCCTCAACTGTTTCCATTTCATCATTTTTCTATGGTGCCTCCTCTATTGTGTTACCTTCCTTTTCTTTCTCAATTTCACCTTCCTTATCATTTTCCTCATCTTCTCCATTGTTCCTTCTTTCAAAGGGATCCTCTTCTCCTTCCTTGAAAATAGTCAAGCCATATTTCAACTTCCACATTCGAGTGGACTTTTTTATAATGTCTTCAATCTTGTTTTGCAGTATGTTGAAGGCTCTATACTTTGATGCAAATTTGCTACCATATTTCTTGTTTTCTTTTATTATTTTCCCTTTTGACAATTCTAGCATCACTTGTGCCAATGTAGAGTCTCTTATTTCCTTCTCCATATTTAGGAAATAATGTCATCTATTCTCAACAATTGAATATTAATCTTTGGGCACGTATTATCAAATTCAAGAGGAGTATTCTTGAATTATGCCATCATGGCATACACTAATTCTTCAACCTTATTTTGATCTTCTCTACTCAATTTATTAAAATCAATATTTTTCAAAAAAATTAAGTCTGCATTATCCCTAACATTATCACAAATTTTTTCAATATTAGACTTGGGAGCATGACTTACCACTTTGAACTGGCTTGTGTCTTCTAACTCTGTCCTTTCATCATCAGATTCTCTTTGCACAACATATTTTCTCCTTAATTTCTTTTACACAATACCTTGTTGTTTAATAGTCTTCTTCTTCTCTTTTACTTGCTCCTTATCCTTTTGAGTGGTGACCCTTGTGGTGGCTATTACAGCTAGAGCAGTAGGCTTTGAAGGGCTTGGTTTTGCAATTTTCTTACCCTTTAGCTAAGCTATAGGTTGTGTCTTAGCTTTTCTCTTCTTTGGTTCTTATTTGGCTAGTGCTTCCTTGGCTTGTTCCTCCTTGGCACCTTCTTCTTCATCATCTTCACCCATACCTTGGGTTAAGGTAAGAGGTTCTTGGCCTTACTCTTTTTCTTCCTCTTCTTCTTCATCATCATCTTCATCATTTCCTTCAACTCCCTCACCAAATTTAGCTTTTAGCTTCTTCACAATTTTATCCTTCTTCTTTAGAGTTGAGGTAGTTTTCAACTCCATTTCAACCTTAGATTTGACAACATCATAATTACCAAAGATTTTTGTTGACTTATCAACTTCTTTGCCAATAGTGCAATGATAGTAGCTGATGTTTTGTCTATGTTAATTTCATAACCCAAAGGCCTTAGCCATCTCACTTTGGGTACTATGATCTAGATAAAAGTGTAGTCAATGTCTACAAAGAAAAAAATGTCATTGTAGTACTTCTCCTCTATGGAAAAAAGAATTCTTAGCCTCTATTTCATTGATTTCTTAAAGTCTTCAAAATAACTAGTCATCACTGACTCAAAATTGTCTCCCATTTGTTCAATGCACTGATTTATTTGCACAGTCACAAACCTATTGGTTTTCCATCCTACCTTACCAAAAGATGGGAATTTATTTTGAACATAGAAAATATGGAACCAAACTTATATTGAGCACTTTTAGATCTCCTTATTGCTCCTAAAATCTCCATTATTTTCTACAACTATAGCTTTGCCAGATCATAAGTATGATTTTTCTTAATAATCTTGTATCCTACAACAACTACAATTCATGGAACACTATTTAGTTGGCTTTATTGATAGAGTTTGTGTGATTTAAACCTCACAATAAATTCAAGTGGTTAATCCTTGATAGTATGAATGGTCATTCCTCTCTTGTTCCATTTTGCCCTTGTATTTTTCTCAATTTCTTCTTGAGTCACTTCTTAGGGTCTTGGGCCGATCTCGAGTTGGATATCCTATAACCCTATGTATAATCCTCTTTGATATTTTGATAGGTCCTCCTTCCAGCCATAGATATCCATCATGGATTTTTCTTAAGAAAATTCTTATCCATTCCATTTTGAAGAGAGTGGGGGAATCTAGGGCACGGGTTAGTCCCTTTCTTTCTAAAATTTTGAATTCTTCTTTCAAAAATCCATTTCCACATAATTTATCATATGCTTGATGAATTTTCATGTCTCCTATTCCTCCAACCTTGCAATTATAACACTTCCTTACATCTTAAACCATTACGACATTGGGTGGAATGACTAATAATGCACCTACTGAGTCATTTTTGTATGCAACCTTAGGAATAGCCCTAAAATCTGGTTGCTTTACCTCTTTACTAACCAATTTAACTTCAAATGGCTCCTTGTCATTAGGATTCTTAGAGCTAGAGGCCATTTTGAAAACTAGGGTTTCAACAAATATAAAACTACGTAACTACGTAACTCAACACGTGAAGAATACCTTTAGATTGATGAAATGATACTTGATCATTGTTGGAATATGTGCAAATACTTCAATCCTACTTGTTCTTGCTTGAAAATTGCTTCTTCACTCTTTTTCTCTCTTGCTCTATGTTTGTAATGATGAAAAATGAATGAAAATCTGCCTTATACCCTTTTAAAATATTGCATTTAATGTATGGTGCTTATGCAGTTGTAAACTCAACTTTTATGTAGTTTTTGTTTCAGTCGCCATCCATTGGTTTTACATCACTTGATGACTATTATAATTACCCTTACTTGGCTCTAATAAGAATTTTCTTCACTCAATAGCTACTACTAACTTAGCTTCAATTGACTTTGGATGACAACTCAACACACATTGGAATTTTACTCGGTAATTGGAGAGGATTTTTCACACTTGGCAATAAGATGAAGACTTAAAGTTTTAACCTTGGTTTTTCCTTGTTGAGTTGAATCTTTATTCATGCTAGTTTATCCTTTTTAGCACTAACTTATCTTGGAACTGATGTATGATAAAGCATTTAAATATCAGTCCACATACCTCTTCTTGCTTAGTTTGATGAAATGTAACCACCTATTCTTTTGGGTGAAGTGATCTCTTCATTTGATGTGTTGCATCCATCTTTATTCTTCCATGTTTTGTTCATCTCTCCTCTAATGTGCTCAACATCTACCTTTCCTTTTCCCTTGTTAAAATATGAGTTAGGTGCCTTTATCCTTTTTGGGCAATGCCTACTAATATGACTAGTCTTCAAATAGTTAAAGCATGTAGTTTGACTCAACCATCTGTTGTAACTAACACTCAAGTGTATTCTCATACAATTCTCAAGGATGTGTTCATACTCTTGATAATAAAGACAGATATGTCTTGTATTCCAATCCCAATTATAGGAATTTTCATAGCTTCTTCCCTTTGTTGACTTGTTTGATGACCATGTGGTCTTGGATCTGCATTCAAAAGCTCTGTGTCCAAACTTTTGACAATTGTAGAAACATCCTTCAAATTTTGGTGCATGCATGGTTCTAGTTATACATTCATGTGCCTGATGACATTATTTGTTGCACTTGTGACAATGAGTAAGGTTCTTTGGCTTAGCATTTTGACTAGCATTCTGGTTCCTGCAAACATTAAATGTATGTCCTTTCTTTCCACAATGATGATAAGTAGGTTTAGAATTCTTACCTTTATTGTTTCTTTCCTTAGGAGCTTTGGATGATTCTCCTTCTTTAGTGCTTGTGTAGCCCAGTCCTGGTGTGTCTTTACTAGATCTAGGAGATTTTAGTAATTTCTTAAAGTACTTGATGGCCTCATTTGGCTTGTTGAAACTTTCAACAAATACCTTTTCACTTTTCTATTCATTCTGCAATTGTTCATTCAGCAACTTCAATGTAGTTATCTCAATGTCTTTGACATTCAACTCAAGATGAGCATTCATCATTTGTCTTAGGGTGTCCAATTGCATGTTTGAGATCCTGGATAGTTCTAGTGACTTTTCTTCCAATCTATTTGACAAAATTGTTTTGTCTTCTTCAATCATGGTCTTGTCTTCTATAGCTTTCTTCTTTTGTTCAATCACCTCACATAGCAATATTGCTTGTGATTCTTGTTCCAACTTGAGATATTTGATCTCCTCAGCTTGTGCTCTATTCTTGTCTATAAGATCTACAATTGCTACATCAAATTCATAGGAGTTATCATCTACAAATAACTTTTTGGTGTT
Organism: Cupressus sempervirens; assembly: GCA_028749045.1. Classification (NCBI taxonomy): domain Eukaryota; kingdom Viridiplantae; phylum Streptophyta; class Pinopsida; order Cupressales; family Cupressaceae; genus Cupressus; species Cupressus sempervirens. The sequence continues at coordinate 434,030,228 of CM053784.1, read as the reverse complement.
AATCTCTTTGTACTGAGTGTCATTTTCTACTATAGCAATCTCTTTCTTTCTCTTTGGTGAACTTCTCAAGGCATCTCTAGCTTCATTTAGTTGTTGTAGTAAGAGATGTATCTCAATCTCTTAATTTTTAATGGTCTTTCCCAACTTGTAAACTTCCATCTCAAGATCTTTTCTCCAAGCTGTAAGGCTTCTCCTGATGAGAATATAGCTCTGATACTAATTGTTGGAAGTACAAATGGGAAATGTATACTTCTAGAGGGGGAGGTGAATCAGAAGTACTAATCTCTAACCAATAAAACTTTTAACTTTAAAAAAATGTATGCATAAACATATTGAAATAATATGTAAAGTAAATGTATCCACATAAACACTTGACACCATATATATTTACTCAAAAACCCTACAATGAGAAGGTAAAACTGGGGTGGGGATGACACCCACAATTCTTCACTACTGTAGCAATAAAGTTCACCTGTTAAGGTTACCTAATTTGACCATTCTCATGATTTTCCTTATGAAAGGCCTACCCTATTAAAGGCTTACAAAGGTTTGTTAGATCTCACCATATTAAAGGATTTTAACACCCTGTTAAAAGTGTGCTTGGCTAAAGGACTTTAGAATACTCACTTGGAATGTCACCCTGTTAAAGGATTTCACAATAACTATTAAGTCAACCTTAATATAAAGGATTTCATCCTATTGATATATTTGTTAGAAAGTACAATACAATATTTGATCTGATACACTTACAATCTAGTATTGCTGATTTCAATTCAGTCCTTCTTGATACTTTCTAATCTAATATGAAATTGTTGTATCATTGATCTTCTATTCTGATAACTAATTCTACAATTCTATCCATCTTCTAAGTCACCTTGAATGTATACTAATCAATTCACCTCTTTCACTTCTTTGCTAGTATCACTTCCTCACATGCATTCTCTAATGCTCTCTCTCACATACATTAAATTATGAGGCTTTGTCTCCCATTTTAAAGACTTTTGTGGCTTAGGGTTAGGTATGAATCTATGATTAAGATTCATTCATTTTTCCCACTTAATTCCTTCCATTTTCTAATTAGTTTCATGTTGATCACATAGGTAATCCAAATAGATTCAATCTTATCTTCAAAGCTTCAATATCTATCCATATGTCAGCTAAAAAATGGTTTACGTAGTTGTTTGTGCCATCACAAACAACTAGGTCAATTATGTATTACTCGATACTTGATAATACTAATGCTCAAAAAATACTATAATTTTGTCTAGCTCGGTGCTTGAACTTACTAGACATTTATTGTTCACTCGACACTTATGATTTACTTGGCATCTATACATATTATACTTGACATATTTTACTAGCTCTACATGAACTTAGTAAAAAGTTTAAATGTGTTGACACTTAATTGTCAAAACCAATCTGAAATCAACAATTTCTCGTGTGAAAATCTAGAAATCTATATGGACAAATATGACAGAAACATTAAAAATGCATAAAAAGAGAGCAGATGAGGCCAAAAAAATTGGTTTCTCGGCCCCAAGGTGGGTACTTGAAATGTATGCATGAATAGCGGGCCTCGAATTCTCACACACACTTCAACATAGTCTTTACCTAAGAGATCATCCTAAAATGAACATCGAATTTTTCCATCTGAGTAATCTAAGTAGCACAAGTTGTTGCCTTCTAACTAGAAGGATTTTGCCTTTGCTCTTGACTGAGAAGTGGACAACCATACCTTTTAGTATGAAGGATTTATGAAACTAAATGGTAATACAATTAATCTAGATGAGAGATGAAATTAATCTAATAATAGATAAAACAAATTAAACTATATGATTGCATTTTAATCTATATGATATTAAAGCTAAGAAATGAAAGCTATGAGAATATTAAGTAAATGAGTATTCAATTCAACAGTAGTTTGATACAATTCAAATTCCAACCTCTGTAATGAGGAATTAGAAGCCCCTTAAATATAATTCCCACAATCAATGGCTAGGATTAAAGATGATATCTAGTTAGGATGGAAAATTCCCAGTGTAGGTGAGGTTAACTAACTCAAATCTTGAGTGTTAGGGAGAGTTAATTGAAATTCACATGAGTGTGAGAATAAGTGGATTAAGTGAATTCCAATTTGAGAGATAGATCACTTAGAATTCCCATTCCTAAACTAAAGAGAAGAATTTAGAAGATTATTTAATTTAATAAAAGGAGATATGACCTCATAAATGCATATTTTAATTAATTGAGTAATTAAATCCATTAATTAAAGTGAAGCAATTATTAAATTAAATATATTTAATTCATTAGTACATTAGCTCTAGGAGATAATTTAATTTAATTAAAGCATGAACACTTTAAATTAAATCTAATCTAATCAATAGGTTTAATGTAGCTAATTTGAGTCAATACTTTAGGAATTAAATAAATAATGTGATTAATGTAGATTAGGGTTTTTTGCATCTGACGATTAAGTCAAGTAATGAGAATCAGAATGAGAATTTCCTATTGACATAGGACTTTAGGGTAGATCAAATAGACCATAATTGGTTAACATGGAAATGTGCCAATTTTTGGGTATTACAAGCAAAAACCTATCAAGCCATACATATGTTAATATAGAGGCCAGTTGACCTAGATAGGTCTAGGGAAGATTGAGCAGTGGAGAGGCCATTTAGATGAATTGGCAGTGGTAGTATGGCAGCCCTAGAGAGAGACAGAGGATTGGGATGATGCATCATAGGAGTTGGGACACATGTTCACTTCTCAACCACTGATAAGTCACTTTGTATAGATTATGGAGAGATTCCCACTAACTCATGTATGGTGATAGTATGGGTGGCTACAAAATATATCATAAGAGTACTATTCATACACATAACTGACAATAGATTTGGACCATGGGTGTTCCTCGAGATTAGATCCAGGTAGATCGATGATTGATGTGAACAACTTGGTTATGACATAGTGGGATTACCTAGTGGCAGTTGTAAATGGAGGGATGACTCCTGCATATCAGACATATTTTGTGAGTCTTCCTTTCTTGTAGTTTATAAATCTAGTGGGAATGGCCATACCTATCCAACTAGTATAGGCACCAGAAGGACCACTATAGTAGCCCCAATAGGACAAAGTTAGACATAGGACCTACCATATATTCCTCCTCATTAGATGAGAGTGGACCCAAGTGTTGGTGGGATGGGATAGGTTAGAGGGGGCCTTGAGATGAGATTGGTTCCTTAGGGGCCATCAAAGGAGATACATAGAGGCCTAACATAGAGGAGAAATGGCCAACTAAGTAGGGTGAGGGAGACAAGGAGATGTAGGACCAACTTGCTATAAGGCCCAGGGTAGAGATGTTCTAGCACAGACCCAAGAGGCCTTGAGGAGAGCGAGAGAGTGAGTGCAGAATGCATAGCAGTAGTTAGGAGATTTTCATATATAGGTTACTATTAGCCATGATACCCAAATAGTAGAGTGGTATCAAGAGATTTGTGATTTGCGGGGGTAGCTAGAGCTAGCGACTCAAAGATCAGAGTAGCAATAGGATGAGATTCAGCTATAGTCAGCTAGAGTAGCTTACTATTATGTAGTATATGCAAAAATAGTGCTAAATGAGGCGAAGAAGGTGCCTCAATTTTCTTAGTATACATGAGAGTTAGGGGAACATAACCTCTAGTGAGACCAAACATGCCTCCTCCACTGCCAGTGGGAGGTGAGGGGGAAGGAGAGAGTTAGATCATATTTATTTTAATTTTGATTTGGCTATGTATCGATTGGTGTGCCAACACCATTTTGTACCATTTTGAGATCAAAAGTACTTGAGTAGCATCCATTTTTACATTTATGTACACTTTTGACTTGATATATATATGAGATTTTTTATTCAAGTACCATTTTCACTTGTCATCTTTCTATTTTTATAGTTTGTGGTACATGAGATATTTATGCTATGGTTTATGAATGAAAATATGATGTGATGTATGGATGAAAATTTGATATGATGTATGAATGTAGTGTAGATGAGATTAATCATGATAGCATGTATGAAATACAAAAATTTAAATGAATTAACATCTCATGTAGTGTTCCATGTATTTGTTAGTAGTGATAAGTATTCCATGAAGATTGAGAGGATGAACCAAAGAACCAAATGTTTGTGTAGCTGTGGAGAATCATGATACTTTGAAGAAGCCAACAATCCCTCAACACAAAGGATGCAAGTAGATCTATGATTGAACCATGTGTTTATGCAATGCAACCCTATGCTAGATGCAACCTTAAGTCTAGTTACCAAGCTTCGATAATTATCATCACTGAGCATTTAGCTAAATCCCACATGTCATACAACTCCTAATGACATTGCAATCATAGAAATATGAATATGACACATGTTCTAGTTTTGTTAGGATTAAATATAAGCATTCAAGGCACAAGAAGCTAGAATGACTAGAACATCTATCCCTTTTAATGTAATAAGTGAACATAAGCATCATGGCATAAATGCTAGAATGACCAAAATGTTTCTTGCATGTGGAGAAACTAGACACATGAGAGATACTTCTTATGTTAAGTGATCAATAAATATTTTTTCCACAATGACCCTTGCATTCATAACCTAAGATAGAAGTGAGCTAGGCATACTTGTAATGTACTTCACTTAGCAAGACAAGTATCACTATAACATAGAAAATTCACTCAAATGAGAAAGGAAAAGAACCAACCTCAATGAAGAGTCTATATAAAAGGAGTCAAGGTACACACGACCATCCAATATGAGATAGAGGCTCTTATAGTGGACAACCCTTTTATATAGACATTTCAGATTAGTGGAACTAGACCATCAAATAGAAAACAAAGAAAAGATCATGCCCCTAGTCCTCGCTTCTCTAGACAAAAGTGACATCATTTCATTTTCTATGTTATAGGATTGATGTCAAGTGTCAATTTTTAGAACATGTATGAAAGAAATATCTTCAATAGGGCGACAATAGTAGATGGACATAGTGAGAACAATTGGTGACTGAAGTCAAAGAAGAATCTTCAGTAATAAGAACCTTAGTAGGAAATTGAGCAATAGTAGGTAGACACAAGTAGGACAACTAGTAACTAATGCAAGAGGGATCTTCCATGAGAGGGATCTCAAAAAAAGTGACATGAGTGATAGTAGGAAGATGTAGTAAGAACAACTAGTGATTGACATGAGGGATATTTTCAATGAGAGGAATCTCAAAAGTGACACAAGCAATGATAGATAGACATAGTTAAAACAACTAGTGACTAATGTGAGAGAGATTTGCAATGAAAGGAATCTCAAAAGTGACACAAGTGATAGTAGTTAGACCCAGTTAGGACAATCAATGACTATCATGAATGAGATTCCTATGATACTGTAGGGTGTTGCCCCCAGGTTATGACAAGATTCAATCCATGGATACATGAGCGAAAGAAACAAACTAAAGTAGGAAAGCAACTATACATGAGCCAGAAGATGCATTGCAAGATATAGAATTGGGGAACAAGAGGTGCCTATTTACAAGGTTTTCACCTTCTTGGTAGGAATTCTCTCTTTTTTTTCTACCATGATGCCTATTTGTTAGGTTTTCATCAATGACATTTTTTTTTCTTTTTCATTTTTTTGTATTTTTGTATTTTTGTATTTTTTTCTCTTTTTTGTATTTTTTGATTCTATTTTGTATTTTTTCTCTTTTTCTATTTTTTAGTATTATGAAGGTGCCTATTTCTAGGTTTTCACCAAACTAATATTTTTTTAAGACTTTTTGCAATTTTTAGATTTTTTTAGGACATTTATATATATGTAGAGAGCTTTTGGAACTAGATTAGCTATAGAACCACTTCAAATGGAGAGTGTTGATAGGCTCCTTAAGTACCTCTCCCTTGACTATAGAAAGTTGGTAAGCACCGAATCCAAACACTATAGTGACTATGTATAGACCAAGCTAGTTAGGTTTGAACTTCCCTTTTCCTACCCATTATTGTTGATTCTTAGAGTTTTCTCTTAGAATAAGATCACCTAGTTGGAAGTCACATGGCTTAACTTTCTTATTGTACCTTCTGGACATACACTACTAATAAGTTCAAAGATAATCACATGCCACTTGCCAACATTCATCTAATAATTCTAGCTCCTGAAGCTGAGATATTATATAGTCATTATCAGTAATGATATCCTTCATGGAGATTCTCAAAGTAGTAATATCAAACTTGATGGGAAGAGCAACATCTACTCCATATACTAAAGCAAAGGGCATTGTACCCATTGGAGTTCTAATACTTGTTCTATAAGCCCATAAAGTTGAATTAATCTAAAGGTACCAATCCCTTCCTAATTTGTTAACTGTGTGATGCAAGATCTTAAGGATCACCTTGTTGGATTCCTCTACTTGACCATTAACCTTAGGATAATAAATAGAAGACCAATGTTGTGTAATTCTGAACTTTTTGCATAACTCCTTAAAATTCTTTTTTTAAATTGTCCTTCATTTTAAGTAATAATGGAGGAAGGTACACCATACCTACATATGATGTAATTCATGATGAATAGAGCTATAGTTTTTCCATTTTCTATAGAGAGAGGGAGTACCTCTACTCACTTAGTGAATTAGTTTGTAGTTATAATAATGAACTTGTGTCCATTTGAAGAAGATGGGTGAATCTGACCCACAAGATCGAAGGCCCATTGTTGGAATGGCCATAGTGTGATAGATGGAATTAGATCCTTGGTTGGAACATGAACTATATTCCCATGGAGCTAGATTGTTTGTAGGACTTGGAGTATTTGATTACCTCTTGCTCCATATTCAGCTAATAATAACTAGTTCTAATAAGTTTACAAGCTAGTGTCAAGCCATTAGAGTGAGATTTGTAAATTCCCTCATGGATGTTGATTAATTCACATTTGGAATCATTGGATTCTAGAAACCTAAGGAGTGTTCCATTGTGACCTCTCCTAAATAAGTCATCAACAATAATAACATACTATGAAGTATTACGAATAAGGTGACATTTTTCATTTTGGGTTAGATTGTCTAAGATGGTTTAGTCATGCAGATAGGAGTATATATGGTGGTAGTAGGATGAATCATGTCCTATAATAGAATAGATTATCCAAGATTTCGGGGAGTTATAGACAGGGTAGAGTTATAGATCATCATTCCTTGGCATCTGTAACATGGAAGCAAGAGTAGCCATAGCATCAACCACTTTGTTGTCTACTTGAGGAACTTGTTGAAAAGTGATATGAACAAAGTATATCTTTAGGCTATCCACCATGCATTTATAAGGGATCAATTTCTCATCCTTTTTTTGATATACATCATTGACCTGGTTGATTATGAGTTGGGAGTCACCACAGATGTTTAATTCATCCACTCTCCATTCAACTATAATCTTCATGCCATTAATGAGAGTTTCATATTCTACAATATTTTTTGTACAAGGAAAAAAAATCTTGTACACCTTAGGAAGTGAATACCTCTATGTTATTATGAATAGTAGCCCAACATCATATCCCTATTGTGTGAAGGAACCATCAAAGAACATCACCCAAGTTTGGTGTGTAAGCATTAGAATTGATTCATTAGGAAAGCCATTGTTTAGCGAAAGAAGACTCTACATTGGTGGCTCTACTAACTAATCATAAATTGCTTGTCCTTTGATAGCCTTCGATTAAACATATTAAATGTTAAACTTGCTCAAGATCATGATCCACATAGCCAACCTACCTGTTAGAGTTGCCTTGCTAAGTATTTCAGTGGATCAATTTTAGCAACCAGTCATGTAGTATGGGTAAGCATGTAGTGTCTCAACTTCTGGGAAGCAAAGATTACTACCAAGCAAGCCTTCTCAATGATACTATATTTGATTTCATAGGAGATTAGTGTATGACTCAAATAGTAAATAGTTTTTTCCTTGTTATCATTGTCTTCTTGAGCTAGCAAGATACACAGAGATGTCTCGGTTGTTGAGATGTACAAAATAAGAGGCTTCCCAAAGATAGGGGCATCAAGATTGGTGGATTAGCAAGGTATTGCTTTATCTATGTTAGACTCTGATCATAATCTTTAATCCAATTATATTTCACACCTTTATTTATAGTCTTGGTAAATGGTGATGACCTATTCACCAGTTGTGAGATGAATTTGCAAATGGATTTAAGTCTTCCTTATAAGCCCCTCTTTTGACTGATATTATAGAGTGGAGGCATGTCCATGATTTCTTGAACTTTCTCTAGATCAACCTTGATTCCTTTTGTAAACATAATGTATCCAAGTAGTTTTCTAGATGTTAAACCAAATATGCACTTCTTGGGTTTAAGTCTAAAACTACATTTCTCTATGCGATCCAAGATAGGTCCCAAATCTTGAAGGCGAGACTTGTATTTTGTGCTCTTAATTGAGGCATCATCTAAATAGCCTTCCATGGTCTTATGCATCATATTATGGAAAATTGTAGTGACTACCCTTTGATATGTGGTACCAACACTTTTAAGACCAAATGACATTATGTTCCAACAAAAAGTTCCCCATGCACAAGTGAAAGAAGTCTTTTCTTGATCTTCTGATGCAATTTTGATCTAATTATAACCAAGAAATCCATCCATGAGTGATAGCATCTCATATCCTACTATCATTTTCACTATCATATCAATGTTAGGGAGTGGAAAATCATCCTTCAAACATTCTAGGTTTAGATCTTGGAAATCTATATAGACTCTAATAGATTTTTCATACTTGGAGATTGGAACAATGTTGGAAATCCATTTAGCATAATAAATAACACTAATAAAACTAGCTTTTAAAATCTTTTCCAATTCAGCTTTGACAAGTAATGCAACATGAGGATGCATTTTCCTAAGTTTCTATTAGACTAGTTTAACTCCTGGTGCAATAGACAAGTGATGCATTATGAGATTGAGATCCAAACTGGCATGTCTCTGTATGTCATGCAAAGTTTATCTTTTTCTCTTGGAAGAAAGCAATGAATTCCTCTTTTTCTTCTAGAGATAGTGACTATGCAAGATGTATCATTTGAGGATGCTCCTCTATTCCTAAGTTGAGAAATTGTGTTGGTTCTATCAACATTGATGATCTTTCTTGAAAATGACTAGGAAGCACATCAAAATTCTTGTCTGTAGGCACCTTAGAGAGGTTTTCACCCTTGGATATGTCTTTGATTTTTACTATTTTAGTTTATGAAACTACCACAATGTGGTTTGCACCATTCTAGAATTTGAGGACTTCACTAGATGCATTGGAATTCTAGTCTATGAGCTTGGGATAGGTGAGTGAAAGATATGTGGTGGGTTTTATTGCATTCATGATATAATCATTAAATTCTTGGACAAGCAATTCAAGACCTAGAGTGGCTTCATCCACAAGTGTGTTCGAATGCCTTTGAGTAGTAACATCATTAATCAAAGACTCTAGGACACTAGTTGGATAGGACTCACCCAAACTAATCCTAGAAGATTCACCTACTTTGAGGAGGTTTTCATAGACATGAACTTGATCTATGTCTTTTTTTGTAGTTTCATTTGGGAGAGAGTCAAATTCATACTCTCAAGAATCTGGATTGCATGGAGATAGACTATAGAATTTCCCAATAGTGATGGGAACAAATTGTCCTTCATCATCTAGATTTTTATATTGATAATCAATGAGTAAAGCATTACTAGACTCTCCTTTCTCTTGTTGGATATGGGGAGAATCAGTAGTGTCCTTGGAAGGATCACTATCACCATCCATAGTACTAACACATGGTATAAAGTCATATGGTTTTGCAAAGAATTTAACTAGATCATTAGGGATTTGATAAGGATAAGAATCCTCAACTTTAGCATTGTCTTCATGGTCATCAAACTTAGCTTGTGACTCATGTTTAGATGAACTCTCAAGATTTGGTATGAATTTATTAACCCGTAGATGGTAGGGAATCTTCTTGAAGCCTAGAATAGATGTATGTTGATTACTTCTAGCTATTGCTTTGACAGGATCAATCAGACCTTTTTTGTTGCATCCAATAGGACTAGTCCCCTTGTAGCCAAATTTTTTCATGAGTTTAAGACCTAGACCATACTTTCAAGAGTAATTTTATGACATTGTTCTGTGAGGTTAACTAGAGTTTCCTCTTTGTATATCTATGTAGCAACGGCTCTATTTTCACTTTCCTCCTCAAGAGGGATAGTATCTTTAACAAAGGTACCATTATCCTTAGTTTGAGGTGTCAATAAAAAATGTTTCTTTACTTTATATGGTCTTCCATAATGATAGGGAGACTCAAGAAGAGATGTCAAAGAAAAAACTAGTTCTATGTGATATTCACCCAGTCCAATTTCTTTTAGCTTAAGTGACTGCTCAATTTGCTTCAACATGTTATCACGATGGTCTATAGATTCCCTATTATTAGGTACAAAGTTTTCAACAAATTTTAGCATGGTATAGGTATAGCTACTACTTGTGGGTATGGTGACTTTAGGGCCATGAAATGGGAATTTTATGCATTGATGGTAAGTGGAAGGCATAGCTTGCATCTCATGTATCCATGGTCTTCCTAGAAATATGTTGTAAGCTAAGGGAATATTGAGGAATTGACAAGTGAAATCCCTTTGTATAGGACCAACATAGAGAGGCAACACCACAAGACCTAAATATTTTCACTCAACTTTATCATATGCTTTGATAGTTATCTTGCAACGGGGATCAATGGACTCTTCAGAATAGTCCAATTGTTTAAGCATAGTAGCAAAGACAATGTTTAAACCAGCTCCATTATCAATGAGCACCCAATGGACACATTTATAGTGTATCATGATCTCAATTTGTAGAGGTTTATTATGTGGATGACTCAGTGAATTGTCATCCTCCTCAAAGAAGGACATATAGTAAGGTGAGGTTAGATGACATACCATAGATTGGAACCTCTCAAGATCAAGATCTTGAGGTATGTGTGCCTTAGCAAGGGCTTTGTCAAGAACCTAACTATGAGTAGGAAAGATTTTGAGTAGTTCAAATATCATGATTTGAGCATTAGTTCACTTTAACTAAGTGAGGATATTGTAGCTAGTAGCCGCAAAAGTTGTTACAATTTTTTTTCCTTTATCAAATGAACTGACAAGAGGTTTGTCTTTCTGTTGTTCTAAATTAGGAGTAGAAGGCCCAGGGCCTTTAAGTACCAACTTAGCAATGAAATGCATAACAATATTGGCACAATATTGTGATGGTTCATTGTTAGATGTATTAGAAGTAGGGTCCCTTAAGACAAATGGTGTCTTAGGTTTACTTTTGTCTTGCTTGCGCTTGATGGTGATAACATCAGAATACTCAACATCCATAGGTTCAACCATGTGGACTATCTCATCATCATCATTAGAGTACTATAGTTGAACTTGTTATGAAATTCCTATTTTGAGTTTTCTCCTTTTTCATAAGATGGGAATGGCTCCTTGAAAGCCTTGTGATCTATGTTCTTGTTATGTCCATCCACAACAATGTCACCATCACAAATTTGGTCTTGGATTTTGTGATGAAAGTTAATGAAATTGCTAGTTTTGTGACCTTTTTTTATGGTGATATTTGCAAAATGTGATTTCATTCCACCATGGTGGTCATGGTTGTGGATCATAAGGATGAGAGTTATCCAATGGAGTTATCTAAAGGTTCACCAAGAGGTGTATATTCTTCTTTTAGGTGTGTGACCTAAGATGAGTTCTTTGGTTTGTTTCCAAATATCTTATTGTTACAAGGAAGTTTCTCAACATTCTTGGATGCTTTAAGATTTTCTATAAGATTGAAAGCTACCTTAGCAAGTTTAGGAGTAATTTTTTCAACAACTTTATCATTTACAACCTCTCAATTTTTGTTTAGATACTTGGATTTTTTCTTACTAGAGGTGGATCCTTATTTAGTGTCCTTTTGAATGGTTAGTTCACCCTTTTTGACCATGAATTCCTCAATATGGATAGCTTGTGTGACCATACCTTCAAAGGTTCATGGACCTTGAAGTTGAACTCCATACCCAAAATCAAGTAGCAGATTATTAGTGAAGATGTCAAGATTTTCTATTTCAAGAATCTTTCATGAATATTTGGTGTCGAGTTGTCTCCATCTCTAAAGGAATGTGAGGAAAGGTTCCCCAACTTTTTGTTTAAGGTTACACAAGTCTCATATGTTAACTAGTTGTTATATGTTGTGGGAGTAGTATTGGACAAAAAGGTTAGCAATCTCATCAAATATTTTGATCGAAGTAGGCAAGCATGAAAACTACTCCATAGCCTGACCACCTAGACTTCTTTGGAATAGATGCATGAGATATATCTATTTATGCATAAATTTCATAGAAAAGGTACTGAATTCCTACAAATGATTTTGGGGATCGAAAGTTCCAAAGCATTTATCATACTTAGGTAAATCAACTCCTCCTAGAAAAGGAGGTATGTTTGTACTCTTGTGAAAAGGAAATGGACAAACAAGATCTAAGGTGTATGTTTTTGTAGGTTTATCTTTATTATACATCATTTGGGTTAAATGTTCCTACATGATTTTTAGTCATTTTTTCAATTTGGATACTTCAATTTCTTCTTCAAGTGTAATGATAGTTTCAATGTTAAAGTGATGAGGTAGCTTGGCTCACTCTTGAGAAAGTTTGAGAAAGTATTTGTCTTTCTCTTCATTAAGAAAAATTTCCATGACTTTCTGGAAGTTTTTGTCCTTACAACATTTTTTGATGTGTTCAAGAAGTATTTCTACCTCTTCCTCATTCTCATCAATAAAAGGTTCCTTATGTCATTCATTCCTATGTTGATCTTGGTCTCTACTATGTTCTCCATGTTTTGGTTCTTGATCAAACATTGTAGGAATGTGATAAGTTTTAGTGTATGTTGGTTGGAAAGGTCCCCTGAATAAGAATTCAGCTATGTTATTTGGAGACATATGACCTTTTCTAGTTTTAGGATTCTCTTGATATAAGGGGTTCCTGGTTATTTGTAAGTTTATAGAAAACATTCTCTGAACATGAGGTGATCTAATAGGTGAAGGAGATCATGAAGACTCCTCATTAGAAGAACTAGAGATAGACCATGTTTAAATTGAGAAGCAACCTTTGCTGTGATTATGACCCTTAGCTCTACCTCGTCTAAGCCTAAGGGGATAAAACACATTTCCAATTCTTGTTTCCATAGTCATAGAAAAGGACAAAAAGTGAAATCCTAGACAAGGACCACACTAGAACATAGTCTCAAAAAGTAAGATAAGAGTGTTGTATACTTAGGTATGAGTCATTTGAGTAATGGCTAGAATAACCAAACATTATGACTATTTTGACATGAATTATGAAAAACATGAAAGGACAAGGATAAGATAATTGAGAGAGGATACTATTCCATGTGTAGATCACAAGTTGTTAGCTAAGCAAGAAATCATTGTTTAACACTATTTATAGACAAAGAATTGGTAAAGTATTACAGATACAGATTAGACTTAGAGCATAGATAGCTCTGGTAAATAGATTGACATTTTTTAGGACACAATCCCGCATGAAGATTCCCTAGGAACTACATGAGGAAACACAAAGAAGGATGCAAAGATTTACAATAGTGATTTTTCATTAGTTTTCTTGTGAGGGGACATGTATAAAGCCACATGAGAATATACTAGATTGATAGAAAGATGGGATTTTTTCATAAAAAGATAGTGTTTTGCAAAATCTCATGTGGAGATTCATAAAGGGTTGCGCAAGGTAATGCTAACAAGGTATTTTATTGCATGAAATTTTGTAGAATTGAGCATGAGAATCTAGACAAATTGACAACTTTGACTAGATTTTGAAGATATTTTTCAAGTTTCAGATAGTTCTGGATAGATTGTTGATTATGTTTATAGATTTCAAATAGGTAGCAAGATAGTTTAATTTTTGGACAACATTTGGTTTTCAAAAAGATAGTTTTTTTTAGATAGACATGGGAAGCAATCAGTAGTTGCAAACAATCCAACCGAGGACAAAGCAACTTAGAGGGATGGGGGAATTTTGACCTTCAACTTTTTTGATAGGTTTGGACAAGTTTAAGACTTGAAAAAGACACGCTCTATCCCTAAAACCAAAAAATGGTAGAAAAGGAAAAACCTTTGTCTCACAACTTATGTGCATGTGCTCACCTCAAATAGCCATGTCACCCCACTAGAGGGCACTCGTGTTTTTGGTGTATTCCAAGGGCTCAATAACATATACACTAAATGAACACCCTTGCGATAAGGGTCAAGCATGTATACCACCTTCTAATGCCCAAGTACATGCCTATGGTGAGTATCTATAGAAGAGAGTCTTCCCCCTCCTTGCACAAAGATTATGCCCCCTTTCAGAGGTGAACTAGGTAGCAACTAACTAAGAGGTTTTTACTTGGTTTCCATTCATATTAACCCCTAGTGGGTTCACAAGAGAAGTTGAAGCTAGCAGCCCACACTAGCATCTGTAAGTGCACACACTTGACTAGCAAGATTGATGTTGGGACTAACTAGTGTAGTTTACAAAGCCTCTTCTTGATATGTGATTTCAAAATGAAGAAGAGAAAATTAATATGTCTTTAGAATATTTCACTCAACAAAGCTTCTTTATTATAGTGAGTTGGAATCTCTGGCAAAAAGAGTGTGCTCACTTGGGTCATTCCCAGAGGTTGGATCGCTCTAGCAGGCCCTCTAAGGGTTGACTTGAACTAGTGATTTAGATCTAAGGGTCCAAGTTTTTGATTTTCCTTATGGGGAAAGAGAATAATCCTCTACCTCATCACCTTGCCCAAACACACAAGACATGTTAATCACTGAGTTATCTTAATTGATCTTGACTTATCCTTTCTCAAGATTTTGATTCCTTGAAATGAAATCATCATCCCTTTATAGAAAAGACTCATACTAGAGAACCAATAACTTAATTTCCTCCCTCAGGTACCATCATTTAGAGGCTTCTAGGTTTCTAATTTACTCTTGGGCATCACTTCCAAGTACTAAAGAGCATACTCCCCTATTGCCCTGTCTTGCACCCTATAAAATTTACAAGCCCTATTTATACTATGTGTGAAAAATAATAAAAGAAGATATGATGTTTAAGTGGGTTTGAAATGAGTCTTTGACATGTGTATCTTTGACAAGTGTCCTGCAATCACACAATCAATACATGTTTCAAGTGTTTTAATAAAGGTGTCTCCAATGAGCATCCTACAAACCATTGTCAAGCTGTTTGAAAACAAGAAACTGGAAAGAAAATGCTTTAGAGAACACTATTATTCAAAAGCATAATGATAAAAATGAATTCTAAATATTGCCTTTTGCACATGTTGATGCAAAATTTTGCATGAAATCTTGCATAGGCACACACGAGAAACCATGCATTTATACACTTTTTCATGCCATGAAGTGTAATGAAAGAGGCAAAATCTTTAGTTCTTCATGCAAAAATGAGATTTCTTGTGCAAAAGTATGGAAAATTGTATAGATGTCAGCAATAGAGTAATTAAAAATGTAGAAAAATAGAATAAATGAGGCTAGAAAACTTGATTTCTCGGCCCCATGGTGGGTTCAAAAAATGTATGCATGAAATGTGGGCCACTCATTCTCACACACACTTAAATAGGGTCATTACTTGAGAGATCATCCTAGAATAAATATGAGATTATTCATTTGAGTAATCCAATAGTTTGACTTGTTGCCTCCTAACTAAATGGATTTTTTCTTTGCTCTCAGAACAAGAAGTGGGCAAGAAGACCTCTAGTATGAAGGATTTATAAAGCTATATGAGAGTGCAATTAATCTATATGAAATTCATTTTAATCTAATATCAAAGAAAAGAAAATTACACTATATGAATGCATTTTAATCTAATATAATATTAATATAATAGAAAATGCGAAAGCGATGAAAGTATAAGTGAGTGAATATTCTAGAATTAGTTTGATGTAATTCAATTCAACCCCTGTAATGAGGAATTGAATTCCTCTTAAATGTCATTGTCAAAACCAATCAATAGTAGAGATCAATTAGGATGACGGTCAAGATTGAATATGACATTTAGTCGGAATAGAAAATTCCTTGTGCAAGTGAGGTTAAGTAACCCAGATTGTGAGTGTGATGGATAGTTAAGTTAGTTTCACCTAAGTGTGAGAACAAGTTGATTAGGTCAATTCCAATTTGAGAGGTGGATTACTTAGAATTCTCATTGTTGAACTAAAGAGAATATTTGAAAAAAATATTTAATTTAATAAAATAGGATATGACCTCGTAAATGCATATTTTTAATTAATTGAATAATTAAACCCAATAATTAAAATAAGGATATCATATCATTAAATTAAATATGTTTAATTCCTTCACACATTAGCTAAAGAAGTAATTTAATTTTATTAAAATATGAACACTTACAATTAAATTAAATATGATCAATAGCTTTACTGTAGCTAATAGATACTTAGGAATTAAATAAAGAGTGTGATTAATGTAGATTAGGGTTTTTTTACATCTAACACTTAGGTCAAGTAGCAATAATTATAATGAAAATTGCCTAGTAAAATAGGACTTAGAAATGATTGAATAGACTAGAATTGGTTAACATGGAAATGTGCCCATTTTTGGGGTATTATAAGTACAAATGTTTAGTCCCACTCCTCCATCTATCAAGACATGTCTGACCTTGGCATTATAGATAAAGACTTGAAGATGAAGAGGGTCATTATGGTTGGGTTTTTCCTTAGGAATATCTCAGGGGGGAAAGGTGATATGCTATGATGTGGATATGTTCCCAACCATGTCCTAGAACTAGTAAACATCAATGTTATTTGGTACTACAAACTCTTTTAAAGCTTGGTCAAGGATTTTCTAATGCTAGGGGGATGAATGCAACAAATCTAGGATGTATATTTGTTCAGAGGTTTTACCAATCTGGTCTACAAAGATGTAAGTGGCAATTGGTTAACAAAGGTGGTAGGTCTAATTAGAGTTGTACATCTAGCTAGGGCTCTTAGTAAGTTAATCTGAGTCCAGTGGGTGGTGAAAGAACAATGAGGGTCTTCATATTTTAAGGTGAATTCAAATATGTAGGAGTTAGACTCATTGAAATAATTGATGGTATAGTCATATCTAGTGTATGTGTAATTTGAATTATTTTGGGAGCTTGAGTTTGAATTAAAGGCTTTCCCTTTGTTATGATTACCCAAAGGATCTTTAAAAATAGTATGATTAGAATTGGAAACTAGTAGTGATAGATCAACTTTGATCACATCATCATTGATAAGGTCTTGTATTTCATGTTTCAATTGAAAACATGAGATGCTCTTGTGTCCTCTAGTGGTGGTAATCATAGAATTTGTTTTCATCCCACCAAGAGGCTTTAGTTAATGGTTCATCTTTGACTGGGTGTAACTGTAAGAAGTTATTGCTGAGTAATTGTTGAAGTACACTATCAAGTGGTATTCCCAAGGGTGTAAATTTTATATCTTTATTTCTAGGGTATCCTTAAAGTCTATCTTGTGTTAAGACCTAAGTCTTCCATTATTGAGATGGTTTTTGGTTAGGATTTTGTGTGTTTGTAGGATTTGGACCTTTTAGAGTCATTTAGGGTTGTGTTGTGTTGATCATTCATGCATCCACAATACCATCATTGGTTACATTCTTGTTCTTTGAGAAAAAAATTTGCTTTTCATTATATCAGTTTGTATTCATGTTTTACTTGTTTTTCTTGAGGATGCATTTGTGGATGAGGGCATCTTCAATGCTAGCTCCCCTTTTCATTAGCTTAACTATGGTACTCAAACTTTTGATCTTGAATTTGTACATTAAATTAGGAACTAGGTTTTCAACACACAAATTAACTTGTTATTCTTTGGGAATATTCAATGAGCATTGAATGACAAGGTTTCTCCACTATAATAGGAATGTTATGTATTATTCTCACATATTTTTTTTTTTTGAGAACAGATCAGATGGACCTCTTTTGTTATGTTGAAGGTGAAGTGGGAGATGAATTTGTCTGCTATTTCTAACCAAGATTTGATATTACTAGGTAGTTTGGAGTACCATTCAAGTGCGGGCATACTGAGAGAATGAGGGAATAGTCTCATGAGATATGTGGGCTCTTTGCTAAGTTCAGTACAAGAGGCATATAATTCATTTATGTGATCAATTGGGTTACTTTTTTCTCAATACTTTTCAAATATTGGTCCCTCAAAATATTTTGGGAATGGAGGTATAGATAGACTTTTGTCAAAGGGATTAGGAAAAAGATCCATTTTTGTGTATAAGACTTGTTTGTTCTATACTCCAAATGCCTCGACTTATAGGGCTAATTGTTTGAACTATTGTAGCATCTGAAGAGGATTTACAAAAATAGTTGTGACATTATTGTATCTTAAGACTTGGGTGATGTGTTGCTAGGTGGTGGAGGTACGTTGGTACCTCAAAGGCATAAAGGTCCTTGTTGTTGTACTTTTTATGGTATTAATCTTGATTGTTGTACCATGGGCTACTCTTGTATCACTTGTTCTAGATCTTGTGGTGCCTTCTGTTAGGGTAGTTGTTGAGAAACCTCTGTTGGTTGTGTTGGAATATTCAAATGGGAAGAGTACTTTTGAGAGGGGGGGTGAATTAGAAGTAACTAGTTTTTATCCTTTTAAACATTGATTAACACATAACTAAAAGTAGAGTACATCCATGTAAACATATAAGCAAACATGAAATGAAAGTATGCATCAACACATGACACAAGAGATCTAGTAACCCAAAAACCCTCTAGGAATAAGAAGGTAAAACTAGGGTGGGGATAACACCCACAAAAATTACTACAACAATATGTTCAACCACTTCTGATGATTTGCCTTGTTAAAGGCCTACCCTGTTAAAGGCTTTACACTATGTCAATAGTGACCTAGTTAGAGGATTTACAAACACTTTACGTGAAGTGTCACCTTGTTAAAGGATTTACAATAAGTTTTTAAACCCACCTAATGCATAGGATTTTCAATCACCTTCTTCAAAGGTCTTCCCACCTAGCCATTAAGCTAACCTATCAAAATAGGATTTTCATCACCTAATACAATGGTAAGAGAGTATTAGAACATTTGGCCTGATAGAGTGCAATCTTCAATTGCTAGGTTTAGGTACTAGATTTGCTCTTCCTATTCTGATCCTTGCTTGATCTAATCTTTGTATGTGTCCCCTATTTTTTTCTAATCAACTAGATATGTAATTGTTGCTCCTTTCACTAAGTCCTTGAAACCACTGTTGATTACTCTGTTCTACAACAATATCTTGGCAACTTGATAATTTCAACAACCTCAACATTATGGTGTCCAAGTCTCCTTATAAAGACATTATGGACTTATGGCTAGGAATGGATCTACCATCCATATTGAATCTCAAATTCTTGCTCCTTCCTTGCATTTTTCTTATTGGTTGCATGCCTTCTCCATTTTTTTGATTGGTGGCATGCAGATCACATAGGGAACATAAAAGATTCATTCTTATCCTTTTTCTCTTCCAAAATCTCTCAATGTTAGCTCCAAAAAAGGTTTTCATCTGAGTTTGTGAGGGCACAAACTCATATGTTGATTCTATGGTACTTGGCATATATTATATTACTGGTTCTTGGTACATGAATCTTCCTATATTGCTCGACACATGTTACATTTATGGGTTGCTCGACACATGTTACATTTCTATGTTTCTTGGCACATTAATATTCCTAAATCACTTAGCACATACTACACTATGTCTTTCTCAACACCTAAACACTACTAGACATCTATTACTTGCTCAGCACCTGAAGTCACTCGGCATACATAGTGTACTCGACATATATGGTGGAATTGGTTAAGTGTGTTGACACTCGAATGTCAAGACCATTCTAAGACCAACAATCTCCCCCTTTGACATGAGTGTCAAAAACACTTAACTATGCATTAATGAACTAATCTGATTGAGTACATTCTTTGTTCTTGCTCGGCATACATGCAAAATTTCAAAATTTGTTCAAAATTTTGTGAGCAACAATATAGCTTATGACTCCCCCTAAGTTGATTAAGCCTAGTCTATTCTTGAAACTAAAACTCTATGTTGATGTGCTTAATTCTCTCTGTCCTTTTTCCTATTCCTATTCCCTATACTTGTATATTGTATTTGATTTGTATAAGTTTCTTGTTTTAGATCTATTTTCCACATTCTTGTCAAAATTTTGCATCTCCCCCTCACTTTGTCTTATTACTTGTCTCCCCCTTTTTGGCTATCTATAAACTTTCCACTTTATTATCAAAATGAATGAAAGAATATAATAGAAATTATCAAAATTTGGTATTATTCATATATCTTCATATTCTCCCCCTAACTTTGTATATATCTCCCCCTTTTTGACACTGATGTCAAAGGGTTCTAAGGTGTAACACCATACTTAGCAAAAATGTACTATTTACCTCCAAGAGTATCTTCAGAGCTGCATCCCAATTTTCCAATGCAATGTCTAGTGACTTGTTCTAGATGGTAGTCTTTATAGCAAGGTGTACAAGTCCATCTAGGGTAGAAAGATTTGGATCTTTCTTTAGGACTAATTCTACATATGCTTGCTCCCTATGGAGGACCTCTAAGTGTGGGGTTATGGAGGACTGGATTTGCATCAATTTTGCCTTTATGTTTTCCTCCTCTACTATTAATATAACTAACCTTTCTAGAGCTCGAGCCTAGTGTTTGAACTTGTATTGATATCATATCAGTACTTAGCTTCCGAAGAGTCTAAGTGGGAGTACCAATTTTTAGTAATTCAACCAATGTCTATATTATAGCTTGCTCCTCATCTCTTGTTTCTTCCTTCTTATCTTCTGATTTCCCTTTATCACTGACAATTGTTGGGAGTGAACCTATTCACTATTCTTATTTTCCTATATCTTCTCCTCTTGTTGCACTTGAAGTGCATCACTTACTTTCTTTTGGTGGAGATGGTGGTGGAAGTAGTAGGAGTTTAGTAGCACCAAAGATTCAAGGTGGTTCTTGTTTTTTCAACTTGACTTTTCTTGGATCTACTACTGCCTTGTTTAACTCATCAGCACTGATCCACACTAGGTTTGTACATAGGTGATCTTGTTGTGTAGATTGATCAAGGACCTTTGAGCAATCCTCTATAGTTAAAGGATTGATGTTTTGACATGAAGTGTCAATAACATCTTTTACTTTTATGATCTCTGTAGGTGTGATGGTGGCATGAGGAGGGCTAGGAGGTTCCATTTGTGTGTCTTGCACACTTTGTTCTTCCTATTCATCTAATGCCTTTTCATCTCCTTTAGCTGTATTCTCTTCTTCTTCCTCCTTATTTACTTCCTCTTCTACTCTTCCTTCCTCACCTTTCTTTTCCTCTTCACTTTTCTTCTCCTCCACTTTATCTATTCTCTCTTTTGCTTCTTTTCTCTTTGAGCTGGCCTCTACCTTATATTCCTCATCAAATACATCATCAATTTTCTTGTATATTGACTTCCACAATTTTGTCGATTTATTGCAACATCCTCTATCTTATTTTGGAGAATGCAAAATGCTCTATATTTAGGAGAAAATTTGCTATTATGTCTTTTATTTGCCTTAGCTTTTTGACCTTTAGTCAGGTCTAGCATCACTCTAGCTAAGGTTGATTCTCTTATATCCTTTTCCATTTGTAAACAAAAATGCTAGTTGTCTTCAACTATCTTGTATAGCTCCTTGGGAATTGTACTATCTAACTCTAGAGGTGTGTGTTTGTATTCGGCCATCATTGCATACACTGCTTCCTCTATTTTGTTCTGCTCTTCTTTATTGAGCTTATTAAAGTCTATAGTCTTTAAACCATTCAAGTTTTTTTTTCTAATATTTACACATAACTTGTCAATGGTAGACTTGGAGGGATGACTTACAACTCTAAACTGGCTATTGTCATTTGACTCTATTCTTTCTTTATCTGAGTCTGGTTGGGCAACATATTACCTTCTCTTCCTTGGTTCTTCACCAGTCTACATTGTGGCTTTCTTCTTCTCTTTGGCTTCATCTTTTTCCTTTTGAGTTGCAGCCCTAGTTGTAGCCCTTGTAGTAGGTTTCTTTTTTTTGACTGCAATGGGCTCTATCCCCTTCTTTGCCTTGGGCTAGGATGCAAGCTGAGTTTTAGCTTTCCTTTTGGTGGCTTTAGCTTTAGTTAGTGCTTCCTTGGCTTCTTCTTCCTCAGAACCTTCTTCATTGTCCTCTCCTAAGCCCTATGTCAATTCTTCTAGCTCTTGCCCTTGCTCACCTTCTTCCTCACTGTCACCTTCTACTTCTTCTTCACCTACTTCACATTTAATGCTTGCCCCAAATGTCTTCTTTATCTTTCTTGTCATTTTATCTTTCTTATTCACTATAGAGGTTGTCTTCAAATCTATTACCACCATAGATTTGACAATATCATAAGTGCTAAAATGAGGAGCATCCTTATAAATCTCTTCTGCAAGTAAAGTAGTGATTGCAACTAAAGCTTGGTCTACATCAAGCTCATATCCAAGTGGCCTAATCCATCTTACTCTAGGTACCATGGCTAGAATATAGGTGTAATCTATGTCAACTAAGAAACAAATGTTATTTGCATGTTGCTCAACCAGTGATACTAGTATCCTAATCCTTTGTTTCATGGACTTCTTGAAGTCCTCAAAGTAGCTTGACATCTAAGCATCAAAATTGTCTCCCATTTTCTCAATAAACTCATTGACTTGTGTAACAATTATCTTGTTTGGATCCCATTTTACCTTTCAAACTGAAGGAAATTCTTTCATGACATAGAAAAATATGTAGACTAACACTGATCCAAATTTGCATTGAGCTCTTTTTGATTTCCTTATGGCTCCCAAATTTTCATTGATTTGTTGTAGCATGAGCTCTACTAGATCATAAGTGTGGTCCTTCTTCACAAGTTTGTATGCAACATCTACTACTATACATGGAACACTATTCAATCTACTTGATTGATAGAATTTGTGAGATATGACTCTGACAACAAAATCAAGTAGGGGTTTAGTGATGGTGTCAATGGTCATTCCCTTGTTGTTCCATTTGGCACCAATGTTTTTCTTTATGGCCTCCTTTTTATCACTTCTCAGGGTTGTAGGCTAATCTAGAGTTGGGAATCTAGTAACCCTATGAACAATTTTCTTTGTGATCTTTACTAGCCCTATTTCTAACCAAAATGATCCATCATGAATTTTTCTTAAGACAATATGAATCCATTCAGTCTTAAATACAATGGGAAAACTAGGGCTTTAGTTAAACCCTTCTTCTCAACAATTTGAAACTCATTCTTCAATATACCCTTGTCACATAGCTTACCAAAGGCATTGAAAATTTCTAGGTCACCTATGGCTCCAATCTTACATTTATAACATTTCTTGGTGTCTTGGACCATTACTACTTTTTCTGGAATGACTGATAAACCACCAGCTAGGTCAGGAATGGGTTTGAATTCTAGTTGCTTAACCTCATTACTAACAAGTTGGACTTTGTGACCATCCTTTCCCTTTGTGGTTTTAGACCCTAATGTCATCTTGACTAAACTAGGGTTTAATATTTAAATAATCTTTCAAATACTACATAGCTCGGCACTTGATGAAATACCTTTGAATCAAAGAGCTTGGGTTGAATTGCTATTGAGATTGGTGCAAATCACTACTAAATCACTTTTTGATCACCTCTTTTCTCTTCTCATTTTTGCTCTGTGTTTGAATGGCTTGAAAATGAGTGATTTTCAACTTTATTAGGCTCAAAACCTAGCATTAATTGCATAGTGCTTATAGTTGTACACTCGGCACTTGAAGGATTCAACATTACTCAACTCCCATTATAATTCTTTTACTCAACCTCCACTAGACTTCTACTTTACTCGGTTTCAACTATCAATTCAATAGCTATTGGAAACTCAGCATCCATTAGAGCTTGACATCTTCTACAAAATTTTCAATTTTTAACTTGACATCTTTTCTCATGCACATTTCTTCTTGGTAGCACTTCTTTGTTCTTTTGGGCTGATGTATGATACATCTTTATATATATCAGCCCCATATACCTATCCTGTGCTTAATTGGATGAAGTGTGATCACTTGAACTCTTGGGTGAAGAGATCTCTCCATTGGATGTACTTGATCCATCTCTCCTTTGCCATGTTTTTGTCATTTATGCCCTGATGTGTTCCATGTCAACTTTTTCTTTACCCTTGTTGACTTTTGACTTGGGTGCCTTGGCCTTTCTTGAGTAATTCCTACTGACATGTCCTATCTTCAAGAAACTAAAACATGTGGTTTGGCTTAACCACCTACTATAACTTCCCTTGAAGTGTGTTCTTATGCAGTTCTAAGGAATAGGACCATATTCCTGACAATAGTGACAACTTTTCCTAGTATTGTAATCCCAATTATAGTGGTCTACATAGTTTTTTCTCCTTATAGGTTGATTAGGTTTCCACATAGGCTTTGATCTACACTCAAAAGCTCTATGTCCATACTTTTTGCAATTGTAGTAGTGACCTTCAAATCTTGGTGTCCTCATGGTCTTGGTTCTGCAGTCTTGTGTTGAGTGTCCTTGCATGTTACACTTGTGACAATAACCTTTGTTTTTGGATGTGTCCTACTGTTTGGTCTTTCTACTCTTGCAAACATTAGCAGTGTTCCCCTTTTTATTATAGAAATGACAAGTGGGTTTAGTGTTCTTACCTTTTTTGGTCCTTTCTACTATAGCCTTGGATGATTCTCCTTGTTCAGTGTTGGTGTACCCAAGTCCTGAAGTGTCATTACTAGCCCTTGGTGATTTAGGTAGTTGCTCAAAATACTTGATGGCCTCATTTGGTTTGTCATACCTTTCTGCTATCTCTTTCTCTCTTTTCAATTCATTTTACAATTGTTCATTCTACATCTTCAAGGTAGAGATCTCAATTTCCTTCATGTTTAGCTCATGATGAGCATTCATCATTTGGCTTAAGGTGTCTAGCTACATGTTTGAGATCTTTTCAAACTCAATTATCTTCTCCTCTAGTCTAATGGTGAGATTTATCTTTTCATCTTCTATCATGGCCTTGTCTTTAGTAACTCTTTTCTTTTGTTCAATCACTTCACAAAGCACTATGGCTTGTGATTCTTGTTCAAACTTGAGTAATCTGATTTCTTCAGCTTGTGCTCTATTTTTCTCCATCAATTCTATTATTGCTACATTAAATTCCTAGAATCTCCATTGGAAAACACTTGTGTGGTATCAATCTCCTTGTAGTGTATGTCATTTTCAGCTATGGCTATCTCATTTGTTCTTTTTAAAGATTTTCTCAACTCTTCTCTAGCTTCTTCCACTTTGTGTAGAGCTAGGTGCACATCAATCACTTGATTGTCTATGATCTTCCCAAGTTTGAAGACTTCCATCTTTAGACCTTTTCTTGAAGCTATTAGGCTTCTCCTTCTGAGAACTGGAGCTCCAATACCAATTTTTGGAATATTCAAATGGGAAGAGTACTTTTGAGAGGAGGGGTGAACTAGAAGTAACTAGTTTTTATCCTTTTAAACATTGATTAACACATAACTAAAAGTAGAGTACATGCATGTAAACATATAAGAAAACATGAAATGAAAGTATGAATCAACACATGACACAAGAGATTTGGTAACCCAAAACCCCTCTAGGAATAAGAAGGTAAAACTGAGGTGGGGATAACATCCACAAAAATTACTACAGCAATATGTTCAACCACTTCTGATGGTCTGCATTGTTAAAGGACTGCCCTATTAAAGGCTTTACACTATGTCAATAGTGACTTGGTTAGAGGATTTACAAACACTTTACATGAAGTATCACTCTATTAAAGGATTTACAATAGGTTGTTAAACCCACCTAATACATAGGATTTTCAATCACCTTCTCCAAAGGTTTTCCCACTTAAATGTTAAGCTAACCTATCAACATAGGATTTTCATCACCTAATACAATGGTAAGAGAGTATTAGAATATTTGACCTAATAGAGTGCAATCTTCAATTTTTGGGTTCAGGTACTAGATCTACTCTTCCTATTATGATCCTTGCTTGATCTGATCTCTATATGTGTCCCCTATTCTATTTTGATCAACTAGATATGTAATTATTGCTCCTTTCACTAAGTCCTTGAAACCCCTACTGATTGCTTTGTTTTAGAAAAACCTCTTGGCAACTTGATAATTTCAACAACCTTGACATTATGGTGTACAAGTCTACTTATAAAGACATTGTGTACTTATGGTTAGGTATGGATCTACGATCCATATTGAATCACAAATTCCTGCTCCTTCCTTGAATTTTTCTTATTGGTTCCATGCCTTCTCCATTTTTTTGATTAGTTGCATGTAGATCACATAGGGAACATAAAAGATTCATTCTTATCCTTTTCCTCTTCTAAAATCTCTCTATGTTGGCTCCAAAAATGGTTTACATCTTAGTTTGCGAAGGCACAAACTCATATGCTAATTTTATGTTACTCAACACATATTATATTACCGATGCTTGACACATGAATCTTCTTGTATTTCTTGGCACATGTTACATTTTTGGGTTGCTCAACACATGTTACATTTCTATGTTACTCGACACATGAATATTCCTAAATCACTCAACACATACTATGCTATGTCTTTCTTAGCACCTGAATACTACTTAGCATCTATTACTTGCTCGGCACCTGAAATCACTCGGCATACATAGTGTACTTGGCATATATGGTGGAATTGGTTAAGTGTGTTGACACTTGAATTTCAAGACCATTCTAAGACCAACAATATCCCCCTTTGATGTGAGTTTCAAAAACACTTAACTATGCATTAATGAACTAATTTGATTGAGTACATTCTTTATTATTGCTCGGCATACATGCAAATTTTCAAAATTTGTTCAAAATTTTGTGAGCAACAATATACCTTATGACTCCCCCTAAGTTGATTATGCCTAGTCCATTCTTGAAACTGATATTCTATGCTAATGTGCTTAATTCTCTTTATCCTTTATCCTATTCCTATTCCCTATGCCTATATACTGTATCTGATCTATATAAGTTCCCTCTTTTAGATCAATTTTCCACATGCTTTTCAAAATTTTGTCATTACTTGTCTCCCCCTTTTTGGTTATCTATAGACTTTCCACTTTATTATCAAAATGAATGAAAGAATGTAATCAAAATTATCAAAATTTGGTATTTCTCACCCTTTTTGACATTGATGTCAAAGGGTTCTAAGGAGTAATACCATACTTAGCCAAAAATGTACTATTTACCTCTAGAAGTATCTTCAGAGCTGCATCCCAATTTTCCAATGCAATGTCTAGTGACTTGTGTTGGATGGTAGTCTTTGTAGCAAGGTGTACAAGTCCATCTAGGGTATAAATATTTGGATCTTTCTTTAGGACTATTTTTTGCATATGCTTTCTCCTTGTGGAGGACCTCTAAGTGTGGGGTTATGGAGGACTGGATTTGCATCAATTGTGTCTTTATGTTTGCCTCATCTACTATTAATATAGATAACCTTTCTAGAGCTCAAGCCTAGTGTTTGAACTTGTATTGATATCATATCAGTACTCATCTTTTGAAAAGTCTAAGTGGGAGTACCATATTTTTGTAATTCAACCAATGTCTATATTGTAGCTTGCTCCTCATCTCTTGTTTCTTCCTTCTTTTCTTCTGATTTCCCCTTATCACTGACAATTTTTGGGGGTGAACCTATTGACAATTTTTGTTTTCCTATATCTTCTCCTATTGGTATACTCGACATATAAAGTGCATCACTTACTACTTTTGGTGGAGATGGTGGTGGAAGTAGTAGGAGTTTAGTAGCATCAAATATTGAAGGTGGTTCTTATGTTTGCACCTAGACTTTTCTTGGATTTTCTACTGCCTTGTTTAACTCATCAACACTGATCAACACTAGGTTTGTACATAGGTGAGCTTGTTGTGTAGATTGATCAAGGATCTTTGAGAGATCCTTTGCATTTAAAGGATTGATATTTTGACATGAAGTGTCAATAACATCTTTTATTTTTATGATCTCTGTAGGTATGATGGTGGCATGAGGAGGGCTAGGAGGTGTTATTTGTGTGTCTTGCACGCTTTTTTCTTCCTATGATCTGATGCCTTTTCCTCTCCTTTAGCTATATTATCTTCTTCTTCCTCCTTATTTACTTCCTCTTCTACTCTTCCTTCCTCACCTTTCTTTTCCTCTTCACTTTTCTTTTCCTCCACTTTGTCTATTGTCTCTTTTGCTTCTTTTCTTTTTGAGCTGGCCTCTACCTTATATTCCTCATCAAATACATCATCAATTTTCTTGTATATTGACTTCCACAATTTTGTGGATTTATTTACAACATCCTCTATCTTATTTTGGAGAATGCAAAATGCTCTATATTTAGGAGAAAATTTTCTATTATGTCTTTTATTTGCCTTATCTTTTTGACCTTTAGTCAAGTCTAGTAGCACTCTAGGTAGGGTTGATTCTCTTATCTCCTTTTCCATTTGTAAACAAAAATGTCACTTATCTTCAACTATCTTATATAGCTCCTTGGGCATTGTACTATCTAACTCTAGAGGTGTGTGTTTGTATTTGGCCATCATTGCATACACTGATTCCTCTATTTTGTTTTGCTCTTCTTTATTGATCTTATTAAAGTCTATAGTCTTTAAATGATTCAAGTTTTCTTTTCTAATATTTACACATAACTTGTCAATGGAAGACTTCGAGGGATGATTGACCACTCTAAACTGGCTATTGTCATCTGAATCCATTCTTTCTTCATCTGAGTCTAGTTGGGAAACATATTTCCTTCTCTTCCTTGGTTCTTCACTAGTCTGCATTGTGGTTTTCTTCTTCTCTTTGGCTTCATCTTTTTCCTTTTGAGTTGTAGCCCTAGTTGTAGCCCTTGTAGTAGGCTTCTTTTGATGGGGACACAACCCAAGCATAGAATGGACACAACAAGAAAGGGAAAATTTTATTAACTGTAAGAATATGCTAGTACACTTAGTGTAGAGAAACAGACTCAAGAACATGCCCTATGGGCTTACAATAGCATAAATTTGGAGATAAATTCTTCTCCTAGTACCTTCTCTCTAACTCCACTCCGAACTGCCTTTTACAATGCCAGAAATGTTCTTAAATAGACCCTAGAGGGTTAAGGATTAGGAATACATTCTAGAAAGTGCTAGTAGGCATCCACCAACCAAATAGAAGGCTCTAGAAGTCACATTAGAAGTCAGCACAAAATTAGAAGAATCCAGAAACAATAACCGAACTTTCGAGAGGCATAACTTTTGAACCGTAGCTCCAATTGATGAACTATTTACATTTCTAGAAAGCTCTCAAAGTGCTCTATAGCCCTATGGACCAGCTTTGCTCATTCCCAATTTTTCAATTCTATTCAAGGTCATTTAATGACCCTAACCTGACTTTGAAGCATTCTTAGGATGTCTCCAAAAATTGAAAAACTGCGATAACTTTCAAACTATGGGGCCTTTTGACCTGGTTCTTTTTCTGGAATGCTCTAAATTACAATGACAATCTTCCAACCAATTTACACCTTCTAGTTCACCAAAATGATGGCTCAATTACATAGTCCTATTTTTTTTGGCATTTACATGTATCCCAAGGTGATTAAAAACTCTATCTTAGAACACTGATAGTGGAACTGTGAGAGTTGGAACCTTTATTGACCCAAATAGGTATCTAGAAATAAAAACACATGAAATAGAAAATAAGTCTAAGTACATTTTTTTGGGTGACACAAGATTTCCCTTATACCTCTGGATGCTCCTGCATCATCTTTGTTTTGACTGCAATGGGCTTTGTCCCCTTCTTTGCCTTGGGCTAGGATGTAGGCTAAGTTTTGGCTTTCCTTTTGGTTGTTTTGGCTTTAGTGGGTGCTTCCTTAGCTTCATCTTCCTTAGCACCTTCTTCATTATTCTCTCCTAGGCCCTGTGTCAATTCTTCTGGCTCTTTCCCTTGCTCACCTTCTTCCTCACTATCACCTTCTACTTCTTCTACTTATTATTCACTTGCTTCACCTTCAATGCTTGCCCCAAATGTCTTCTTTATCTTTCTTATCATTTTTTCTTTCTTCTTCACTATAGAGGCTATCTTCAAATCTATTACCACCTTGGATTTGACAATATCATAAGTGCCAAAATGAGGAGCATCCTTATCAATCTCTTATGCAAGTAAAGAATCTCAAATTCCCATATTGAATCTCAAATTCCTACTCATTCCTTGCATTTTCCTTATTGGTTGCATGCCTTCTCCATTTTTTGATTGGCTGCATGCAGATCGCATGAGGAACATAAAAGATTCATTCTTATCCTTTTCCTCTTTCAAAATCTCTCTATTCCAGCTCCAAAAATGGTTTACATCTAATTTTGTGAGGGCACAAACTCATATGTTGATTCTGTGTTACTCAGCACATATTATATTACTAGTGCTTGGCACATGAATGTTCTTGTATTTCTTGGCACATGTTACATTTCTGGGTTGCTTGACACATGTTACATTTTTTTGTTGCTTGGCACATGAATATTCCTGAATCACTCAACACATACTATGCTATGTCTTTCTCGGTAGCTCAATATTGCTTGGAATCTATTACTTGCTCAACACTTGAAGTTAGTTGGCATACATAGTGTACTCAACATATATGGTGGAATTGGTTAAGTATGTTGACACTCAAATGTCAATGAGGCCATGTGTATGATTTTTGTTGTTGAGGTATCTATTGAGTTTGCTAGGGTACATGTCATAGTTGCAAAAAAATGTTGTTGATAGAAAAGTTTTTTCTCTGGACATCTTTGGTATTCCAACTATTGTTTTAGTTGATCTTGTTGTTTAGAAAACTTGACTTGTTATTGTTGGAATTATTTTATGGTACATTTCATGTAAGTCAAGTGGATTTAGATAGGTTTGTGCATTAGGGACATTACATCTTTGTACCACTTGAGGTTGTTATTGTTGTTGATGTTAATATATTGTATGTGTGTTAAGTGGACTATGACTTGGTTGCACATTAGCAATGTTGGGTCCTTGCCCCACTTGTGGTTGTTGTTGTCTTAGAATTTGGTTATGTCCTTTGGAGGTGAACATCATATTAGGGTCTTTTTTTTAATATGTTTGGGTATTAGATGTTTCACCTTGGGACTTCGTATTGATTTGGTAATGGGACACATTTCTTTGGGGAATGGCTGAAATACCAATAAGGCTCTTCCTTTGTGTGTCAATTGGGGTTTTTGTAATGGGTGTTAATGTTTCATATGTTTTACTCATAGTGGGCTCAATAAAACTTGATGTCATAATTATATATGAGCAATTTTAGTATGCTAATAGAAACCAAATTTAAATAAAGCTTCTACAAACTAAACAAAATTCATAAACTTCAACATAGACTAAGATGAGCTCTCAATTGAGAATATGAGCCATTAATGGGCTCTCTCAATGAGAAGCTCTCTTGTTGCGTGGCCTTTTCTAAATAGATAGGATGTATGCTCAAGCTTATATTTCAAAAATGGCTTCAAATGGAGTTAGAATTTGCGTGTGAGCGTGTATGGTTTTGATGTAAAATGGCTTCTTAAAATGGCATTATGACTTTACTTCATAGATTGTGCTCTTTTGCAAAGGGGAAGGATCCAATTTATAGGCAAGAGGCTTGAGGGATTGAGGGCTAAGATGCAAGGATGGGGAAAAGCTCATGGAGGACTCAGATTGCATGAGAGGAGAGCACATGGATTGTGCTTCCTTACAACCAATCAGGGAGTGACACATATCACAGGGTGAGAAGATGGAGGAAAGGGAAAGGATGACTCAAAAAAGGAGGCTCAAGGGATAAAATCTTCATAAAGACCGTCATAATGGCTTGTAAGAGCAATGAAAGGGCTTGGAAGAGTCATTTATGGCCTAGTGGGCTTCATAAAGTTGTATGGTTGGGATATTTTGAGGGAGATGAGAGGAATTTTGACTTGGGCTTGATTAGAAAGGTTTTAAGCTTTCTTAGGATTGTGCAAATGATTAGAGGATGGATTAGGATGGTTTAGGATTAGCTTAGGGATAGGCAAGTGAATGGCATTTAATGAGGGTGGGTGAAGGAGGAGATATTTGTTAACTTTGGCTTGGGTTAGTAAGTCTTAACCCATGTTTAGGGAATGTGACAAGGTTAGGAGGGAATTAGGATTAGGTTTAAAGACATCTTCTAGAAGAGTCTAGACTTTGGATGAGGATAAAGACTTTCTAGAATAGTCTAAAACTTCCTAGGATGAGGATGAAGACTTTCTAGAAGAGTCTAGAACTTCTTAGGATGAGGATAAATTAGATTTTTAGGAAATAAATAAAGTTTTATTTATTTCAAGGGTTTGGGTTGAGGAGATATTTATTAAAACTTTTTTAATAAACATGAGGATTAATATTTAATATTAATTAAATATTTTGAGTTGGGATTAGGGGTAGGAAATGATGGGATTAGCCTTTAATCAAAATTAAAGATGGATTAGAAGATTTTGGAAGAGGTTAGTGGTCTTAAGGAAATTGGCCAAGTTTTGGGCAAAAAATAAATTTTTTATTTATTTTGGGTTTTTTGGTCAATTTATTAATTAAATAATTAATAAATAAGGAAATAATGTTTAAATAAGATTTAAACATTTTTGGGAGGGATTCCTTAATTAAATATTTTTAATTAAGATAAAGGGATTTAATGGCATAAAAATTAATTAATTAATTAATTAATTAATGATAATATCATTAGGAATTTTTTCAAAAAAATAAAAATAATTTATTTTCTAAAAGATTTATGTGTCTACATTTTACCTCTCTTTGATGTAATGCTGCAAGTGGCGTGGCATCAAAGATAAGAAAATAAGATGCCCAAGGCTAGAGCAGAAGAGGAGAGAATGGACTGCGAGATGCCCCCTCAAGAAGGTGGCGGAGAGAGAAAGTGAGGCTCGACGGCTTCTTGAAAAGTACAAGAATTCAAGATGAGCAAGGAGACTCAGATTGGCTTAAGAGAAGAGGTTTAGTTAGCTCAAATTCTCACTATGGGAGAATGATAAAGGGAGAATCAGAGGCACAAGAGGAAGCAAGCTTAAGATCTCAGGGATTGCAGAGGATGACAGAGCGAAGCGCTATAAAAAGGAATCTAGGATAGGGAGATGGATGATGGGATGATAAAGCTAATGCAACAAGATTTCAAAGAGTCAAATTGGAAGAAGATGGGTTTCAAAGATCCCTAGGACTAGGATTGTGGAGCTCGAAAGATGAGGCTTGGTGGATTGATTGGATTGGTGGATTCCTAAGACTAGAATTGTGGATCCCTAAAGGTAAAAGTGCAGATTGATTGAAAGAGATACTGATGCATAAGCTGGGGTAGGAGAGATAGATGTTGGATATGGATGGGTGATAATGGAGATGAAGGGAAACCATTGAAGCTTTTTTGAACAGGAGGATACTTCAAAGAGAAGTACCACCATGTAGTTGAGCACTAGATTTGCTATAGGACTGTTGGTTAATTGCCAAGGCTACCAAGAACATCAAGGCCTTTTCACCAATTGTCTAGAGAAATGACAGACTGACTCAAAAAAAACACGCAAGGATTGCCCCAGCATCACACATGAATCCCATAGGAAGTAGCATGGAACCGACACTGGGTAACCCACAAGCAGAAAAGAAAAACAAACAAAAGACCTGATCAAGACCTTACGCTCAGATTGCCCCATTCGCAATATACCATGATATGGAAGATCGTGGCAACCTTGAGGAGGGAACAAGGAGATTTCTTGGAAAAGATACTTCAAGACCCAAAAGGGAAGATTCTAAATCAAAAGAAAGAGAAAATTCAAAAGAGAACTGTTTTCCAATGAGATGCATAGGATGAGGTACTAACAGACCAAGATTAGACATGTGGAAAGCTATATCCTGCAAGGATCTATCAGAGAGCACCTAAGATGATGGATTTTGGATGAGTGATGCATCTGGAAAGCTAAACTAAGAAGGATAAAACTTTGGTGATAGGAGATCTAGCTAAAGGATGCATTGGAATAGCTAAACAAGGGTTGTGTGATGTGTGCAAGATGTTGATCGAGGAGGAACTAACATGAAAGCTAGATAGATATAATGGTACTAAGATAAAGAGGATGTACAAGCTGACGGACCAAGATATGTTACAAATGTACAAGGTTGTTCATGTTTTAGTTTTTGTGAGATGGAAATATTTGTGAAGGGTGGGATGTTTGCAATAGTTGATAGGTGGATAGGTAGATGGTTCGTGAAAAGCTTAAGTGAAAATGGGGTTCTTTGTGTGCATGTGATAGGATACAAACTAGGATACAAGCTTTGTTACATAATACAAATTGGAATATAGTACAAGCTTTGGACAAGATTTGGATATACAACCTATGATACAAGGGATGATACAAGATTTACAAGTTGAGGTACAAGATTTACAAGCTAAGGTACAAGATTTACAAGCTATATAGGAGGTATTTACAAGCTTCATTAGATTTTGGATATTTGATTGGAACACCAAGAGAACAAGCAGGTGTTTTATTAGATTGTGAATGGATGGATGAGGGATAGGATAGTGATAGATAATGGATTAGTCTTAGTACACAAGGCACCTAAATTACTAGGTTTTCACCAAGGTACCTATCCAAGGCACTTGAATTGCCAAGTTTTCACCATTGGATGTTTATTTCTCTTTACTATATTTTTTTATTTTTCAAAAGCTGGGTATACCAAGGATCTTCAAGCATAGAACTTCTTGAGATGAATGATGTTAGTAGGATCATTCAAGAGTTCTCCTTTCAGTGTAGATAGCTGATAGGCTCCAGAGCCAAAGGAGGCAGTGACAACATAAGGACCAAGCCAGGTAGGTTCAAACTTGCCTTTCTTTTCTTGATCAGCTTGGACTTTTGTATTTTCTTTGAGGACCATGTCGCTCGGCTAAAAGTGTCATGGAAGCACCTTCTTGTTGAAATTCCTTTTGAGACGAGTTTGATAGACTATGAGATGATCATAGGCTTGTTGTTGCTTCTTGTCTAAGAGATCTAGCTAGGTGGCTGAGCTACTCTATATTCTTCATTTGATATTTTCCCTTGCAAAGATATGCGCAAGGAGGGAAGTTCAACCTCTATGGGTAGTACTACTTTGGCACCGTAGACTAAGGAGTATGAAGTTGTGCCTATGGATGTACAAAAAGAAGTTTGATAGGCCCATAGGGCTGGATTTATTTGTAGGTGCCAATCACGGCCGTAATCATTGACAACTTTATTTAGGATTTTGAGGAGGGTTTTGTTAGTTGCCTCTGCTTGGCCGTTACTGTGTGGGAAATATGGGCTAGAAAAGTGGTGATGGATGCAGAGGGAAGTGCATAATTCTTCCATGTTGATATTTTCAAAGTTACCTCCATGGTCGGTGAAGATGTTGGATGGGATGCCAAAGTGGCAAACAATGTGGTACAAGATGAACTTGGAGACCTGAACTCCTGTAGCTAAGACTAGGGGGACTGCTTCCACCCATTTAGTGAAATAGTCTGTAGTTGTTATTATCCATTTATGTCCATCAAATGAGAGAGGTGTGATAGTTCCAACTAGATCAAGGCCCCAACAAGCAAAAGGCCAAGGTGGTGCAATAGGCTGTAGATCCCATGCTGGAGCGTGCCCAAGATTTGCGTACTGCTGACATGGGAGACACTTTTTGAAAAAGTCATAGGAGTCTTCTTCAATGGTAGGCCAATAGTAGCATGCTCTAAGGATTTGTTGCACAAGGACAATACCACTTGTGTGGGCATTGAAAAGTTTGGAGTGTACTTCTTTTAACACCATCACGGCCTCATTTTCATCTAAACATCGAGAGAGAGTATCATGATAACCCCGATGATATAAGGTATTGGCTATGATAACATAGCAAGATGATTTTCAGATGGGGTTTTGGAATTGGGTATGTGTGAGGTGAGGGGAGATGATACCATCTTTAAGGTAAGCATGAATCTCATGGTACCAAGGGGATTGGGGACCAGCCATGATACAAACACAGTTTGAGTCATCATTCGCATAGGCAGCTATGAGGAGCTGTTCAACTAAAAAATCATACTGCATAACCACTTGGGAAATTTCCAAGAGTGAGCCGATAGTAGCCATAGTGTTTGCTACTTTGTTCTATATTCAAGGCACTTGTGTAAACTAAAGCTTTGTAAAATCCTAGGTTAGCTGATCAACTAGCTCTTTGTAGGGTAATAGCTTTTCATCTTTGGTTTGATATTCATTTAGGGCTTGCTTGATGAGGAGCTGAGAATCGCCAAAGATTTGTAACTCAGTGATGTTCCATTCTGTAGTTATCTTTAATCCTGCTATGAGAGCCTCATATTCAGCTATATTGTTGGTGCTAGGGAATTATAGCTTGAAGGCTTTTGGAATGTAATCTTCTTGAGGTGTGACCAACAATATTCCTACCCCTGATCCATGAGATGTATATGAGCCATCAAAATAAAGTTTCCATGGGGGTTGTTCTTCAATTAGAAAAATATGCTCATCTAAAAATTCTATGATCAAAGGATATGTATCTACTAGAGGCGCATCAGCTAGGTGATTTGCTATAGCTTGCCCTTTGATTGCCTTTTTATCCACATACTGGATGTCAAATGCACTAAGAAGCATAACCCATTTGGCCAAATGGCCTATAAGTGCTGTTATGGAGAGCATATACTTGAGAGGGTTGATCTTGGAGACTAGTTGGATGGTATGGCTTAGCATGTAGTGGTGAAGCTTTTGAGTTGAGAAAACAACTGCCAAACAAGATTTTTCCATAGGAGTATAATTGAGTTCATAACCAACTAGGGTTCTACTGTTGTAGTAGATGGCTCTTTCTCTGCCATAGTCATCGAGCTATGCTAGAAGTGCCCCTAGAGCAGTAGGCATTGCTGATATGTACAAGATCAAGGGACGACCAAGAACTGGTGGAACCAAGATAGAGGGATTGATGAGATACTCCTTGAGATGATCGAAGTTGCATTGACATAAAGGATCCCACTTGAAGTTTTCATCCTTCTTTAGTAAGTGTGCAAATGACGTATACTTATCTACAAGCTAGTAGATGAAGCGCCAAATAGATTGAAGCTTTCCCTGAAGAGTGCAAAGCTATCATAGTGTCTGGGGAGGAGGCATGTCTAAGATAGCTTTGACTTTCTTGGGCTCAATCTCTATGCCTCATTTAGAAACTATAAAGCCTAGAAGCTTGCCAGATGTGACCCCAAAGACACATTTCTTGGGATTCAGCATGAGATGATATTTGGCTAACCTATCAAAGACTTTCTCTAGGTCAACAAGATGATCCATGAAGGTATGAGATTTAACCAAGATATCATCCACATAATCCTCCAAAATGCTATGGATAAGATCATGGAAAATGGTTGTCATAGCTCTTTGATAGGTAGCCCCAACGTTCTTTAGGCCAAAAGGCATCATGTTGTAGCAAAAGGTTCCCCAAGGGGTAGTGAATGCTGTCTTATGTTGATCATCTTCTACAATCTTGATTTGATTATACCCAAAAAATCCATCCATGAGGGACAAAATTTCATGTCCACCTATAAGATCTACAATCATATCTATATTGGGCAAGGGAAAATCATCTTTTGGATAAGCTTTGTTAAGATCTCTGAAATCAGTACAGATTCTGATGTCACTGGAAGGCTTAGTGATGGGGACCATGTTGGAGATCCACTCTGAGTAGTTGATAGGTTAGATAACCTTAGCAGCTAAGGTTCTTTCTAATTCAGCTTTGACCAGTAATGCCACCTTGGGGTGCATTTTTCTAAGCTTTTTTCTGACGGGCTTGATCTTTGGATCGACTGCAAGATGATGAATAGAAGACACCTCTGGTCAATTATCTTGAGGAGGCAATGCTAAATCCTCATGTTCTACTTGTGACTTTTGATTTTCTTACTAAGGGGTTCTCTTCACTACCTTAGCGAGTCCCGGATTCACCTTAGTTCCAATTTTGGGTGTATTGGAACTAGGTTGGGGATTTTCTCCAAAACACCCCTTGGGATCTAGCTTATAGATATAGGTAGAATCTGGCTTTGTTTGCTTGTGAGGAGTATCGGCTCCCATGAATCTCAGAAGTGCTTCCTCTAATGTGAACTCATCAATGTGTATGATGCTTGGTTGGTCCCAATCTATGAGTTGTGGATGGGTGATTGGTAGGTCAATGAAATGGATGGATAGTTCTTGGAGAATAGAGTCTCCAAGGAAAATTTGGTCTGGGATATCATTGTAGGCTCTCTTTTCAACTTCCTCAAGAATGTCTTCGATTTCAAGAAGGTCATGGTGAATGTTTGAAAAAGTGTGACTGTTCTCATTGGTGCCCCCAGTTGTGGGTATACCAAAGCCAAGACTTGATTTTGATTCCCACTTGTGTGCATCGATGGGGCACTGCATGCCTCTTTCTTTTGGTCCTAGACCAGCACCTTGATAGTTCTATTTATCAGTGATGAGCTTATGTTCTTGGGGATACTTCTGGCTAAAGTGATCAAGGTGTGCTTGATTTCTTGGAGGTGCATCCTTATGTAACCAATTGTTGATATCTGGAGTGAGCTCCTCATGAAGAGGGATTTTTTAGGATACAAAGGTTGTTGGGCTAAACTGTTTGTATCAAGGAGGTGGAATCTCCTTAGCTTTGTCATCCATGGGCATGTGGATCAAGTGGGAGTGCCCCGACAACAAATGCATCTGACAGACTATACTCTCCACAACCATTGTTATTGATCTTCACGGTAGATAGGGTGGAGGCAAGGATGGTTTCTGGGTCATTACAAGTGTGGGATGAGCTGGCGATGGCTGTGTCGATATCAATTCTAGGGCAATGGTTTGCATATGAAGCTTCAACCACATTGCAGTAAGCAAAGGGTTCTGGATCGGCATGGATGGTTACCTTAGTGCCCTGATGCAAAAATTTGATGCACTGATGGTAAGTGGATGGAATGGCTTTCATGGCATGAATTCATGGGTGACTGAGGAGGATGTTAAATGGTAGGTTTAGATCAATAACATGGCAAAGTGTTTCTTGGATGACTGGCCCAACCTTGATTGGAAGCAAAATAGTTCCTTCTATGGTTCTCTCCAAGTTGTCATAAGCTTTGATGGTGATAACCTCACTGATGATATCTGCCTCATTATACCCAGCTTGTTTTATGAAATTTAGGGTGCAAATATTCAAGGCTAATCCATTATCTATCATTACTCTTTTTATGGCAAAATTGGATACCATAATGGCTATGCAGAGTGGAAGGGTGTGATTTGGCTCGACCATGGGTATGTCAGTGGGTTTGAATGATAGGGCACATGAGGAGGATAGGTGTCCAACGAGATTACAAAAATTAGTAGCATTGATATCTGAAGGGACATGAGATTCTATGAGAGCATTGTCAAGGATGTTTTTGTACATAGGACTAGTGCAGAGAAGGTCTAAAATGGAGATTTGTGTTGGTATGTTCCCAAGGTGTTCCAAGATGTTATACTGGCTTTTTGATGGAGCTAATGGTGCTGGTGAAACTTGTGGGCCTACAATGTTAAATCATGCTCTTCGAGTGGTGACTACACACTCATTGTTTGGTCCTTGGATATTGATAACATTGACAGAAGGCTCTTTCTTAGATATACAACCTATGAGGCTACCATAATCTATATAAGATGAAGTGTGGTCATTGTTCTTCCCATGCTGTTGGTTTGGTTGGCAGTTGTTGGTGTTGTTGTTGTTGTTTTGGATAGGTTCTTTTCCAAGATTTTGGTTGTTGTGAGGGGGAAAAGCATTTTGATAGATCTGTAAGCTTGCATTGGGAGAGGTTTGGGCACCAACGAGGATTTCTTTCTAATTAATGAGGTCCTGCACATAATCTTTCAGTTTCATGCATCTGAGGGTGGTGTGACCTTTTACCCTATGAAATTTGTAGTACTCATTATCTTTGTACCATGCAGCTTTGGATTGGCCTAGGTCAATTTGCTGGGTAGGAGGAAATTTGATGAGGTTTTCCTTAGTCAATTTCTCAAAAATGACATCTAATGGCTCACCAAGGGGTGTATAATTTCTAGGTGTAGGTTGGAACTTGGGATTTGGTCCTGTAGCTACATTGATGGCATTAGCTTGATTGCTAGACCCTTGAAAGTTGGGTCTTGGATTGTGGCCTTGATAGCTTTGGTGATTCTAGTGTTGGTAGTTGATAGTTTGTTGATTGTTTGGTTGATAAGTTGGGTTGGACTGATTTTGGGAAGGACCAACAATATTCACATGTCTGGTGTTAGTGACGTCGTCTATTGCAACATGCTTGTTTTTGTTCCAATACTTAGACTTGTCATTGGAATGTGATTGATATTGGGCTACAAATGCCTCAGACAATTTAGCAAAGTTTTTTAATTGTGCCATATGGGATTCTATAAAACCATTCAAGAGCTAGTCTGGCCAAGCTTTTGGGAAAGAGACACAAGAGGAAGATGTCACCATATGCCACTTCTTGGCAGTGCATGTAAAATTCTTTGATATGTGTGACAGGGTCTCCTTTTTCCTCTAAATTTGTCAAACTTGGGTATCTCAAAGTGTTCGAGAAATGGTGTCATGGTAATGGCTCTATCAAATGGGTAAGGACACACATTTTCAAACTTGAAGGTTTTTGGATCATTTCCCTCTTGGATGTTCTTCAAAGCTGTCTTCATGGCTTCCCATTCTAAATTAATGGGTGATGGCTGGGGTGCACCCAATGTAAGAGTGCCTTGAGGTAGGTATGTGCTAGATGGGGCAATGGAACATGGATGGCTTTGAGGTATGGGTTGGTAGGGATTGTACATGGCTTGGGCAACTGAATGATGGATGATGGGTTGCTGAGGTGGAGGAGACACATATTGCTACATGTGTTGCGAGGCTTGCTGCTAATATGGGATTTGGGATAGGGATTGAGGGACGTAGGCTAGCTGTGGGATAAATGGATTTCTTTGTGGAGGTAAGGTATAAGATGGTTGTGAAGCTTGAAGAAATGATCAGGGAGCTTGTGGAACTTGACTTGGGATTTGAGGAGTTTGACCAATATATGTGGGTTGTGCCTCCATTTGGGAGGGTATCATGGAAAAGGAGGCCAAGTAATTGGTGGTTGGTGGTGGTGGATTTCCTCCTAGAAGTGTCATAGAAAAATAGTTAGTAATAGGAGGTAATGGATTAGTTGGTGGTGGAGGTGGTGGGAATTGAAAGCTTGGGAATGGAACTGATGGGGTTTGATAGCTTGGTGGCTAGATTTGAAAGCTTGGTAGAGTGGTGGAAGGAGCTTGGGTCACTTGAGAGCTTGGCAGAACATTGGTAGTAGCTTGTGGGGTTTGATAGCTTTCCAGAGTGAGGGTAGTAGCTTGTGGATTTGTGGCTGATGGCACTAAGCTCCAAGGACCTAGTGAAAATGATGGAATTGTGCTATGAGCTGAGGTAAACAAGTTGGGGGTGATGAATGGTTGATTTCTTGGCCCCATGGGTGGCATCTTGGTTGTATATTTCTGAGGTTGGCCAAAGATACTAGCACTGATTTGGGAGATGGGTGGATTTGGAAGGCTAGGTTGGAGAGCAACAACAACAATAGTGAAGGGAGTGAATGATGAGGTGTTTTGGGTGAAGGGGGTTTGGGATGGAGTGGTATGGACCAATGGTGGAGTGGTGGTGGCTAGATTGGCATGTGGAATGGGAGATTTCAACTTGAGTGGAGGCTGGTATGTTTGGGTCTATTGGA
Organism: Cupressus sempervirens; assembly: GCA_028749045.1. NCBI lineage: Eukaryota > Viridiplantae > Streptophyta > Pinopsida > Cupressales > Cupressaceae > Cupressus > Cupressus sempervirens. The sequence goes on along the minus strand of CM053784.1, from coordinate 433,988,438 downwards.
TCATAAGGATTGGCTTGAGGCTCTTCTTTTGGAACATATTGAGAATAATCTAAATCATAAGAGCCTATTGGGAGTGGTAGTTGTCCAAACAATGGGTGAGATGGATCTGATAAGGGAGGAGGTCTTCCAAAGTCGAAGGCTCCTATATTGTCCCTTCGAAAGTTAGCCATGATTGTTTCCTTGTTCTTGTCTATAATGGCATTCACCAATACTGCATTTCTTGGTTGGTTCATGAAAGCTTCAATGTCAATAGGTGATGGTTTAGTGTTCTTTGGGCTAAAGGATGGTTGAGTGCTCAAGGGGAGTGATGCTATTTGATCCAAATGATAGGGTTCCATTGTTTCTTTCTTCTTCTAGGCTAAGCAAGTGACGAGTGGCATGAAAATGTTCCTAGGGATGAGATGCAACAATGTTAATGGATGCCAAGGGGGAAGGCTTTTCTATGCAAATGATTTCATGGGTTGAGGCAAAGCTATATGACAAACCTAAGGAGGATTGGGTTAGGGATTCTAACTTCAAAGATATGTCGACAAATCATGAAAGGTCTTCTTTCCTATGTGCAAGCTTGGTGGTGATTGTGTCGACTTAATGATAGACTGATGATCCTTTAGGAAAAATAGGAGATGACCACTTGTGGATCCCAACCTTTAGCTCAAGGTGATGAGGGATAGCAAGTGAAAAAGCTAGATTACCCTAAACAAAGCTCTGTCAAAGGGATAACCTTGGTGAGATTGGTGGATTTGCAAGATGGTAGGAATGGTAGACTTTGGCAAGGTGACAACAATTTTGAAGGCTTGGATGTGAATTTTAGGCTTTTGGGATGCTAGCTAGGTTTGAGGGGATTGGTTTGGTTCTAAGGCAAAGATCTAAATGAGATGGGTGAGCTAAAATTCTTAAGGGGATGACTAAGGGTGGTTGGCTTACCTACAAGGATGACTCTAAAGTGGAGCTTATGCAAGAAGATGTGGAGGAACAAGGGGGTCTAATCATAGAAATCAAGCCTAGTTGGTAAGGCATAAGCAGGGTTAACTCTTGGATGCTTGCTGAATTTTATAGTGCGATCTAACTAGGCATCTTAAAGGGCTTCATTGGTAGCTTTGTCTTCTGCTTTGTGGAGTTTGGAAATTCGAGGGCTTGGTGTTACTTCCTTTTTCTTAGCTGCAATTTCTTGGTATGCCTGAGATGGCTTGAGTTTGGCTTTGTGAAACTTCTATTTGGGTTTGGGTTATTCTGACATAAATTCTTGAATCTGCTTGGCTTAGAGAGATTTTGGTTGTTTTGCTTCAACTCATTCAACTTTTGGAATAGGCAATGACTATGCTAAGTATGCCCTAAGTTAGGATTGACCAAGTTTGGCAAACATTCATTCAACAAGTAAAAAATCAAGCAATAGATAGGAACAACCAGATAGAAGTTTTTGATTCTTAGAATGTGATACTTGCGCCAAGGAGTGTGTATGTTTTACAAATATTTTGATCGATCACTTCAAACACATTAACATCCTAGATGGTTGTCTACAAGGCTGACAGTTGGTTTAGCTAGGGAGTCCTCAATATACCTAAGGTACATGAGGCCCAAATCCATAGATGAAAACAAAAAGATGTCACACAGTCGAGAGGAGTGGTAACCCACTTCTCCTCTTTCACTTCTCAAGGGTATAAAGTTCCTTGAGGCTTAGCCCGAGTGACAAAATCTTGATCCCAAGAGAGGTGTCTTTGGATTCACCTCCCAATCTTTATACTCCATCAAAATGCTGGAGTTGAGGTCATCCCAAGGGGTGATGAAATCTCCAAGCAGGCCTCCTAAAATTTAAACAAAATTTTGGATCCTAATCTTATGCACCCAAGATGGCCTCAAAAGACGACAAGGGGAGAGAAGACTTGGATGATCTTGGGCTAAAAGATAGAATTTTTTTCCAACTGACGCTTAAGTTTTTTGGATCTAGACCTTGCAAACATACATGTTTAGGATGCAAATGTTCAATTCCAACTTGAAGTTTAAACAAAAGTAAAATCGATCGAAGAATGAATACACCAAGAAGATTTAGGGTCAACAAAAGTAAACTCGCATGCTCAGAGGCCCTCCACGTCAAGTATCAATTGATTTTTCTTTAGGGTAAAAGCACAAACTTGTGTCACCTTTTATGAAGAAATGTGGATATCAAAATGTGACAGTTCAACATTAATGGAAAAAAAAATGGTATTTGTATTTAGAATTTGAAAATAATGTAAACTGATGAAATGTGTAGAATTGGATGAAATTTATTCCTATCATTTTTTAAAAAAAAAATTGAGTAAGAATTTATTCATTTCTTTTATTTTGAAGCCCCCTTTTTAACTATAAAAAATATAGGTTGTAGTTCCCATCAAAAAATAAAATGAAAATCATCTTTTTTTGTTTTGATTTCAAAATATCTTATAGATGACATGTATATCTAGTGCACAAAAAAAGAAATAATTATTTTTGATCTATATTTTCTTTGTTATAAGTACTCAAGCTCGACCTTCTCAGAAGCCAACAATTTTTTTCTCCTGTCAAAAGTCCCCAATCAAATCTATACCTTCTTGAGAAAAAATTACATATTCATGAAGAGGACTCTCTCCTCTAGAGATAAATATAATTTTTTTTTTTTTTTGGTATGATTTACTATTTTTCCCCCTTTTTAAGTGAGCATCTTTTGAAATGTTGAAATATCAACTTATAATGTTTTTAAATTCTAACATATTATAACTAATCAAAACACTCAAAATTTTATATAATGATGATATTGAATCTAAGATCTATAAAAGGGTATTTTTAGTTTTTGAATAAAATTGAGTTTTGATAGAGAAATGAAATTTGACCAAAACAAGTTTTGGTATCACAAACGGTGACACAAATCTATGCTTTTACCCTTTAAGGCATTCAAGATTGAGTGTGAGTTTGTTTTAAGCCCAAAATAAAGATGTGTAAAACTAGGTTTCAAGCGCGTGCCCGGAGGCCCTCCACATCAAGATTTGTTTAATTTTTATGCCCAAATGAAGTGTTAGCGAGACTAATGTGCATTCAAGAAATTTTCTATCTTAGAAAAACCAATAAAAACTCAAGTGAGTGGAATTTGATTTTTGTGGAGCACTTAACACCTTCTTAGGTAGACTGATCCCCATTTATGGTGCTGATATTGCAACCAATGGTTAGAATGATGGGTGTTTAAAAAGGGTGAGTCCAACAACAAATTCACTCAAAGTGTCGTTATTTGTTTTTATAACTTAGAAAGTTTCTAAAATGTAGATTCTTTTTATGCCCCAAAAAATGAAGTGTGAGATATTGTAATGATTAATTGACCTTTTGCATTCAAGATTGCATTTGTTGTTTTAATCATGCATTCATAAAAAAAAAAAACTTGATTTTAATCCATGACACTCAAGAGTGATTTTAACAACATGCATTCAAAGACAAGTGATTAAACATTCAAGTTTTTTCCTTTGAGCATTCAAGATTGAGATTTTGTGTGTTGTTTTAAGAACTTTGAAGTGCTTTGTTTTAACCTTAGATCATTCAAGATTGTTTTGGACTCAAAAGTGAAAATGACTCTTTGGACTTTGGTTTTCATTCAAGATTTTGTGTTCTAGTTTGCATGTTTTAAGCCCAAAAATGAAATTCCTAGATTGTTTTGATGCATGAAAAATCTAAGAAACATTCAAGATTTTGCAATAAGACATTTGTTTGGAACAAATAACAAAGCTTTTAGGACAATTTTGGCAACCATTTAGGACTCTTAGTTTTCATGAGATTTTTAAAAGAACTTTAAAATATTTGCAAATGAAGTTCATTTTATCCTTGATTGATGCTTTCAGTTTGATTTAGATTTTAGTGTGCACTTAGTGTTGATTTTGAACCTTTTGAAATGGAAACTTGAAATTCTTTTTAAATTTCCAAAAATGAAGTGTTCCTAACTTTGCAGGAATGCATCTAAAACTTTGATGTTGCAAGGATGCAAATGATTGGATTGGTTTAGTTTCACTTGTTAAAAGGATTTTTTTTTTTTTTTTTGCAAATTTTTAGTTTTTAATGGATTTAAGTATGATTTGGGAGTTCATTTTAAGCACTAAAAACAAGTGTGTATGATTTTCCTTCCTTAAAAAAAAAAAGGCTAAGATCTCCCACAAGAAGAAGAAGAAGTAGATGGAATAAGAAGAATATAGACAAGAAGAGGAAGAAGAATTCCAAGTGCTTTGTCCACCTATAAGCTTGAAAAATCTGCAAACACTATGAGATAGACTATGAGTTCCTTTGTCTTCTTCATGCTCATGTGGACCTACAAAACCAATTTATACAATCCTACCAATCACAAAAACAAAAAAAATTAGCCAAAATTAGCAAATGACATACAAAACTTGACTAAAAAGGCTAATGAAGATTACCCATGCGAGGTCCCACTGGGCGTGCCAAAATGTATATGAGCAATGTTAGTATGCTAATAGAAACCAAATTTAAATAAAGCTTCTACAAACTAAACAAAATTCATAAACTTCAAGATAGACTAAGATGAGCTCTCAATTGAGAATATGAGCCATTAATGGGCTCTCTCAATGAGAAGCTCTCTTGTTGAGTGGCTTTGTCTAAATAGATAGGATGTATGCTCAAGCTTATGCTTCAAAAAGAGCTTCAAATGGAGTTGGAATTTGGGTGTGAGTGTATGGTTTTGATGTAAAATGGCTTCTTAAAATGACATTATGACTTCACTGCATGGATTGTGTTCTTTTGCAAAGGGGAAGGATCCAATTTATAGGCAAGAGGCTTCAGGGATTGAGGGTTAAGATGCAAGGATGGGGAAAAGCTCATGGAGGACTCAGATTGCATGAGAGGAGAGCAGATGGATTGTGCTTCCTTATAGCCAATCAGGGAGTGACACATGTCACAGGGTGAGAGGATGGAGGAAAGGGAAAGGATGAATCAACAAAGAAGGCTCAAGGGATAAAATCTTCATAAAGACCCTCATAATGGCTTGTAAGAGCAATGAAAGGGCTTGGAAGAGTTTTAAGCTTTATGGTTGGGATATTTTGAGGGAGATGAGAGGAATTTTGACTTGGGATTGATTAGGAAGGTTTTAAGCTTGCTTAGGATTGTACAAATGATTAGAGGATGGATTAGGATGGTTTAGGATTAGCTTAGGGATATGCAAGTGGATGTCATTTAATGAGGGTGGGTGAAGGAGGAGATATTTGTTAACTTTGGCTTGGGTTAGTAAGTCTTAACCCATGTTTAGGGAATGTGACAAGGTTAGGAGGGGATTAGGATTAGGTTTAAAGACATCTTCTAGAAGAGTCTAGACTTTGGATGAGGATAAAGACTTTCTAGAATAGTCTAGAACTTCCTAGGATGAGGATGAAGACTTTCTAGAAGAGTCTAGAACTTCTTAGGATGAGGATAAATTAGATTTTTGGGAAATAAATAAAGTTTTATTTATTTCAAGGGTTTGCGTTCAGGAGATATTTATTAAAACTTTTTTAATAAACATGAGGATTAATATTTAATCTTAATTAAATATTTTGAGTTGGGATTAGGGGTAGGAAATGATGGGATTCACCTTTAATCAAAATTAAAGATGGATTAGAAGATTTTGGAAAAGGTTAGTGGTCTTAAGGACATTGGCCAAGTTTTGGGCAAAAAATAAATTTTTTATTTATTTTGAGTTTTTTGGTCAATTTATTAATTAAATAATTAATAAATAAGGAAATAATGTTTAAATAAGATTTAAACATTTTTGGGAGGGATTCATTAATTAAATATTTTTAATTAAGATAAAGGGATTTAATGGCATAAAAATTAATTAATTAATTAATTAATTAATAAATGATGATGTCATCAAAAAAAATTTTAAAAAAATAAAAATACTTTATTTTCTAAAGGATTTAGGTGTCTACAATAATAGTTGGCAGAGTAAGGGGTAAGGGTGCACTTTGTTGATTTTCCTCTAAAGGAGCTATGTGTGGCATCCCTAGAGCACAAGTCCTCTTAGGCACATCTTTTTGTTGCATTATTTGATTGAGGTCAATTTTTAATGTCCTCTTGGGGTACTTTGGAAGAGTCTTGTTGCCATTGATTAATGGAGGTTCATCAAACAAGGGGTTGATATTAATGTGTTTGAAAGTACTTTGGAGGATTTCAATGGTTGATTCTTGGTGAGACCTTATAGGTTTTATATTTGTGTTTGAAAACTCCAAAAGTTGTTCCTCCTTGTCTAGGTCTAAATTAATCATAGGTTTTATGTTTTCAAATATTGGATTTTCTTGATATTTAGACTTGGGTCCTTCCAAATTTGGATTAAATTTGATAATTTCTTTAGCTGCCAAGAGTTTAAATTTCTTTCAAAAAGTCTTTCCTTGGAAAGCCCTATCCATTTCTTCATTAGTGATGCCATAGTTAGTGTCAAAATCATCACTTAGGTGTATAGTACATTGTTGTATGTTCAAAGGATTAAGGGTACTTGTACTAGGGTTGTTGAATTTGAATGAGTGAGTTTCTTCATCCTCTGGTGTTGTAGGTAAACTTCCACATCTAGGTGGTTTTGGCATGAATATGGGTTCAAAATCATGGCTCCATTGAACCATTCTATGTTTAGGAAATTTTTTTGAGAGAAATTCATGGTAGATGTGTTATTGACAATTGGTTGTGTCATTTCTTGATAGTTAGGATTTGGAAAATACATGCTTAATGGGTCCACAAGCAAAGGATGTGAGGCTTCAATTTAATCTATGTCAAGTGCTTGTTGAGGTTTCTTAGTCTTCATTTGTCTTAGATGCACTTTAGGTTGTGTTTTTACTTTAGAAAACAACAGTTGATATAACTCTTCTGGTTTGTAAACTACTTGGGTCCTTGTAAGTGTTGGCATGATACCTAAAGATGAAAATGCAATGGAGAAATGTCAAAAATGACTCTCTACCTCCCAAGTGTGCACCTAAACTACCAACTACACTTTGACAATACCAAGTGTGCTCTTGGTGCACTTGGGGCCTAGAAGGTATGTAATTAGTAACAAGAAGGTATGAAATTTGTAAGAAAAGGTGTTTGTGTGAGAAATATTTAAAGAATGGATGATCTAAGTGGTTTTAGTTATTTTCTAGGGTTTAGGGATGTAGTGCAACATGTGGAAATGTAGTTTAGGGTTGTAGAAGCTAAAATGAGCTTCCTGATTACCAAGTGCACTATAAGACTACCAACTAGGCACTAAAACTATCAACGACACTCCTAATGCACTTGGGGCCTAGAAGGTATGTAGTTGGTAAAATAGGGTAGCAATTGATAATCTAGAATTGGGTATGCAAGATATGATTTTTTTTGGATTTTTAGGGGTTTTGGAGTGTTATGCAACCTAAGTACAAAATGAAATAGGTTTATTATATGAAAGGTGAAAATGTCCTAAGAGAATGATGCACAAATGAAAATGTGAATGGCATTTTGAATTTTGACTAAGGAGTATGAAAATGACTCTATGGTATGCAAAATGTAGATTAGGGTTGGACTTTAGATTTGGGAATAATGTTAGAGGTTAATGTAGGGAAGTTAGATTATGAAAATGGAAGTATGCTAAGGTTGATAATGATATTTAGGACATAAAATATGGGGATATGAGATCAAGAATATTGGTAGTGGGTTTGACAAGTGATACTGACAAGTTGATGGGGTTTGATATTGGAAGAGATGCTAGGGTTTTTGGACTATGCAAGATGAAGTGGTTATGCAACTAGGGTTAATAAAAATGATGTTTAGGGAGACTAGGAAAGTGATAATGCTATGAAAAATATGTATGCAAGTTTTTGAACTTAGGATCAAATCTTTAGAAAGTATTAGTCTAAGAGTTTAACCTTGCGAAGATGGACTTTGGACCTTGACCAAAAGAGACAAAAATTAAAAAGATAAATTTGATAAAAATGAAAAGGTCAAATCCATCAAGACATAGATAGAGGTTTACCCAAGAAAATGATAACAATGACAAAAAATACTATGGTCAAGAACCATCATCCATCAACATTTGGAGATACTCTCTGACTCATACTTTGTTTTGATTTTTCACTAAGTTCAAGGTGTGTTTAGATCAAAATGAGGTTTAGGGGGAATAAAAATGAGGATTATGTTGATTGGATATGTAATATGTAAGGATCCTAGAATGTGAAATGACATTTAGGGTGCAAAATGATGTTCTAGGTTATGCTCAAAATGAGGAACTATACAAGCTTTTGGAAGTAGTTCTAGGGTACCAAAATGCATTATGGAGGTCCAAAATGGTCATTAAGGTCACAAAGTGTGTTCTCATAGTACTAACTATGCTTAGGATGTAGTTGGGGCTAGCTTGAGCTCAATTGGTAGTTTCATAACATAGTTGGGAGATTGGGTTGAAGGTTTGTTGATCTTGGACTAGTTGATTGCCAGATTGTTATACCAGAGAGATAATTGGTTTGGGATGATGTTAGGATCAGATTTGAGGTGTAAAATGATGGCTATGAATTTATTAATAAAGCCTAAGGTGTGAAAAATAGCAAAGTTTGGGACATAATCAACAAGGGGGACCTATCTAGGCACACGGTGACACTCCTAAAGTCCCAAAATAATATTTGGAAGTCTAAATTGGGTGTTTTGGAAACTAAGTGTAGTCAAATAGAGCCAACAATTCCCATGGTGTAGTTCAGGCCAGTTAGAGTGAATTTTGTAGTTTCAAAGCGCAATTGATAAAGTGGTCTAAAACTAAGGTGATTTTGGGCTTGGTGACTTCAAGACTATTGTTCCAGAGACCTATTTGATAGGGGATAGTACTATGATGAGAATGAGGATTAAAAACTAAGGTTAGGACACATATAATAAGGGTTAAGATGTGAAAAATGAAGGTTGGGGTATACAAGAATGTAATTTGGTAGATGCAAGATGCAGATTTAGGGCTGGAATGCAAAGCCTATGAGATGTACAATGAACCCTAAGGAATGCAATATGAAAGGTGATGGATTCAAAATGAGGACTAATAGAATGAAAAATGATAACTAGAGGATGGAAGCATGAAGTTCAAAGAATGAAAAGTATAATGGTATGTTATGCAAGGGAGGAATCTAGGTCATGCCAAGCACTCCTAAGGTTACAAGTTGCCATGCTTTCAGAGTCTCAAGTGTTTGGACAATTTTTTTCAATGTGTTGACTAGAGGTGTAATATTTTGGTAATGTTTGATAGTATCCAAGTTTCACATGTGTATTGGTGTAAATTTGCAAGTTTAGCTTTATATTGATTAATGTTGTTCACACACAAGACACAATAAACAAGAATAGATGTTGTTAAATTGAAAAGATACACCAAGACCAAGGCTTTAAGACTATATCCACTAAATTCCCACTTGAATTGAAGTCTAGTCATGCTTATCTAGAGTGGAAAACCTAGGATCTTGGCACCATAGGCTCCCCCTTATAGTGCACTCACTTCTAAGGGCTACCAAAATCCAAATCCCAAGGGTCATTACTTCCCAAGGGATTGTTGCCTCTACTAAGGACCGCAACTATGTGGGATATCTTCATGGGCATGGGTGACCCCTTGAGCTAGTGGATAGAAGGAATTTTGGCTAATAAGACAAGGTGTTTAGTTTGGGCATTTCATTCAACATTCTATGAGAAACCATAAATTGTAATAAAAATACACAAAAAAAGTTATAATCCACCATGAAAACCAACTAAAATCAAGAAAGAAACACAAATTAAAGCTCCCTCTTTAGTTGTAGATCCCATGTCCTTATTTATTCTACATTTGATGTAGCTCCACTTTCCTATAGTTCCTATACAATTGATATCAAATTACTATGCTATGATGATGTTATTAAGAGTACTAGAAGTGTGGTTCGAGCATGATGTGAGAATAGAGACTCTAAGGGATAAAAAATGAGAGCAATATGGCTCAATTTATAGCCAAAATGGAAGAGGATAGAATTTAATGAGAGGATGGACACTTGTCACTTTGAATGTGAAACTTGGCATGATATTCCTTAGAATATCTATGACAACCATGGCACAATATGCCAAATACGAGATTATATGACACAATTAAATCAACATGGCTAAATGTGGAGGAGAATCTATGATGTGCATATGACACCTCAAAGCCACTTGTAGGATTCTATGATGCATGGAAGTCAACATGACTAAAAGTGAAGGAGAATCTATGACATGCATGTGAAACATCAATGCCACTTGTAGCCAAGAATATATGATGATAAGGCTTATTATAGACATGTGTAAGGAATAAAATATATCAAAGATGACACATTTTAGCCAAGTATATGGAGAATATCTATGACACATCATTTCCATGTGTCAAGAATAGGTGGAATATTTGAATTAATAATTCATATATCCACAAAAATGGAAATTAGTAAAATTTAAATTATAGGTGGAAAATAGGACTTAGGAAATTGTGAATTCCCATAGTTTGTGAAGGTGAATCAATTAATTAATAAATATAAATTAATTGAGAATATTGGTTATTTAGAAGAATAATTAGTAATGTGGGATGAAAATGATCAAAATGACATAGGATAAGATTACAAGTTATCTAATCCCATAAGATAAATTAGTAAATGATTGGCCAATTCGATTAAATAAATGTGATAATATCCTTTGATGAAATACGACAATTATGTAGATCAACTAGGATGATCATGCATAGATCAAAGCCATGATCAAATTGAATGACTGATTAGGATTGATAGCATGAAAAGGACACATGACATGGATTAAGAACATGTGACATTTAACAAACAATGTAAGTGCAAAAGATTGAAATTGATTGATAAGGTTGATTATAATAACATTAGTAGAAATTTTCAATGTTATTAAAATGGTTTGATAAAGCCACGATCCGATACTAAGGTGTTGGTCTCATATTAGTTTTGACAATTGAGTGTCAACACACTTAACCAATTCTCAAGATGATGCCAAGTATAATACAAATGTTGAGCTACATTGTGTGTTGAGCTAGAGATTCAATAGGTGCTAAGTGAACTTTAGGTGCCAAGAAAAGTTCAAGTGCCAAGTGATAAGTGATGCCAAGTCACTATTGGTGCCGAGAAGAGTATAGATGCCAAGTGAAATAGAATTACTATAGGAGCTGAGTGAGACAAAATTCCTATATGTGTCGAACATTAGCAATTAATAAGTGCCAAGTAACATAGAATCAACATATGAGTTAGTGTCTTCACAAACTTAGATAAACCATTTTTGAGCCAACTTAGGATGAATCTCAAAGGATTATGAAGATAAGATTGAATCTTTTCCATTCCCTATGTAATCAACATGTAGCCAATCAGAAAAATGGAGAAGGCATGCAAGCAATAGGAAAAGTGAAAGAATTGAGTGGGAAAATAAGAATGAATATTGATCATAGATTCATACCTAACCCTAAGTCTTCAAAGCCATTAAAAGGATGAAAAAACCCCATTGTGTGCATGCATGAGGAAGAGTTTATGGGAGAATGCTAGTGAAGTGCAAAGTGGTGTAAAGACTTAGAAAGAGTAGATCAACATTGCAGAATTTAGTTGATCAAGAATAGAGTGTCAAAATTTTGTGGAGAGTCATATTAGATCAAGGAAGGACCAAAATAGAGAGAGCAGAACAAGGATCTAGAATCAACAATTGAAGATTGCAAGTCATTAGGTCAAGACTTTCTGATACTCTCTAGCAATTTTATTAGGAATGAAAATCCTATGATGATAGGTTGGTTTAATAGCCATACTATAAGCCTTTAAATAAGGTGCTAAATCCTTTAATAGGGTAACATTCCAAGTCAGTGTTTGTAAATCCTTTAACCAGGTCACTTTTAATAGGGTGTAAAGTCTTTAACATGATAGGCCTTTCATAGGGCAAACCATTGGAAGTGGTCAAACTTTGTAACCTTAAATAGTTACATATTGCTGAAATGATACTTTGTGGGTGTCATCTCCACCCCAATTTTACCTTTTCATTTTTGAGGGTTTTTGGATTACCAAAATCTTGTGTTATTTGTTTTCATGCATATCTTTATTTTCATGTTTGTTAGATGAATTAGATGCATGTGAATGATTTAAGCTAAAAGGTTTTAAAAAGGTTAAAGTTAGTTACTTCTCATTCATTCACACCCCCCACCCCTCTCAAAAGTAAATATTTCTACTTGTAAATTCCAACAATTGGTATCAGAGCCAAGTTCTCACAAGGAGAAACCTTATAGCTTGGAGAAAATATCTGGAAATGGAAGTCTACAAACTTGGGAAGATCATAGAGAATTAGGCAATTGGCATACAACTTTCTCTACACACCTTGGAAGAAGCAAGAGAAGAACTAAGAAAATCCTTAAAGAGAAGAAGAGAGATTTCCATAGCTGAGAATGATACACAATACAAGGATATTGACACCTCAAAATTTTTTGCAAATGGAGATTCCAAAGAGTTTGATGTAGCAATAAAAAACCTATTGGAGAAGAATAGAGCTCAAGCAGAAGAAATTAGAACTCTCAAGATTGAACAAGAATCACAAGCCATGATGCTTTGCAATGTGACAAAAAAAAGAAAAGAGCCATTAAAGATAAGGCTATGCTAAAAGAAGACAAGATAAATCTTGCCAACAGATTGGAAGAAAAGTCAATTAAGCTTGCGAGAATTTCAAACATGCAGCTAGACACCCTAAGTCAGATGATGAATGCACATCAAAGCTGAATGTCAAGGATATTGAGATCTCTACATTAAAAATGAAAAATGAACAAGTGAAAAATGACTTGAAAAGAGAGAAGGAGATCACAGAGAGCTTTAACAAACCTAACAAGGCCATCAAGAACTTTGAGTAGCTACTAAAATCACCAAGGACTAGCAATGATACTTTAGGATTAGGATACACTAGTACTAAACAAGGAGAGTCATCCAAGACTATGAAAGAAAGGAACAACAAAGCTAAGAACACTAAACCTACTTGTCATTTCTGTGGTAAAAAAGGACATACCTCTAATGTATGCAAGAGCAAGAATGCTTATCAGCATGACAAACCTAAGAATGTGAATCACTGTCATAAGTGTAACAAGCAAAGACACCAAGCACATGACTATAGGACTAGGATTATTAGAACACCAAGATTTGAAGGGCACTACTACAATTGCAAGAATTATGAACATAGAGCTTTTGAGTGCAGATCAAAGCCTATGTGGACACCTAATCAACTAGGAAGGGGAAATAACCATGGACATCATTACAATTGGAAATACAACACTAGGTATAGATATCATTACTATCAAGAATATGGACACATTCATAAAAATTGCATAAGAATACATTTCAGTAGAAACTATAGCAGATGGTTAAGCCAAAAAACATGCTTCAGTTGTTTAAAGACTAGTCATATCAGTAGGAATTTCCCAACAAGGTCAAAGGCATCCAACTCAGAGATCAACACAAAAAAAGAGAAGGTGGATGTTGAACACATCAAAGGAGAAATGAAAAAAAATGGAAAAAGAAAGATGGGAGTAGGACATCAAATGAAGGGATCACTTCACCTAAAAGGTTAGGTGCTCACACTTCATCAAACTAAGAAAAGTGAAGGCATGTGGGATTGATTTACAAATCTTTATCAAACATCAGTTCCTTAACAAGCAATAAAAAGAAGAGATCAACATGAATAGAGATGCAAAGTTAAAATTTCAAGATTTCATCAATGTTTTCAAGTTGTCCTTAGATGCTAAGTAAAATTTCAATACATGCTAAGTTGATTAGTAGAAGTTGAATGATTAGTTGCAGCCAAGTTGGTAATGAAAGCCGAGTAAAGAAGAAAATTTTATTGAAGCCGACTAAGGGATACTTCTATGGAAGTTGAGTGGTGGAAAGACAATGGAAGCTAGGTAATGTAGAAAAGCTTAAGAAGCTAAGTGGATAGCTATAAATGCACTAAGCATTAAATTCTATGAAAATATAGTATATTATCACATTTTGAATCATTTTTTCTTCATCGTGAATGAAGAGAAAAGATGAAGAAGAACGACTTCAAAGTAGAGAATCCAATATTTGAGCTAATTTCAATAGTGATTCAGCATAGTTTCATCAAATTCTAGGCATTTGCATTTGTGCTGAGCTATGCAATTTTAAGTTTCTTTGTGTTGAAACCCTAGATCACACAAATGGCTTCTAGCTCTAGGAAAACATAGGAGAAAGAGCCGTTTGAGGTTCAACTAGTGTCAAATGAAGTAAAACAACCAGATTTCTAGCCAATACCAGAAGTGGCATACAAATATGACCCAGTTGGAGCCCTATCTATTATACCCCCTAAATTAGTTATGGTCCAAGATTTTAGGAGGTGTTCTAACTGCAAAAATGGAGCCATAAGAGATATGGAGATGAGGGAAGCCTATGAAAAATTGTGTGAAAATAGAGTATTGAAAGAAGAGTATCAAATTATTAAGAAGAAGGGTTTGATGTGTGCCCTAGAATTCCCCAAAGTTTTCAAAACTGAATGGATTAGGATAGTGCTTAGCAGGATACATGATGGAAGTTTATGGTTGGATGATGGTCCAATAAAAATAACAAAAGGATTGTACATAGAGTGACAGGGTATCCAACCCTGGATTGGCCAAAGACCCTCAAAAGTGATTCTAAGGAAGCAATTGAAAAGAACACTAGTGCTAAGTGGAACAAGAGAGGAATGATAATAGACACCATCCAAGACCCTCTTGTTGACTTTGTTGTTAGAGTTATTGCACATAAATTCTATCAATCCAGTAGACTTAATAGTGTACCATGCATTATAGTGGATCTGAGTTAAAAACTAGTGAAAATGGATCATACTTATGATCTTGCAGAACTGCAATTGCAACAAATCAATGAAAATTTAGTAGCCATAAGGAGAATCAAGGGAGCACAATGCAAGTTTGGTGCAAATTTGATTTCCATATTTTTCTATGTATAGAATGAATTTTCATCTTTTGGTAAAGTTGTGTGGAAAGAAAATAGGTCTATAATAGCTCAAGTAGATGAATATATAGAATAAATGGGAGCTCCTTATGACTAGCTATTTTGAAGACTTCAAGAAGGACATGAAGAAAAGGCTAAGGATACAAGTTTCATTTGTATAAAAGCATGTAAATGATGTATTCTTTCTTTTAGATATTGATTATACTTACATACAAGTAGCCATACCAAGAGTTAGATGGTTAAGACCTCTTGGCTATGAGATAAACATAGATGTGGCATCTGTAGGCATAACTACATTATTAGCTAAGGAAGTGGACAAGAGTGCACCACATTTTCATATATATGATGTGGTAAGGCCAAAGGTGAATATGGAGTTGAAGACTACCTCCACATTGAAGAAGAAGGATAAATTGGTTAATAAGTTAAAGGCCAAATTTGGTGAGGGCACTATAGAAGAAGAAGATGAAGATGAAGAAGTTGAAGATGATGAAGAAGAGAAAGGATAGGAGACACTTGCATTGAACCAAGGCATGGGTGAGGATGTAGAAAAATAATAAAGTTTCAAGAAAGAAGCACCAAAGCTAGAGCCTAAGAAAAGAAAGACACAAAAACAACCAGTTGCATAGCTCAAAGGGAAGAAGAAAGCAACAAAGCCAAGCCAACTACTAGGGTAGATACTAGGGAAATAGCACAAGTGGTAAAGGAATAGGGGAAGCAAAAATCCACAGAGAAAGGAGGGCATGCAAAACAAAAGAAAAGAAGAAAATATGTTACACCCCTAGACTCAAATGTAGAAAAGATAGAATCTGATAATGATCAATTTAGATTGGTAAGACATTCCACCAAATCAAATTTGGAAAATATTTGTGATAACATTAGGGACAATGTAGATTTGACTAGATTAAGAGGAATTGATTTTAATAAACTATCAAGAGAAGAACAAAACATAGTGGAAGAGTCTATCTACACTATGATGGCCAAGTTCAAGACTACCCCAATTGAATTGGATAATTCTGTACCTAAAGGGCTAAGCTCCATTTTAGAAAATAAATGGCATTACTGTCTAAATATGGAAAAGGAAATAAGGGAGTCAACATTGGCTTGTGTGATGCTGGACCTTACTAAAGGTCAAATAAGCAAGGCTAGTATGAAACATGGGAGCAAATTTGCACCCAAATACAAAGACTTTAGTATTTTATAGAATAAAATAGAGGATGTTGTAAAGAAATCCACACAAATGTGGAAATTGATTTATGGATTGAATACTACCAAGGAAGGGCAGGAAGATTCCTTTGAGGGAAGAAATGATGAAGAAGAAGAGGAAAATGAAAAAGAGGAGGAAGGAGAGAAAGAGAAAGAAGAGGTAATAGTAGAGAAGACATAGCAAGGTGATGAGGCAACAGCTAAGGAGCAACAACCAGAATAGAGTGTCCAAGACACCCAGTTGCCAGCACCAAGTCCTCCACATACAACACTTGCAAAAATTGTAACTATAAAAGATTTTCTTAACACTTAAGGTCAGAAAATCAATCCATTGACTACAGAGAATCTCAAAAAGATCCTTCA
The DNA here is from genome assembly GCA_028749045.1 of Cupressus sempervirens. Lineage (NCBI taxonomy): Eukaryota > Viridiplantae > Streptophyta > Pinopsida > Cupressales > Cupressaceae > Cupressus > Cupressus sempervirens. The sequence goes on along the minus strand of CM053784.1, from coordinate 433,971,939 downwards.
CCAAACAACATTGCATTCATAATTGTGCACAAATCTTGTTCTGGTGAGTGTAGAAGAGTTGCAAAAAGCTGTAGCAGAAGTTACCAAGGAGAATGTGAACACATAAGAACCACCTTCACAACCTCCCATAGCTATAGATGATCAACCAAAAGAAAAAGTAGCACAAGACACAATCACTAAGGTTGATCCATAATAATAGCAACAACAACTACCGAGGAGCCAACAAAGAAGCACATAGGACAAGATGTTCCTACAACAAAAAGCCAAGGTGTACCTCCTCAAATCATTGTTATTGATTAGGGTAGAAGAGAATATTAGGAAGAGGAGAAAACCCCCAAGGAAAGAGAGAAAGAGGCAATATAGATACTAGTAAATTTCCTACTATAGGGACTCCTACCAAGTAGTCGAGCACTGATGTAGTACCACTACAAATCTTAGCACTAGGCTCAAGCTCCACCAAGGTAGCAAGGGTACTTCACTATGGAGACCCTGCACTTGATGAGGAAATAGTCATACCAAGTTATGACTACAAAACAATGAACCTAACAAAAATAAATGAAGTGCAAGAGGCACTTCAGAGAAAGAAGAAGTGGGAGATACTCAAAAATGAGTATAGATAGAAGCAAGCATTAGCAAAAATCAAAGACATATTCCTTGATGCATTTAGCTTGCTAGTACCTAATGAAACAAAGCCAATCATGGAGAAATTTTCCAACATAGTGGACTAGGTGCAAAATAAAGACCTTGATACTACTGTCAAATTATCAAAATGGTCTAAAAAGAAATTTCAAATGAAAGTTAATGAGAAGATATCCTATGAAATAAAACTATCAGAGGTTGAACTAGCTAAGAAGGTAGAAAAGGTGAAAACAATACTTGAGAATATATTCTCATTGTACTCCAAACTATGTGACTCATCATATTTCACACAAGAAACTAGCCAAAGAATACTAAGCATGGAACACAATCTTAGATATCCAGCACAAAGCTACATAAAGATCCAGTTCAAAGTGAGAAGCATTTTACCGCAATGCTTCACACTCAGAAGGAATTAGCTATATTCATAGCAGAAGAGGCCAATGTTAAGGCCAAATTAATAAAAATTCAGTCTACTATTACCCCACATCTAGAAGTACTACATAAGGAAATGGCCTATGCAAAAATTTTTTTAAAGAAAGACTCCAATCTTTCTACATTAGAAGGCCTGTACATCTTGCAGTAGAGACAACCATCCAACTCAAAGCACTGGAAATTCCCTTGGATAATTTGGATGCTTCTCTAAAGATAATAATGGAGGTAAATAAAACATTTTTGGCTAAATATTCTATTCATTCTTAGGAGCCTTTGACATAAGTGTCAAAAAGGGCGAGATATTCATTATACATATAATACGAATTGGGGAGATAATACATTATGCAAATAGAAAATAAAGGGGGAGATATTCATGTAAAGAGGGGGACATAATAAAGATAGGAGATAATAAGAATGGATGTGTAAATAAAGCGAGAAATACCCAAAGGGGCAGATAATCAAAATTTTGAGGAAGTAATAAGGAGATACAACTAAAAGGATGCAAAAACTACAAGAAGATGTGTGAAAGGGGGAGTAGACATAGAGAAGATATAGAATAAAAATAGACCAAAAATAGGATACACAAAAATAGAGCCAAAAAGCATCAGACACACTAGCATGAGACAAACCAGCTTAAGGGAATATTGGTTATAAAAATGGCACATCAGCTTAGGGGGAGTTACATGTTTTAAAGGCATATAATCTTCTACAAAATTTTGAACAAGTTTTTGAAGTCTTGTACATATGCCAAATAGAATGTGTATTATACTCATAGAGTCTAGACTCATAATTCTTAGTTAAGTGTTTTCACCACTCATGTCAAAGGGGGAGATTGTTGGTCTCAGATTGGTGTTTACAATTGAGTGTCAACACACTTAACCAATTCTCAAGATGATGCCAAGTATAATATAGATGTCAAGCTATAGTTTTTGTAGAGCCAGAGATTCAATAGGTTTTGAGTGAACTTCAGGTGCTCAGTGAAATTCAAGTGCCAAGTGATAAAAGATGTTGAGCCACTATAGGTGCTGAATAGAGTATAGATGTCAAGTGAAATAGAATTACTATAGGAGCTGAGTGAGATAGAATTCCTATATGTGCCAAGCATTAGCAACTAGTAAGTGCCAAGTAAAATAGAATCAACATATGAGTTAGTGTCTTCACAAACTTAGATGTAAACCATTTTTGAGCTGACTTAGGATGAATCTGAAAGGATTATGAAGATAAGATTGAAATTTTTGCATTCCCTATATAATCAGCATGTAGCCAATCAGAAAAATAGAGAAGGCATGCAACCAATAGGAAAAGTGAAATAATTGAGTGGGAAAAGAAGAATGAATATTGATCATAGATTCATACCTAACCCTAAGTCTTCAAAGCCTTTAAAAGGAGGATGAAACCCCATTGTGTGCATGCATGAGAAAGATTTTATGGGAGAATTCTAGTGAAGTACAGAGGGGTGTAAAGACTTAGAAAGAGTAGATCAACATTGTAGAATTCAATTGATCAAGAACAAAGTATCCAAATTTTGAGGAGAGTCATATTAGATCAAGGAAGGACCAGAACAAAAAGAGCAAAACCAAGATCTGGAATCAGCAATTGAAGATTTCAAGTCATTAGGTCAAGACTTTCTAATACTCTCTAGCAATTGCATTAGGAATAAAAATCCTATGATGATAGGTTGGTCAAATAGCCATGTTGTAAGCCTTTAAACAAGGTGCTAAATCCTTTAATAGGGTAACATTCTAAGTGAGAGTTTGTAAATCCTTTAACCAGGTCACTTTTAATAGCATGTAAAGTCTATAATAGGATAGGCCTTTCACAGGGTGGACCATTGGAAGTGGTCAAACTTTGTAGCCTTAAATAGTTACATATTGTTGTAGTGATACTTTGTGGGTGTCATCCCACCATAGTTTTACCTTCTCATTTTAGAGGGTTTTGGGTTCCCAAAATCTTATGTTATCTATTTTCATGCATGTCTTTATATTCATGTTTGTTTGAAATGTCCCTTTACTGATTTTTTATGATATTTCAAGCCTCTAATCATATCTTTAAGATCAAACAACCAATATTTCAAAGATCCACCAATTTCTCAATAAACCCCAAATTGGGTATGCTGAAAATAGTGCCAAAAGCTTCACAGCTTCACCTATTATTAATAAATCTAAAAGTGGAAATTTTAAAAAAAATTTGAGAAGCATAACAGCCTATAAAATTACATTTCCAGATCTGTATAACATGCACACAATAGCTCCCAAACGGAGGACAAAAACAATGCTCATCGGGCTCCCAAAAATAGCACAAAATAGCCTGGAATCACCACAAATACTTAATAATCTATCAAAGAATTATAATAATATCCAAATAAATATATTCATCTCTATTTTAACATTTAAAAGTCTAATATACAGTAGCAACCCAAACTCTTACAAAAAATACACGCAAAAACTCACAAATTTGCATTGTTCAGCACATAGGAAAACTTTGCATTAGCATGCACATGGGATGGCTTCAAACTCTCATCCTTAGCCTTCCTATAAACCTACAAACTCCCATTCTTGGGTCTCCTTCTTCATAGGTTTGGCAGCCTCTAAAGAACAACAAAGCAATGCACAAAAATCAAGTTCTGGAATGAGCCCAAAATGCCTCCAAACCCCTTAAAAGAGGGTATAAACCTAACTCACGTCCAAGAGGGGTTAATAAAACATATTTTACTAATAATTTTCATTTATTAGTCCATTAACTTCCAAATATTATCCCCTTTTTCTGAAACTTCACCTTTTTGGGCTTGCCTGCCTTAGCAAAGATTATTATTTTTAATTATTTGAAAAGGGGACATGACATTGTTAGATGAATTAGATGCATATGAATTATTTTAGCTAAAAGGTTTTGAAAAGTTTAAAGTTAGTTATTTCTGATTCACATCCCCTCTTAGAAGTAAATCTTTCCAGTTGTAAATTTCAACATAAGGAACTCAACAATGCCAATGATCGTATGATAAGAATGACAAATTTGACCTATTCTTGAGGGACATGACTATACTAAGCTTAGATTGGATGGGTTTGATAAGATTTAATATGTTTCGAAGGCACTAAGAGAAATTAAAATGCCTAAGGTTTGACAGATGATTGATTTGAGATATCTGACATGTTTTGGATTGATCTAAGCTAATTTGGGCTGATTTTGGGTTAACTTAGGATGATTCTAGGTTGCTTTAGGATGATTTGGGGTTGATTTGGGATGATTCCAAGTTTATTCTAGGTTGACTTAGGATGATTTTATGTTGCTTTGGGATGATTTTGGGTTGATTTGGAATGATTTTGGGTTGATTGGGATGATTTTGGGTTGATTGGGATGATTCTGGGTTGATTCTAGAAAGTTTGGATAAAATAGGAATTATTTTCAAAGTGACCTACAATTTATTTCAAAGGGGATAAGAATGATGAAGGATATTGTTAAAATATGCTTCAATGCTAATCAAGTTGGCCAAAAGATTGGAATTAGTGAACAGAGAAAATGGGACGAGTTAGTATGAAAAAGTGATTGAATAGTAGACATGAACCATTTTTGAGCATCTATAGAATGATGATGGTATTCTTATGGTTGAGTGTATTAGCATTTCTAGAACAATTATTTTGAAATTATATGTTGCATCCATGACTAATATAGGGTGGTGGAGAAAGGGCAAGGAGAACTTGATATTGTGGGTGGACGAAGGAAAGATTTGATAGTTGGATGGATGGATAAAGAGATTGAAGGAAGGTGGGCAGGATACAATTCTTTCTTTAAAGTAAACCCCTTAATTTATAGTTCCCTAACCCTATAATTATCAATTACAGGGTTGACAAAGCAAGAAATAGGGGTAGATTTTTTTGTCTCTATTTGACCAATCAGTCTCATAGTCAAGTAGGCTTATACCATCTCACAATAAGTATATTCACATAGTTAGGTGGGTGGGAAGATAGTTGGTGTGGTTGGTGACCCTAATGAAGGTGTCTGCCAATAGATGAGTACATGATTGATAGAAAAATAATAGTTTGGTACTCACTCTTTTGCTGCATTGGGGGTTATAGGGAAAATGGAAGACTCTTTTTGTTATTCATGTCAACATATACACTATTCTATTAGCAGTACTAGAGTTATAGAGGAAAATGCATTTTGTACCATTAAAAGACTAATTTTTTGGGTTTTTTCTACTTATAGAGATGTTTACAGATGTCTGTCGATACTATGTCTATGAGCACAAAAATAAATATGAAGACATGTAAGAGTTATGTGATGTTTTCTGGAGGTAGTTCTTAGAGAAATTTTTTGGAAACTAGGTATTGGTGAATTGGTTATATCTTTTAGCAAAGATGGGACTATGTTCAAAAAGCTTAAAGGATAGTCAAAGATAAGGGATTGGTATAAAGGAAAGGTTTTTTTCCTTGTGATATATTTTCAACAAGATCATTGTGTTGTTTATGTAAGAATAAATGAAAATTTGGCTAAGATCATAACAAAGATTGATGTTGAGGATGTATTGTTATCTTCAAAGGAACTATAGTGGCAAAAAAGCTATTGTTTATTCAACTCAAAACTTGGATAGATTATCCTTAAAATTGTTTGGTGAAGACAATCTAAGGCTATTTGAATAGTGGGTTCAGTTGTCCTCCTTTCAAATCTTAATAGGGTTGGCTCAACTCCTAATAGGGTTGGAATCTCTTGAAAAGGATTCAAATTCTCCTAAAAGTATCTTATATATATTTATTGAATTTCATTGGCTCCTAACATAGTTCATCCTTTCAAAAGGAAGCTTGATATTAGTACATTATCTTGTGGGCATCATTCTCATCAAGGTTTTCTCTTTGATGAAGGGTTTCCCTAGTTAGCATATTTGGTGTTTTTATGCATGTTTATCTTTATGTGGTTATTACATCTATTATTTACATGTTTTAGAATTAATAAAGATATTTAGAGTTGTTTTTAATGCATAATTGGTTTACCCCTCCTTTATGAATTATCTCAAGGGTCTTTACTTTCTAACAATTGGTATTAGAGAGTTATGTCCTTAAAGGAAAAGTTAAATAGATGTAGGAGATCCATGGTTTATTATTTTAGGAAAGAAAGTTCAAAGTTTGATGGAATTATTTATGACAGTTGAAAGTAGATGATGAAGACTCACTTTTTGTGTATAAGTCTAAAATATTGGTTGGTTACATTGAAAAATAAGGATATTATTGATGAAGATGACCTTGACTCTTGTGAACAAATTAAAAAATATCTATTTATGCATAATATGCTTGCAAAGGAGGCACTATTATTAGCTCTTCCTAAAACAAAATATTGAGTGGTAAAATCTTAAAATCTTGCACATAAAATTTGGTTTACTTTACAAAAGATATTTTAAAGTGATGAACATGTTAAGTAGGGTATATTAAAAGTTAGATATGTATGTTTCAAGATGCTAAAATGAAGGAAGATGAAATAAGAAGAGGATACTTTAGTAAGATATCTAAGATTTTTGATGGAATTATAAGTTATGGTGGAACTAAGCCAAAATATAAGGTCATGTGGAAGAATTTGAAGACTTTGACACCTTCTTATCATCACAGGGCATAGATGATTGAACAAGTTATTGATTGTACACTTAAATTTATAAAAGAGACTCTTCTTGAAGGATTGCAATCATTTGAATTGTGGAAAAAATAGAATGAAGAATATCCTATTGGGAACTACTTTCAATGTACAAAGAGACAAACCTACATTCACAAGTGTGATTACAAGTGGAGATTATGCTAGTAGCTAAGAAGACAAGGAAGAAGAAAAGAATATTAATGAAATATTTTCCCCAATTATGAAGAGATATCTTAAAGGTAACTAAATTCTTGTTTGTTGGACTTGTAAAGAACTTGGTCATTATTCCTCTAACTATCCTAAAAGAGAAAATAATTTTGAGCCTAAAAAATCCTTACAAGTCAAGAATACCCAAAGGTTACTTATTTGTTATGAGGATGATGAACTTGATTTTAAGATGGGGAATTTCCTAGATGATAGTGATGAGATAGGATTTATTGTTATTGAAGAAGAAGCCCTAAAAAATAAATAAAAGAGGAAGTAAAAGAAGAAAAAGACAAGCAATATCATATATTGAAAGGAATAAATCTAATTGGATTATAGACAATGGTTGTTCCCATCATATAACTTGATATATGAAAATTTTCATTGAATTCAATAATTATGATGGAAAAATAGATAGAGTTGGAAATAATGCAACAAGTCACATAAAAGGAAAATATCTATTACTCTTGATGGAAAGATTAACACTGAGGATGTTTACTTTGTGGATTGAAACATAATCTTTTGAGTGTTGGATAGCTTTTTGACAAGGGGTATTAGTTGAAATTTATAGAGAATACTTGCATTATCAAGGATAGTAGTGGTACATTGATTGGTACTAGTAAAAGAAAAAGATGTAATGTATTCTAGTTGAACCCTACTAAAATGACATGTTTGGTTGCTAAAGTGGATTATAGTTGGTTATGGCATAAGAGATTTTTTAATATCATCTTTGATGACATTGTGAAGCTTAGTACAACATTTGAAGTTAAATATTTTTCTAAGAATTTGAAACCTACCAATATGATTTTCAAATAATGTGCATTGGAAAAGTAGAAGAATTTTTTATTTTTAAGAAAGATGTTTACTACTACAATGAAGTTTGGGATTGTACATATAAATTTGAGTGGTCCTACAAGAACAAGATATTTTAATGGTGAAAGGTGCTTTATCTTCTTATTGATGATTTCACTAGAGTGATGTGAGTTGAATTTCTTAAAGAGAAATTTGAAACTTTTGATAATTTCAATATATTTAAGAGCAGAGATGAGAATGAATTTGGTTTGATGATTAAATGCTTAAGATCATAAGGAGAGTTTGTTTCAAATTAATTTAACAAATTTTGTGAGGAAAATGGTATATAGAGATAGCTTTCAACTCCTAAGACTCGATAGAAGGATGAGATAGTAGAAAGAAGGAACATATTAGTGAAAAAAGAAAAGTATATGGTTTGCAGATTGAAGAAGGCATTGTATGGACTAAAAACAAGAACCTAGATCCTAGTATGCAAGATTGGATAAACACTTGACAAATTTGGGATTTTTGAAAGGTAAAGTTGATAGTAATTTGTACTTGAGAAATAATGAAGATGGCTTATTGATTGTTGTATTATTTTTGGATGACATTATTTCTAGAGGTAATGATGAAGCTAGAAAGACATTTTTTAGAAGAGATGAATAAAGAATTTGAGATGAGTATGATTTGAGAGGTGGAATATTTCTTGGGATTGTATATTATATAGAACAAATATGACATTTTCATATCACAAGCTAGCTATGTTAAAGATTTTTTGAAAAGATTTGGATTGAAAAATCATAAACCTATTGGAACACCTATGGTAATTGGATGTAAGTTATCTAGCAAAGATGAGTTCCTAGTGCAGAACATAAAAAGAATAGATCTATGATTGGTGGATTAAAATGTTTGACACATACTAAATTTGATATAGTTAATGCAACTGGAATTGTGGCAAGATTTCAAGAAGATCCTAAAGAGACATACCTTTCAGCAGTAAAAATATTTTTTAGATGCTTGAAATGAACTCCTAATTATGGTTAATGGTATGCAAGATCACATGATTTCACATTACATGCATAGATTGATGTCAATTGGGAAGGAAGTGTAGATGATAGAAAGAGCACCAATGGTGGAGCATTCTTCTTGGGAGGAAAATTGATTTCTTGGCTAAGAAAGAAACAATATTGCATTTCACAAAGAACATTAGAGATAAACTATATAGTAGAAAAATAATAATTATAATCAGATTATTTGGACAAAGTAGATGATGAAGGGTATTTGAATTGAGTTTAGTGATCCTATTATCATACATTTTGATAACACAAGTACAATGAGTATGTCAAATAATCTAATCAATTGAGTACAAACATATTTACAAAACCTTTAGCTAAGGACACATTTTAGTGCTTGAGAGGTGTTCTTAGGGTTATGCCTCAACCTACTTCAGAATAGTTAATGCAAAGATTGCATTAGTCCAATATGTAGAAGAGTACTATTTCTTTTATTTGGACCGGATGCTTGATTCTTCTCCTATGGGGATTATCTATGTTTGAGTTGAGTCATTAAGGAATCTTGATACTAGTATTTAACAATGTTTTTGGACACATGAGATCTTTTTTATTGGATTAGAGATGATTGAAATTCAATAATTGGTATAATGATACCTTTGTCATTAATGTCAATGGGGCAGAGATTAGTACATGAAAAACATTGTTTGATGTCAATTAGAGAGAGATTATTGGTGCTTATGTATGAGGGGGGTAAAATATTCTTCATGCATATTTATTATTTTATGTAATATATGGTTATGTTTTGAACATAGAAAATTCTTTACAACCTATCTGTAATTGAGTTTTATGTTTAAATTAATGAGTAACATTAATGGGGGAGTAAAGGTAGATGAGGAAGAAATATATTTTTGTATTCATAGTAATTTTATATTTTTCCTCTTTTGTTGCCATCAATGCCAAAGGGGGAAATTATTGGCATGAATGCTAATAATTTTCCTATGTGGGAGTATGTTAGGATTGCTAGAGATATGATAATGAGCTCATGTGTTGAATTCATAATAGTGTTTTTCATTGATGAAAATGCATACACTATTCTATGAAAATCACTAGATTTGCAGAGGAAGATGTGTTCATCATAAGATTGAGTGTTGAGTTCAATGCACTTATGAAGATATTCATAGATTTATATAGATACTATGTCTATTAGTATAGAAAGAGATATGAATACATGTCAAAGTTATGCGATGTTTTCTAGAGGTAGCTTTTAAAGAAATTTTCTAAAAAGAAAGTAGTAGTAAATTGGTTATATATTTTAGAAGAGATGGAATTGTGTTCACCTATCTTAGAGGATGGTTAGCGATAATATCAACATGCCATGTTCAAGATGAAAAAAATAGAAATGTAGCTTGAGCTAACTTATGAAGCCTATTCAGTGTGTTTATTTGTATGAGCTAACTATTACTAATATCTTTGAGGAAATATTTTAATTATAATGTAATGTGTAATGTAACATCTTAATGTGGTTCTATACTATTAATTGTAAATTGAGAAAGCCTCGAGGATGATTCAATAATTTTTTTAGGAATTATTATAAATTAAAGGTTGTCTTCCTTATGGTAGATCATTAGTGAGATCATTGTGTTGTTTATGCAAGCTTGAATGCAAATTTGGCTAAGATCATAGCAGTTATTGATGTTGAGGATGTACTATTAGCTTCAAAGGAACTATATTGGAAAATAAACTTTTTAGTCAGTTAAAAATTTGGATAGAATATTCTGAAGATTGTTTAGTGAAGACACTCTGAGGCTATTTAAATAGTGGGTTCAATTGTCCACATTTTAACTCCACACAAGGTTGGCATAGCTCCTAATAGGGTTGGAATCTCTTGATAGGGATTAAAAGTCCCCTATAAAGGCTTCATATCTATTGATTATATTTTATTAGCTCCTAATATAGCCCATCCTATCACAAGGAACTTTTATATTAGTATACCATCTTGTGGGCATCATTCCTGCTAGGGTTTTCTTTCTAATCAAGGTTTTCCCTAGTTAAATTGTGCACACTTATCTTTGTGTTCTTATTGCATCTATTATTTATATATACCAAAATTAATAAATATATTGAGAGTTGGTTTTTTTTTTTTTTTTTAAATTCACCCCCCCTCCCACCTCAATTATATTGGTGGACTTTACTTTCTAACATATCATTGTTCCCACAATTATCTACAGGGTTATCGTGTTCTTTCTCTTTTTCATCATGAAGTAGCATCAAGTGTGATAGGAGCACCCAGAACAAAGAAATTGGATTACCTTAGTGTACTTTGAAATTGATTAACATATTCAACTTTTTCTTGTGGTTGCAATGCTTTTTCTTTGGTAGAAATCCCAATTGAACTATGAGATTGTTCTATTGCATGATCAATCCTTTTAGTTGGTTCATCTAATAATTTTTTTATTTACTTCTTGGTTTCTTCTACAATTTATTCATATACATATACCATTATTTTGACTATGCTCATCTTTTTCCTTGCCTTGTCTAGTATATTTTTTTGTTTTATCTATTGTTATTAGTCTACACAGCTTGTATAAAAAAATTTCTCCAATTATTTAGTCTTCTCCCAAGGGTAGTTTTCTTCTTACACCAAATTGAATTTGGTATACTTCATTTGATCTCAAAGAAGTTCATCTTTAAATTCAATAGATACTTAACAATTGAGTTCTCAATTATTTCTTGATCATTATCTTCATATTTTAAATAGTATTTGTCAAGTTGATCCAATTTGCCTTCATTTTAAATTTTGGTTGTAATTTTTTAAAATATTATTTCCCCCTCTTCCTTTCTTCCTCTATATTGACTAGTTATGCATCTTTTGTCATTTATTTCTTTGATTCTTCTATATTATCCTTACCTATTTATTCTTTCTTCCCCTCATCTATCTTCTTTTCCTTGGCAATCTTTTCTTTCCTTGGGCTAGGTCCTTGTTCTTTTTTCCTTTTTCTAGTATCTGCTGTAGATAAATGTTGCACAAGTTTTTTTTTTTCATAGTATGAGGGGCCCTTGTAGACCATCTTGTGGATTTTTTAGGTTGAGGTGTGACCTCTACCTCTAAAATCTCAACTTTAGGATGGATTTGGGACCTTTTTATTCTCTATAATGTTATTCTTTTATGATTCTATGTTTGAACTACATATTTTTTGCATTGTAATATCTTTGTAATTATTCTTTATTATAGTCCATTCTTCTTTGGTGATTTCTTCCTTTTCTATTATTTTCCTAACAAGTTTCTCAACCTTTCCTTTTATAGATCCTTTATATAACTCTTCTCTTACTTGACTAAAATTTTCCTTATAACTATCCCATCTTTTTGCACCTTTATCCCTAGGTTAAGCCAACATAACATTTTCATATTGGTCAAGCATTTCTTTACTTACCTCATAACAAAGAGGATGAATGGACATTTCTCACCTAAATTACTTCCATACATATGGCATATGTTTCCACCATAACACATAATGTCTCAGCATATTTCTCAATTTCTTGTCATAGAATTCTATATCTCTTTTTCATTATAAAATTATTTAAAGAAGCCAAATAAGTCACTAGTAATGCTTCCTCTATATTGCATATGATAGTGTTATGTGATTAAATCTGTTATAGTCTTGTCATCAATCCAAGCAAGAGGATGCATGTTTAGAAACTTATGAATTATGTGCAAGAACATGTGTAGAATCAATGATTCAAATTTATAATGTTTTGATTTATCATGGTTTATCCTTCTTATATTTTCTAATAATTGATGTCTCAAAATATCACATATTGCAAAGTGTTCCTTCTCAACTAACATCTTGTAGGATATTTGAATTACCCCTGTAGACACTAAGTCATACATGTTATTGTAGTACATCTTATAGCCTAATATATTTTCAATTATCCTAACATCTTGTTGTCTTGTGTTAGAGAGTGGCATTTTCCTTGTATCCCATTTAGTTCATGTATTTGTTTTAGCCTCTTTCTTGACTTTTTGGTCACAACTAGCACTATTCCTCCATTGTCTATACCTATGACTAGATGAATTAATCTCTTAGTGATCATAACTAGTTCATCTCCAATCTAGAAGAAATTATCATTAATTCTACTCAAAACTATCTCAATCCACTTAGGTTCATCAAACTCCTCATAATCCATGTATAAAAAAATGTTTAGGCTCTTTAAATATTGAAATTCACTCTTGAGGGTTTTATCATCATTATATATCTTACTTAAATCTTCCCAACTATTCTCATTCACTATAGACTCAAACTTACAATGCATATATGTCCTTATAACCTCAACATAGATTATGCCCTCTGGGGCTTGTCAGAGGTCATCTTCCATAGACTTAAATTGATCATTTTTGAATTGATATCTTGCTCTATCTTAAGAATCATAAACTTGAGTCTTTTGCATGATTACATAACTCAACAACTATAAAAATTTCAAATTGAGAGCTCATAATTTGCATAATAGCTTATGAAAATCAAATTAGGGCTTTTACAAATTGCTTTGAAATCTTTTCAATTCTTTTTCTCAAGCTCTCTAGTATTTTTGGTAGCTCAAATGATTACAATTAACTTTGTTTTACTCTTTAAATTATTAAAAATTAATTCTTCCATAAATGCACTAGGTCACATTGTATAAAAGCTTATAGTGTATGCTCAAATGTGTTGAAATTACCCATAACATCGTATAAACATCTAAAAACATAGATACATGATTAATACTGTCTCTCATACCTCATATTAAGCACACATACCATAGTATTGAAATTTTGGAGTCTAATGATTTATTGGGGAAGTGCTTCTACTAAGGCTATAATAGTATTGGTATTGCAATACTTTTACACCAACTATATTTTAAAAAACTCAACCATATGCATCCACAAATAATAGTAAAAATCATTAAAGCACATAACAATAAGAAGATCATAGAACCTTGATTTAATTTTGATGAAACCTTGACCAAGGGAAAACCTGAGTCAAGATGGTACTTACAAAATTGTACTATTCTAAAATTTCGTTGTTAGGAGTTTTGACCTTGTTAGGAATCATTAAATATTCTAGTGCATTAGTCCTCATGAGAGGAATAGACCTTGTTAGAAGTCTCAACCCTATTAGGTGTTGTATTATAATGGGAGCTCACTACTATTGCAATGATATATAATCTATAAATAAGTAATAAATATATTAAAAAATGATTGTAGTGATATTCATAATATCTAATTAGTTCTTTGTATATCTCACATCTAATTCTTTCCATAAAATAAGAATTATTATTTGATCATCAAACCATCATCATAACTATTTTCAATTAGGAGTATGCCTTTAACGAGAAGAAATATATAACTATCTCATTGAAACATGAAAACTCTCTTAGGTGGTGGTTTGTCCTAAAATGAGAGATGAATCTCCAAATCCGGTCGTTTCCTAAATAGTGATCACCTAAAAACTAATTTTATGCAGGAAAAAGGATGGGAAGTGGATTATGATAATAAGTACTAAACCTAAATGAGGTGATACACCAATGATTTGTATGCAACTTTAATTAAATTAACATAAATTACCCGAAATAGGAATGATTCACAATACCCAAACAAGCATGCAATTACAAAAGTGTTTATATGCAAGGACCCATATTCTTAATTTTCTTTCAAAGGAAAACCTAAACTTTACCAATTTTCTACAAAAGGAATAAGGAGACAAACAAATACCTACAATTACAAGTATCGAGATGCTAATATGCAATAAGGAATATAGCTTGAATGAAGGATAAACACAACATAAAAGAAAATAACCCACAATATTGCAAAAAAGACTCAATAAGAAGGAATCATTCAATCTAAATAGTCAATGATGAAAAATTTATGCTAAAAAGTGCTCCTGCAATCATCTAAAAAAAATCAATACATGAAAAATCTGAGCAAGAAAGAAGAGATCTCATAATGAGGTGAAAATATAATAAATAGAGCTCAAAACCCTAACTTGGATTTGAGAAAAATGCATGAAAAATATCTCTCCAAACTCCTCCAAAGTGTGAAGAAAACCATAAAATCTTCCCTCAAGTACCTATCCAAGTGATGGTTGACTAAAAACTGCCCTAATCTACTCATATACATGAAAAACCCTAGGTTTGATGTGAAAAATAAGCCACAAAAGTCACATGTCAAATTGCTCATATCCATGTAAAATATGCCTTAAAAGGCCTCCCAAAGTGAACAATGTGTAAAAATGGCTTCAATCACCTCATCACTATCCAAAAATAACACCCAACAACCTCCTAACTACATGGAAAAAGAAGACTCTCCTCCAACTAAAAATTAACTCCCCATGTCATGCAATTAATTGGAATACTTTTTCTTGATTGAAAATAGAACTCTATGTTCCAAAAGAAAGCTCCCAACTTCTAGAAATAAGGCCTAGTTTACTTACCAATTACATTCTTTGCATTCGAAATAATTAAAATAATAAAATACTTTATAATGGTAGTATTTAATATATCAATTTTACAATCATTTTATGCAACAAACTTATTTGATAATTATTTTATTTATCAAAATATTTAATATCCATTAAATAATAATAATAAATATTATTCAACACATATAAAAATAATGGTAAGATAAAAAATAAAACAACAATAAGCTTTATCATTATTTATATGTATTAAATAATAAATAGTGATTAGATGATTTTAATATAGATAAGTAATGAAAAACAAATTGTAAAAAATTGATAAGTAAACTTAAATGTTTTCTTCATACGGACCAACAATTTTCATAAAATAGACTTGAGTGGAATTTAGGGTTCTGTTAGTAAATAAATAAATAAAAATCCTAAATTTTCATTTTTCTTTTTAGCAACTTTAGAACTTTTTGGATGTTGGGAGTCAATCTTTAGGGTTTGAGAGGAGACTCTTGATTTTTAGTCTATACACAAATAAATGCTTTGGATCTTTTATTTTCATTTTTCTTTCTTTAAGTTTTTTTGTAGTGAACAATGGTCATCCTTCCTATTCATAATCTTTGTGATCAATAATACTAAGGGTTTAACTCTGATGCTCGAGCCTTTCTCTATTTGTAGCAAATGTGTCGATTTCTTTGTGTTGTGCTAAAAAATTTGATATAAGTCTTTGTTTAGGAACATATCTGTTGTTGTTATTCCTTCAGGCCATTATGAATTCTATTTTTTTTTTTGTTATGTTACTGTTGGAGCTAAAAAAAAGTCTTCTACCACATATTTTGAAGGTAAGCCTTATTCTTTCACATGGATTTTCTCTTTCAACACATGGATCTATCAGGATAATCTTTGAGCATTCTACTTCATGATTAAAGAACCCTCTTATTTCATATATTCACTTAAGCTTGTAATAATAGTTTTTTGAATATAGCTTTACCTTATGAAAATATGAGCACACAATTTATCTAAAGGTACCTTCACCTTTTCTACAATTTTTTATCTATTCAATCATCTTGAAGGCCCTTTATTTTTTAAATATTTTTTTTAGCTGAAAGATTCCCTAATTTGGAGACTACTAAAATACTATGTTTGATAATCATGACTTTGAATGTACAATGTTAAATATATAAAGTTGTTGCAAATTTCCTCTTTAAACTTTAATGATGATTTTTCACTTTAAACTTTGGAGTTAAAAATGAGTATCCATGTAAGATTAATTTCACTTGCTACTTGAATTTGGATAACTACTAGTGATTTTTTTTATATCTTTAGTAAATTATGACTATGTGGTCTGAAAGGGCTTTTCATTATTTTATAGGTATGAATGACTTCAATCTGTATAATCTAGACTCTATATGATCTCTATTATTTATATATTTGGATATAGAAAAAAGTCTTCTATGATTTTAAATAATGATTTATAACTATTTAGGAAATTTCATTTGATGACAGTGGCTATACTTTAAAATCTATATTGAAATCTATTGACATGATTTGCATATAACTCTATTGAAACTTTTGTAGCTTTAAATTTTTGTAAATAATTTCATGAGTCAGTCTGTTAGTTTTGAGAGCTAAAACAAATGCCTTTTGTTTCTCATCCCTTTTAATTTCTTAAAGAGTTTCTCTGTTTTGCAGTAACTTTTGAGGTATGCGCTGTATAAATATTTTGTTATCACCACTTTATGTTGAAACCATTAATATTAAAGCTCTCATTTCTTTAAAACGTGCATCTCAATACTTTCATGTCTTATCTATTACTTTTCTTACATAATTGTTTCCTTACCATGATCCCCCTTTTTCTGAAGCACCGATTACAGTTGTTTCTCATTGCATAAATAAAGTTTCATCTATAAAAAATATTCTTCTAGATTGTTTCTATTGCTATAATAAATTTGACTGGTATGTTATTCAACTAATAGATATATCTAAATCTTAACATAGATTTTTGTTTTGCATTGAAAGCTTAGAAAAATGCCATCTTTGAATGTCCACTTTCTTGAAGTAGTTTCACTATTCAAATAATATATCTTCTCTGAACACTTGTCAATAGATAATGACCTTGTAATAAACATTCATTGGTGTTGTTGTTTGAACAACATTTTAATGTTGTATTACCAATATCTTAGATGTCTTGAAATAATCAAACATTCTTCAACATCTATCTGAAGGAAAAACTATGTAATGCCCCACCTGGAGATCCTTGGAACAAGGATGAAATACAAGCAAGATAAAAAAAAATTAAACCAAGTGTAAGTGCACATGAAAACAACATACATGAATCACAAAGATCACAATGGAAGACTAAAAATCATCCAAACATCAACAGATCTCCAAATGCCACTACTAACCAATACATAAGTAAGAAAACATAAGAGATCAACTAAGCTAAAAGAAAAATGTTGACTCCTAAAAATTGGCTAAGTCTAAAATCTTGAAGCCCTAAAATTTCCTAGAATCTTTATCTTAACCTGTGGAGGTTTGGAACCTATCTCAAAAGACTCATCACATATATTCAAATATATCTTAAGTATACATCAACTTATACTTAAATGATATATTTTCAACCCCTTAGGAAATATGTTTTGAACTAGGAAGGTATAAAACTCAAAAGGGTGTCAAAAACCAACTTTCAAACTTTTCTTTGACAAGCCTAAATAACCAATGTTTTCTATGTTAGACCATAGAATACTAAATTCTTGTGTGAAGAAGTGTCTTTTCATGCAAAGAAGTGCAAAATGGCATGAGAAAGTGATTGGTCGTACAATCAAAATACCCCAAACTGGTGTAGGGTTTCACACGAGGAAGTGCCAAGCCAGGCAAAGAAACCTACAACATCGCATGAGAACATGCATCTTTTCATGAAAAAGTGAAATCTTCCACAAGCTCTTAAATTAGCATGTAAGAATGAAAATCATAAAAAAACTAAGGAAACTAAGAAACAGAGTTCCTCCTAACCAAGGAGTATCAGATCCACATTTTGAGGCAAGAACACTCCAACCATATCTGAAAGATGGAAAGCTACAAATAACATCTAACCACCTAATCATAGAGCAAAGAAAAAGAATAGAAGGAAAACATTGCATAGTACTGAAAGCAACATTGCAATAAATGAAAATAACATTGCAATAAATAGAAATAACATCACAATGAGCAGTATCAACAAACTAAATACATGGTTCCTCCCAATCGTTAATGGCATCATAAGATCATCATGGGCCTTAGCCATGCCCCATGCGTAATATCTTATCATCAATCAGATCATTGGTACTATCATAGTAGGGATGTCACTACTAAACATGCTACAATATAAGCAATAAGGAAATTGAACATGCTAGAAATAAGCATAAGATAATCCAACAAGTAGATAAAATCACCTATCGCATGCTAATCATCATAATAAGGAAATGCGTCAAATATAACATCATCTAAACATGATATTCAAGCATTCCAATGAAAGCATAAATCACAAGAAAGCGTACTCCAAAACTTGAAGTACCAAGTGAAAACATCCAGCAATGGTCACACTAGAACATCGAACCCTAGCAGTAGTGTAGGTAGCTACACCTCCCAATCACATGGCACTCATAGGTCTACACCCACCATGTCGATGGAGATAATGATCCAACCACAAACACATGCAAAGCAAACATCCATGGCTAACACACACACCAGGCAATATGAAGACTGAATCCAAGACATAGGCAAAGCATAATCTACAAGTCCTAGTCAAACACTTAATGGGCTACTATGTAGTGGCTAACATCATGGAGAGTCACTTGGCATCGAAAAGCCCAAGCTCAGATCGTGTTTCATCAAACTTAAATGGGTGCTGACACATTGTGTCCTCAAACTTAATCAAGTGCTCACACATTTTATTTTCTTAAGTATTTTCACCACCCAATATTTTCTATACTTATCACTTATATAAAGCTCCCTCTGCCAAACCATGGTGCCATGATCGTTGGGCTACAAGATGGAAGCCCCCTCCATATGCTACCCTACTTTACCCATGCTCATCCAATGATGAGTTCCTATAGGTATGAAAATTCCCAACCCAACCCTAATGATCATAACTTCCAAAAGTACGATAGAAGATTGAGACTCACAAGTCATCTGATAATGTATGGGCACATACTAATGTTGGAAATAATCAAGACTAGCTAGGTTACTGAGAGGGGAGGGGTGAATCAGTAACCTCAAAAAAATTTCATAGATTCAATACTTAATATAATTTATTCACCATTAATTCATCTAATGTACTGCATGCATGAAAAAATGAAAGATAAACACATGAACACAATATTTGGTGACCCAGAAACCTTCCAAATAGAAAGCAAAACTGGGGTGGGGATGATACCCACAAAACTTCACTACTATAGCAAAAATTTGACCTGTTAAGGCTTACATTGACCACTTCTGATGATCTACACTATTAAGAGCAATTTGGACTGCTAGATCCACCTTGTTAGAGGTTTTACAAACATACAATGAAGTATGCACTCTGTTAAGAGATTTAAAGAAAGACTATTCAGTCTACCTTGTTAAAGGATTTAGAAACCAATTCACCTATTAGGATGAAACAATAGATCTAACTTACAACTTGATTGCTGATTAGATCCTTGAAGTACAGATCACCTCTTGTGATAGATATAACTTTACTTCTCCTTATAGACCTTAGACCTTGTTGAATACTCTGCTCTGCTACTGATTCACATTCACTCTTCTCAAAAAATTACATATCCATACTTGGAAATGATACACTTCATTACATATATGCCATTCCAATATTTACAATTACAAAGTTGGCTAAAACTCAAGTAAACAAAATATTACTGAGTCGACCAAATAGTAGAAACTTAGTTTTGTAAGCTGACTTGGTGAACTTCTGATACTTGGCATCATCATGCACTCAATAGAAGTAGAGGCTTGGTCCATTCTAATCACACAATATAGCTTCAAACTTGATGACTATTGGAGACTCAGTAGATATAGTGTCACTTGGTGGAAACTGATTTCTATGTTTACCTTGCTAGCACTCGGTAAACACTACTCATCCCATCACTTAGTAGACACCGGCTTCATACCACAGAAACTAATGACTCAATAAACACTGTGAAGCTCGGTGACCACTATCTTCTTGGTGATAATTGTTGGACTGCATGCTATCTATTTTCACTTAGCTTATGGAATGCTCGGGATGAACTATGAAACCTAGTTATCACTGAATTGTTTAGCAAACACTAGAAACTAAATGATGAGCTCAGTAACCATATAGAGTTGAATAAGTGTTGTCATTAATGAAAAATATAACTTAATGCCAACAATCTTTCCCTTTGGCATTAGCGACAAAAACACTTATAAGCCAAGACTTATGTATACTGACATATTGATTTTTTGATTTTTTTTTCTTAAATTTATCTTTGTGATGTTGTTGTATATACATTTGTACATATCTCCCCTACACATAAGACATAATATATAGATAGTCTTTCTCCCTTTTATTCTATACATATATCAATCTATTCTCTCCCCCTTTGTCTCTCCATAAAATATCTCTTACTCCCCCTTTTTGACAATAGTGCCAAATAGTTATACAATATATTCATATAGAGACACCAAAATGAGAGAGAAAATTAGAATGTACCTTGAGAATTAGAGTAGTGTCTTATCCTAGTTGTCTTGCAAAATTTTGTAGGTGTGAAGAGGTACTTAAAATTTTGCTGAAAGTTCAATCATATGATCTTCAATAGAAAAATTGTTATCCTGAACCAATGACTTTGAGCATGCAATATGCTTTTGCATTATGTTTGTAATTGGAAGGATCATGTTTTGGATGTCTATCAATGCGGACCTGATCCTTGCTTCCTCTCTCAACAGTTTAGCCTGCATATTTGACAAAAACCTGACCTCAATGTGATGTGTTGAGCTTGATTTGGGGTCAAGTTGTAGCCTTTGAGCACTGGCCTTCATATCTTTATCAATCTTATTTAGTTTTTATTTTATTTCTTTGGTGTACTCAATAACATCACATAGTTTAGCAAAAAGAGATGTTACATTGGTAAAAGAATGTTCAAGATTACTCAAAACTAAGGATAGCTCTACCTAGTTAATAGTAATGTGCTCAAGCACCTTATCATCAAACTTTTTCTCTACCTTTTCAATTAACTTCTGTTGACTAGATGTGTCCTCATTGAACTTATTAACTACTTCTTCCAACTATATCAAAATATGTTGATTAGAATCAACATCTATGCCTATAGCTTCTATCAAAATGTTCTTTGCACTCTTAATTATTTAGTATTCTCTATCTCTTTCCTCTCTTAGCTGCTTCTACCATGCCTTCTATTCCAAAAGTTGGCTAACCAATCTCATTTCTTCAACTGTAGTAGTATCAAGATCCAACTTAGGAATTACAATCTCTTTGTCCAAATGAGTATCATCATCAATTTATTTCCCAATAAGAAATTTTTTTAGGGGTGTTCTTAGTTCTACTTCTAACATTACTACCTTGGACTTAGGAATAGAGACAATTGTAGAGATAGTTGGACTAGTTGTAAAAAATTGAATAGGACCAACTGGAGGAAAACTGAGAGGAGTGCTAACTAAATCCAAAATTATTGTGCTATCCAAAATTGAAGTAATAGTAGGTGGAACACTGACTGGAGCATATACAATAGGAGCACTAGTAGAAATATTTACAAATGATGTACTTATAGGAGCATGCAAAATTGAAGTTGACACAATTGTAGAATTGGATGCTCTACACACTACTGATGCTATTGACTGAGGAGCTAATGAAGAGGAGGGCTGTAGCTCAATAGATGAAGTGGTAGACACTTCCATTATTGATACCTAGAGCTAAAAGGGAGAAAATAGTGATTGAATAGATGATGTGTCTATTGAGGTTACAGTCACATTTGTTGAAGCTATCTCTAAGCCTGATGATGTAGCAGTATTTGGTGGAGAGTGAGGAAGTGAGGCTATAACTTGTGCAACTATTTTCACTAGATCATTCTCTTCATATCCTTCCTTATCTTCCTTATTAGCTTCTTCCTCTTTCTCTTCTTTATCACCCTTCAATGCCTAATAATCCTCAGCATCAAAAGTGACACGAGGTGTGTTATCTTCTTCATCATTGTCACTATCATCATCATCCTTGATCTCCATTGGATCCTCACATTTTTGTAAGTGATAAATATTTTTCCACATATTTGCAGCATCTTTAACTGCATGCTCACTATCTTTGATCAAAATCAAATAGGTATGAAATCTTATCATCATTTTACCTTCATTGTCTTTCATTGCTGCCTTAACTTCTACATTTGTAAGACTCGGTAGTAATTGTCTCAGTGATTGCTCATATATATCTTTTGTTGTCTATATAGCTAATTCCCATCTTGGTTTCAACCTTGTCAATAATTCATTTGAAATTTGAGGGGTAATTTGATCAGGGAAATATTTCCATTTTCCCATCTTTGATAGCACTAGCTCCCCAATCTGCATTTTCTCTACATTTGTCTTGGTTTCAAATTTTAATGCCTTGAAATTTTTGGTACCTGCACCTTCTTCCATTTGCGTTAATCTTTCTTGGAAAGTGAGTGGAGGTTTACTGAACACAACCTCATTACCACCTTTCTTCTTTGATCTTCTTGTAAATACAGCTATGGAGGCCTTAGGTGGCTTGGTAATAATTACCCTACCCTTCTTTTTCATAGGTTCTTCCTCCTTTTCAAATTCTTGCTCTTCTTCTTCAGATTCTTCAATGTCTTCTCCTTTTCCCTCGGTAAGCATAAGAGGGGCACTTGCAGTTTTCAACTTTTCTACCTTCCTCTTTCCTTTGTTTACTACTTGAGGTAGCTTGATTTCAAGTTCTATTCTAGTTTTTTCTTCTTCATAGGTTCCAAAGACAAGTAGCCTTGGATCTACTAGCTCATTGACTAGGGCTTCAATAATTTCTTTTGTCTCATCAATGCTAACCTCATATGGAAGAGGTTTCACCCATGCAACTCTAGGCCTGACTGCCTAGATATAAACTTTATCACAATCAACCATGAAGCATACATCATCTTTATAATCTTCATTTAGTTTGGGAGGAATTAAAAATCTATTTTTCATTTTCTCCTTGAAAGCTTCAAAATAATTATCCATAATACTTTCAAAAATTTCACCCATTTCCGCAATAAATTCATTAATCTAATACAAAATGGGAGTATCTTTCCTCCATACAACTAAACCTTTTGATGGGAAAAACTTTTGAACATAAAAGAAAAGTAAAGTTAGCAATGAACCAAATTTACAAGGGTTTTTCTTTGATGTCCTAATGCTATCCATGTTCTTGTTTAGCTATTTGAACAATAAATCTGACGGATCAAATTCTAGGTTCTTCTTCACAACCTTGTCTGCCAAATCAATGGCCTCACACAACACACTATTCAATCGACTAAAGCTATATATATTATGTGCAATGATGTGAATACCAAACCTTAGTTCCACATCTGATACATTACTAATCTTTAGACCACTGCCATCCCACTTGGCTAGGGTTTTCTTCTGAAGCTCATCTCGACCTAGGGTTTTGGTTGTTTTGGCCTTGTTGAGCATAGGGAGACCCATGATCTTATGAATCATTTTCTTCATGATCAACACATGATACTCTAACCATAACTGACCATTATGCACATGGCTCAGAATATACCTAATACACTTAATTTGGAAACTCCTTGGTGGATGTAGGATATGGGTTAATCCTTTGACCTCTAGATGCTTATGCTTGAGTTTCAAAGATCCATCAACAAACATTTCTCCTAAGGAACTATCCATCTCTAAGGTTTCAATTTCTTTCACAAAACACTTAAAATGAGTGCGAATATCATTAATAAGGAGTACCTTTGGAGGAACTTGTGATTGAGCTCCATTCGGGTCAAGTGACTCCACAACTGCTGGTACCAACTTGAAATTTGATGCTTTCCACTACATGTCTTTTACCAACATCTCAGAACCTATTTTTTCCTTGCTACTAGCTTTTGAATGCTATGGTTGCTTGATAAATGAGAAAAAAATTTCAATAGATCTTTGCTATAAATTTGCTTGAGATTGCTTGGATGCACTAGAAATTACTCTGCTCAGGGTATACTGAAGTCATGGTGAAAAATGAAGTCAAATTTTTCCTTTTTGATGAAAATTTTCCATTAATGTTGAGTTCCATAATAACATAGTACATGATAGACTATCAACCACTCACTTTGCTTAGTAGAAGCTTGTGACTCGGTGATTGAAGAAAACTTTTATTACTCCCAACCTAGCTCGGTAGAGTCTATGACCAACCTTGCTTGGTATGACTTGATCTTACTCAATGAATCCTAATTTCTTGTGATCCCTCTGTATTTGAAGTACTGATTTGGATCTGCTACTTCCTTTCATTGGAACTGCTTGAGATATGGTTTAAAGATACAGTTCTAGTTCTTCCTTTAAGAACTTAATTAGGAATGGTGGAGTCACCGAATTCTTGAGTGACATGACCATCATTTGAAGTGGTTTTCTTGGTAGATTTGGGAATCCACTGCTATCTCATTTTCTTCCTAATGTTATCAACTTTAGCTTTATTTTTATCTTCTACTTTACCTATATTCATGCAGTTCTTAGCTATATGACCAAGTTCAGTACATGTATAACATCTTATTGTTGTATCCTTCTTTCTCAAGTGATGTCTTGCATAATTTATGCCAATGTGTCCATATTCTCTACAATAATGACATCTACACCAAGTATTGTAGTCCCAACCAAATATTTCTTTTACAAGTTGTT
The DNA here is from genome assembly GCA_028749045.1 of Cupressus sempervirens. NCBI lineage: Eukaryota > Viridiplantae > Streptophyta > Pinopsida > Cupressales > Cupressaceae > Cupressus > Cupressus sempervirens. The sequence goes on along the minus strand of CM053784.1, from coordinate 433,946,948 downwards.
TAGTCAGATTGAATGGTTTAGATTTGCATTTAGATGCCTTGTGACCTTGTTTCTTGCATTTGTGACATTTACCTTCAAACATTGGTTTCTTCTTGCATTTATTAGCTTTGTGACCATGTTGACTGCAATTGTAGCATTTTCCATTGAATTTTTCCTTTCCATTGCTCCAACATTTGTTTTATGTATGACCTAACTTACCATAGTGATTTCAAGTAGGTCTTTGATTCCTTTGAGCACCTTGTTTGGAAGATTCATCTTCTTCTTTGTATCCAAGTGCTACTTTTCCCTTTTGCCTATAAAGATTCTGCTCACTTTGGTGATTTAGTTTATCCATGTCTACTTGGGATTTCATTATCCTTTCATTGAGTTGCTTCTCAAAGTTTAGATTAGTTTTCAATCTTTCATTAATTTGTCTTTTAGTGATTAAGTCATTTCTTAACCTTTTATTTTTAGATCTCAATCTCATGATTTCCTTTTTTGCATTAAAGAGTTGATTGATAAGACTTTCTTGCTGAAGGGATTGATTTTGATTTTCATTGTTCCTTGCCTCCAAGTCTTCACTTTCCTTATTCCTTTGTTTCAAGATTTCACACATTCTTATTGACTAAATTTTTTGTTCTCTTTTCAATTTTCTTACCTCTTCTTGTAGAGAGCCATTATTTTTTAAGAGTTCTTTGATTGCCTCATTTGCTTCATCTAAACTACTTGAGGGATAAAAGTCTTCAAACTTTTCTTCAACATACTAGTGGTCATTCATTTATTTTGCAAGTTCCTTCCTCCTTTTTAGGGATTGGGAAAGATGCTCTTTTGCTTCTTTGAGTTGAGCTATGGACATCTCCAGATCTAGCTTTTTATTATCAATAGCTTTATCAAGTCTAAATATCTCCATTTTCCTTGATCTTTGCTCAAGCTATCAAACTTTATCTTGAGAACTACAAAGCTCTGATACCAATTGTTGAAAATAATCAAGACTAGCTAGGTTATTGAGAGAGGAGGGGTGAATTAGTAACCTTGAAAACTTTTCATAGATTCAGTACTTAATATAAATCATTCACCATTAATTTATTTAATCTACTGCATGCATGAAAAACTAAAAGATAAACACATGAACACAATATTTGGTGACCCAAAAACCTTCCAAATAGAAAGTAAAATTGGGGTGGGGATGATACCCAAAAAACTTCACTACCACAACATAAAGTTGGCCTATTAAGGCTTGCATTGACCACTTCTGATGATTTTCCCTATTAAGAGAAATTTGGACTACTAGATCCACCTTGTTAGAGGTTTTACAAACATACAATGAAGTAACCACTCTATTAAGTCTACCCTGTTAAAGGATTTAGAAATTAATTCACCTGTTAGGATGAAATAGTAGATCTAACTTACAAATTGATTGTTGATTAGATCCTTGAAGTACAAATCACCTCTTGTGATAGATATAAATTTACTACTCCTTATAGACCTTTCTAAATACTCTACTCTACTACCAATTCACATTCACTCTTCTCAAAACATTACATATCCATACTTGGAAATGAAAAAATTCATTACATATATACCATTCCAATATTTACAATTACAAGGTTAGCTAAAACACAAGTAAATAAAATATTACTGAGTCAGCCAAATAGTAGAAACTTAGGTTCTGTAAGCTAACTTGGTGAACTTTTGATACTCAGAATCCACTACATTACTCAGCATTGTCATGCACTCAGTAGAAGTAGAGGCTTGGTCCATACTAATCACACAACGTAGCTTTGAACTCGGTGACCATTGGAGACTTGGTAGATATAGTGTCACTCGGTGGAAATTGATTTCTGTGTTTACCTTGCTGGCACTTTGTAAACACTTCTCATCCCATCACTTGGTAGACACTAGCTTCACACCACAGAAACTGATGACTCAGTAGACACTGTGAAGCTCAATGACCACTATCTACTCGATGATAAGTACTAGACTGCATACTATTTGTTTTCACTTGGTAGCTTCTGGAATGCTCAGTATAAACTATGAAACTTGGTTATCACTAGATTGTTTGGCAAACAATGGAGACTGAATGATGAGCTCAGTAACCATACAGAGTTGAATAAGTTTTTTCACTAATGACAAATATAACTTAATGCCAACAACTCGTGTGTAGTGCACCAACACAAAGATCATAACACAAGGACTAGATGAAGACACAAAGAAAAAAGTCTGTCAACCAAAAATAGAATTGGGGGGATGGATGCAACATGCGTCCTAATGCAATAGTTGTCTAACTAACATCCAAATAGATTTTCTAGGTCCACAAACCACATTGTGTTGAGAAAACTTGAGAAAATAGGGTGACATGCAAAATGAGGTAAAAATCCCAAAATGTGGAATTTTTTTGAAATTAAAGCTCATTTGGCCTTTGGGTGCAAAAAACCTAAAAATCCAAAAATAAATGAATTTGGACACCGTATGAAAAAATGGCTAGCATAATGGCTCAAAATCCCAAATCCCCATCTCAAAATTAGAGAAAAAGTTCATACCCGACCAACTAGGTAGAACCAACAAATAGAAACGGAAGGGAGCACTAGTTCTCAACCTCCTAACATACTACTACAAGAAATAGAAGCTGAAATAGAGCAAAAAAATAAAAGAAGAAAGCCCTACTTGATAGCAAAAAGGGGTGGAAACTAAAAATCACATAATAAAATAAATTGCCCACTGAATCTATTCAAAATCATGACAAAGCACAATCTACCTGAGCCAAATCCAATGAGACCAAATTTGCAAAGATCCCACACTCACAGCTCCTAGAATGAACAAAAGTCCAATCCTTCATAAGAGAATTTTGGAAATGCTCTCCAAATTCAAAAATCCAAAATAGAAAAAGTGAGGAATTAAATTCCTCTTTCAACACTTATTCACTTTTTGAGTGAATAGTTAATTAGGCAAAATAGCCAACTATAGCAACTAGACTCTAAATCGACCCAAAAAAAAAGAGGTTATTCTCTATAATGGAAATTTACTTAAGGAAAATCTGCCAAAAATTAAATATGAAAATATTTAAATCCCAAAAACCCAAAATTACAAAAAATCACTTAACACTTTCACGACAATGCAAACCTTTAAATGCATAGATGCACTCACTGGTCTAGTCACATAATGTAGATGAGTTCAAATTTACTAATCACTGAAAGGTTTTAATTTAAAATAATTAGATAAGGATACATTGACCATATAGGGATGACATTGGTAAAATATGAATAGCTAAATCACTAACTCCATAGGCCACTACCAAGGATATAAATCCTATAAACTAAAACACACGATCAAGTGCAATTGCATATAATAGAATAACCAAAGCAAGTAATGCATTAAATAGCTAATTAATCCATTTACACCACTCACATTCACAGAAAGCATAAAGACACATGAATGATGTAAATCACCATAGCATAAACTCCATCACATAACATAATCAACAAATATGTCCAATAAACCATAAAACCAAATATCCTCATAGATTCATTGTCATCTCAAAACGGAATAAACATGCAAATATGATAAACTGAATAGTATAGTAGTAAAGAATACTGCATCAAATTATACATCTAACCCTCAAGTCATCTCAAAATACATAAAATAAGAGTATCAAGTATCTTTTGAAACAAAATAGACAAGGTACAAACTGCAAACATTAGAGGCACTACATCCTCCCCCACTAGTATAGGCTTACTCTTGGAAGCTGGTAAAAAGGTAGGGGTACAATCCCCTCAATCCTATAGCATCTTCCCAAGTCATAGAGGTCTCATTGCTCAAGTCCCATTGGACCCTTACCTACTCTATGTCCCGACCTAACAAGGTTAGCCTCCAGCGTTGTAGGATACAAATGGGCTCCAAAGTAAGCTACCCATCTGCTACCTACAAAGCATCCCAATAAAGAACATGGGTCACATCTAGAATATACTACCTCAAAACAAAAAAACATAAAAGACATTGTGGATTCATGATAGTCTAGCTGGCAACACTAGTCAATAAGCAACAAACCAATCCTCTTGAGGATCTCAAAAGGTCTGACAAAATGTGTCACCAACTTAGTACCTTTCCCATAATGGATGGGGCTCTTCCTTGGTTGCACATTCAAAAACATCCTATCACCAACAAAAAAGTGATGATCCAACTTATGGGCATCTACATACTTCTTCTACCTATCCTTAGTAGTAACCAAATGCTCCCTAATGCAAACAACCTACTACTCCATATCCTAAAGCATCTCTGGACCCAAAAGAACTTTGTCCTCTAAATGATCCCAACTCAAAGGGATACAACATGGTCTACCTTGAAAAGGTGACATGCCAAGAGAACTATGCTACTCATTGTTGTATGCAAACTAAACAAGGTACAAATAGTCCTCCCACTTCATCTACCTATCCATTACATACATGCGAAGCATATCCTCCAGAACTTGATTCACTCTCTTAGTCTAACCATTAGTCTCTAGGTGATAAGCTAAACTAAAATTGAGCTTCACACCCAAAGCCTACTGGGGAGACATCCACATTGCAGAAGTAAACACTAGATCTCTATCCAAAATGATCTGATGAGGGATCCCATGTAAATGAACAATATGCACCAAGAAAATATATGCTACAAAAGAAGCTATGTAGGATGCTCTCATGGGTGAAAAATGTGCTACCTTGGACAACTTTTCCACTATCACCATGATACAATAATGTCTACATGATGACATAGGCAACCCTATGATAAAATCAATAGATACTATATCCCACTTCCACTCTAGAATGGTATGTGGCTACAAAAGACCCATTGGATGTTGATGCTTTTATTTCACTCTCTAGCACTCAAGACATCTAGCAACAAAATTGGCAACATCACATCTCATCCCTACCCAAAAGTATAGCTATTTGAGATTAGCATACATCTTCTTGACTCCAGGATGTGTAGAATATGGTGCATAATGCACTTCTGACAAAACCAAGGTATGAAGATCACCTATCATAGGTACATAGTTATGCCCCATATGATGTATTAGTCCATTAGAATCAAGAAAATAACCTTAAAATCTCCCCTCAAGGATACATCTAGACTTGATCTCTACCCTCACCTCCTGATACCAAGTGTCACTAGGCAAAGCCTCCAAGATATGGCCTCACAAATCCACTCCCAATGACATCATTGATACCTCATGTCACCTTCTACTCAAAGCATCCATGATGAAATTCTTTTTCCCCTTAATGTAATGAACATCAAAGTCATACTTGTACAAGAACTCCATCCAATGATGTTTTCATGCATTCAAGTTTGGCTAAGTAAAGATACACTACAAGCTCTTATGATTGCTATGCAACTCAAACCTGTGTCCCAAAAGAAAATGCCTTCAAGGGACAAGAGCATGCACTATAGCTATGAGTTCCAAATCACAGGTGGGGTATTTCAACTCATGTTCCTTGAGTTTCCTAGACTCATATGCAATTAAATGACCATCCTACATCAACATCGCACCCACACCTTCCAACAAAGCATATGTGCAAACCATGAAATCACCTATAGGATTAGGCACTGCAAGGACTAGTGCATTGGTCAAACATTCCTTAAGAGCATTAAATACTACCTCATACTAGTCTAATCAAAAAAAATTCTTCCCTTTCTTCTTAAGAGAATTGATGGGATGAGCTACTCATGAGAAATCCTTCACGAAGTGACAATAGTAACCTACCGATCCCATGAAACTACAAAATTTTGAGACATTGGTACCAAAAATTCCATGATAACATGACACTTCTTTAGATCCACTACAATTCCATCACCAATGATGATGTGTCCCAAATACTTCACCTTTGACTAGAAGAACCCACATTTACTCAAGTTGCCATATAATTGATGGCCTCTTAAGCACTATAATACCTAATGTAAATTGATTTCATACTCCTCCATAGTCTTTGAGTAGATCAATATGTCATGTAAAAATACAGTGATACACTAATCAAGGTAAGTGCAAAATACACCATTCATCAAACTCATAAATATTGATGGCACATTGGTTAACCCAAAGGGTACAACTGTGAACTTATAATGCCCATACTATGTATGAAAATCTATTTGATGAATATTAACCTCCTAGATATGGAGCTAATGGTATCCCAACTTAAGATCAATCATCAAAAACACTCATGCTTCCTTCATCTGATCAAACAAGTCATCTATCCTTAGCAAAGGATAATGGTTCTTCATTGTCACCTTATTTAATTGCCAATAGCTAATGCACAAATGAAAAGAACCATCCTTCTTCTTCATGAAGATGGATGGTGCACCTCATAGGGATACAATAGGATGAATATGGCCCTTGGCCAACATTTTGTCCAGCTACAATATGAGCTCACTCAATTCTTGAGTAGTCATGTAGTAAGGAGCTTGTGAAATCTGCTCCACTCTTAAAATAAGATCAATCCAAAAATCAATGTCATGCCATAGTGGCATACCTAGAATCTCATCAGGAAACACATCGGCATACTCACGAAGGAGTGGGTGATCATCAAGTATCACCATACAACTCTCAACCTCCTCGAGATCACTGAGAGACACAAGAAACAACTGGAAACCTTTCTGCACACTTTGCTTCAATTGATTAGTTGAGATCATATGAAGTGAGACTGGTCTTGAGACTCCCAAAATTTCCACCTACCCACTTGTGTCATCCACACACTGTACTATTTTACAATGAAAAGTGATATTCACTTGATGGGTGGCTAACCAATCCATGCCCAACATGATGTCATACAATCCCAGAGGTAGAATGCATAGATCCACTATGGTGGTGAAGGTTCCCAAATTCAAGCTACAACCTCTGACCAATGAGTCAATAGCCACTTTGAATCTCGTAGCTAGCTCAAGCTACCACTTCTCAACCTAATGCATTGCCACTAGCCCACATTGTTGAACAAGAGATGGTAATATGAAAGAATCTGAAGCACTAGAGTCAAATAAAATGAAAGTTGAAATACCATGCAACATACCTATAGCCTCGACTACTATACCCCGATGATCTTCTTGACAATTGTCAACCACCGTAAAGACTCTATAATTCCTACTTGTATCTCCTACAGTAGGCTCAAATCTTGTTGCAACCTTACCATGTCCTAAAGATGGTTTGATGGAACACTCAAAAGATTAATGACCAAGTTGACCACAAGAAAAATAGTTTCCCCTAAAGTTGGAACCTATTCCATGACCTCCCTAGGTAGCACTAGGATAAGATGCACTACCCCTACTAGAATTCTATTGAGCATTTTGAGAAGGATGATCATGTAGAGATTTTTGTCCATAGTTCTAGTTATCTCCTTTCTTTCTTGAGGTACCAGAAGATTTTCCCTTCTTTCCCCAAAACCTCTTCTTACTCTTACCATGATAACCACCTTGAGAGGGTTCTAATTGGGATTGGCCCTTCCTTGAGGACTGGGAATACTATGCCTCCTATCCAAAATTTCAAGTACTCTGGTTCTAAGAACCAGATTTACCATTATACCCCCTAGCCAAATTTCTCTCTATGATCCTTGCCTTCTCCAAGGCAAGAGAAAGTGTCCTCAATTGATGAGCATGAACATCTCCAATGATGGAGTCTCTGAGGCCCCAAAAAAATGTTAAGTGATGAGTGCATCATCATGCCTATAGTTGGAATACTATTTTAGACTAAGGAACTTCTTTTCATATTTATCAACCATCATAAAGCCTTGTTTAAGCTCATGGAATCCATCAATGTGAGCTTCACAATACCATGGTGACAAAAACTTATCTCTAAACCTTTCCTTAAAAATCTCCCTGTTGAGATCCATGATATTAATACCAAGCATTTTTCTCTCTCCATCCCACCAAATGGAACCATGTTCCCTTAGCTGCATGATCACACAATAGGCCTTTACATTGCTCCCATAAGGTAATAATGAGAAACAACACCACATATCAAGTAACTAGGTTCAGCCTTGAGTCCTATTCCCTAGCATCAAACTCTAGTGGTTTGGACCTTTGAAGTTCCTCCATCATCTCAATCTGAGTGAGATCAAAATCATCCTAACCACAACCTCTCCATCAGTGTCTCCTTCCACCAGGTGTTGTACAAGAACATTCCTATTCATGATCTTCCTCCCTATGCTTTGACTGATGGGAATCTCCATGATGAGATCCCTCTTCCTGATCGTGATCACATTGGTGCTCCTCAACATGAGGGCCCAATTGAGCAAGAATTTCCTAAAGCACTAGCATCGATGCTCCCATGGAATTCTAACTAGCATTACCCTATTCTCCCTCTCCTCCGATTGTTCCTCTTCATGGTGTTCATTTCTACAGTTACCACTATGTGTACCAACACAACCACCAAGTCTACATGCAGGAGACATCACTATGGGAACAACAAGGTGATGTGACAAAAGTCAAATCACAAGCATAAGAGTTAAAAGCATTAACCGACAAGATATCAAATAATCAAACATAATATAGCAATACCCAAAAATTAAAAAAACCATCGTGGAAGCATAACACAAAGATCCCAATGTTGCAACATGGGCTCTGATACCAAATGTAATGCCCCACATGGAGATCCTTGGAACAAGGAAGAAATACAAGTAGGATAATTTTAAAAAAAAAAAAAACCAAGTGTAAGTGCACATGACAACAACATACATAGATCACAAAGATCACAATGGAAGATTGATAATCATCCAAACACCAATAGATCTCCAAAAACTAATACTAACCAAAATATACACAAGAAAACATAAGAGATCAACCAAGCTAAATGACAAATGTTGACTCCTAAAAATTGGCTAAGTCTGAAATCCTGAAGCCTTGAAATTTTCTAGAATCTTTATCTTAGCCCATAGAGGACTAGAACCTATCTCAAAAGACTCATCACATATATTAAAATATATCTTTAGTATAAATCAACTTATACTTAAAAAATATATTTTAAACCCCTTAAGAAATGTGTTTTGAACTAGGAAGGTATAAAACCCAAAAGGTATCCAAAACCAACTTTTGAACTTTTCCTTGACAAGCCTAAATAGCCCCTATTTTCTATGCGAGACTATAGCATACTAGATTCTTGTGCAAATAAGTGCCACACACTATGTGAAGAAGTGACTTTTCACACAAAGAAGTGTAAAATGGCATGAGCAAGTGATTGGTTGTACAACCAAAATACCCCAAACTAGTGTAGGGTTTTGCTTGAGAAAGTGCCAAGCCACATGAAGAAACCCACAACACCATGCAAGAACATGCATCCTTGTGCAAGAACATGCAACCTCACATGAGAAAATGTAATCTCGCATGAGCTCTTAAATTAGAATACAAGAACAAAAATTAGAAAAAAACTAAGGAAACTAAGAAACAAAGTTCCTCTACACTGGGGAGTACCAGAGCCACATTTTTGAGGCAAGAACACTTGAACCATATCTAAAAGATGAAAAAATAGAAATAGCATCTAACCATATAATCATATAACAAAGGAAAAGAATAGAAGTTAAAAATTTCATAGTACTAAAAACAACATCACAATAAACAAAAATAACATTGTAATAAGTGAAAATAACATCGCAATGAGCAGTATCAACAAACTAAATATGTGGTTCCTCCCAAATATTAATGGCATCATAAGACCAACATGGGCCCTAGCCATCCCCCACATATAACATCTCAAGTCATTGATCAGATCATTAGTGCTATCATAGTAGGGACGTCACTACTAAACATGCTACAATATAAGCAATAAGGAAATCTAACATGCTAGAAATAAGTGTAAGATAATCTTACAAGTAGATAACATCACCTATCACATGATAATCATCATAATAAGGAAATGCATCAAATATAACATCATCTAAACATGATAAAAAAGCATTCCATTGAATACATAAATCACAAGAAAGCATACTTCAAAACTCAAAGTACCAAGTGAAATATCTAGCAATAGTTGCACTAGAACTATAGATTGTCTCTATACACCGATCCCTAATAATGGTGTACTTAGCTATGCCTCCCAACCATGTGTCACCCATAGTTCCACACCCACCATGCTGATGGAGATAATGATCCAACCACAAAAACATGCTAAGAAAGATGATGACTAAATCCAAGACACATGCAATGCATAATCTACAAGTCCTAGTTAGACACTCAATGGGCTACTATGTATGGGCTTACATCATGGAGAGTCACTTGGCATTGACAATCCCAAGCTCAGATTGTGTGTCCACAAACTTAAATAGGTGCTCACACATTTTATTTTTCTTAAGTTTTATTACCACCCAATATTTTCTCTAGTTATCACTTATATAAAGCTCCCTCTACCAACTCATGGTGCCATGATTACCAGGCTACAAGATAGAAACCCCCTCCATATGCTACCCTACCCTACCCATACTCATCCAATGATGAGTGCCCATAGGCATGCAAATTCCCAACCCAACTTCATTGATCATAACTTTTGGAAGTACCATGAAAGATTGGGACTCACAAGTCATCTAAAAATGTACATGCACATACTCATGTGTGTCGCACCACCATCACGAAGATCATAATACAAGGACTAGATGAAAACACAAAGCAAAAAGTCCCTCAACCAAAAATAGAATTGAAGGGATGGATGCAACATGCATCCCAATGAAACGTAAAAGTGCAACAGTGGTCTATCTGACATCCAAATAGATTGTCTAGGTCCATGAACCACATTGTGCTAAGAAAATACAAGAAAATAGGGCAGCATGTAAAACGAGATAAAAACCCCAAAATTTGGAAATTTTTTGAAATTAAAACCCATTTGGCCTTTGGGTGCAAAAACCCCAAAAATCCAAAAATAAATGAATTCAAACATCGTATGCAAAAAAGGCTAGCATAACAGCTCAAAATCCCAAACCCCCTTCCTAAGAATAAGGTAAAAGTTCATACCTAACCAATCGAGCAGAACCAACAAACAAAAATAGAGGGGAACACTAGTTTTCAACCTCCTAACATATTGCTACAAGAAATACAAGCTGAAATGGAGCAAAAATAATAAAATGAGAAAACCCTACCTAACAACAAAAAGGGGTAGAAATTGAAACTTGTATATTAGAATAAATTTTTTACCAAATCTATTGAAAATCACAATGAAGCACAGTCTACCCAAGCCAAATCCAATGAGACCAACATTATGAAGATCCCATGCTTATAGCTCCCAAAATGAACAAAAGTCCAATCCTTTAGTAGAGGATTTTGGAAACACTCTCCAAATTCTAAAATCCAAAATAGAAAAAGTGAGGAATTAAATTCCTCTTTCAACACTTATTCACTTTTTGAGTGAATAATTGATTAGGGAAAATAGCCAACTATAGTAGCTAGACTCTGAATTGACCCAAACAAAAAAGGTTATTATCTGTAATGAAAATTCACCTAAGGAAAAGGTGCAAAAAATTAAATCCAAAAAGATTTAAAGCCTAAAAACCCAAAATTATAGAAAATCACTTAACATTTTCATGACAAGGCAAACCTCTAAATGCACAAACACACTCACTGGTCTAGTCACACAATACAAATGAGTTTGGATTTACTAATCACCAAAAGGTTTTAATTTAAAATAATTAAATAAGGATATGTTGACCATACAAGGACAACATTGGTAAAATATGAATAGCATCAACATGCAAATATGATAAACTAAACAATATAGTAGTAAAGCATCTATGGTACTAAATCAAAGTATACATCTGACCCTCAGGTCATCTCAAAATACATAAAATAAGAGTATCAAGTATCTCTCGGAACAAAATAGACAAGGTACAGACTACAAACACAAGAGGCACTACAAACTATTTCAACTTACTTGATTTAAAAATTTATCATAACAATTATTTTTCCTCTTTAAATTCTAAAACTAACTCTATTATAACTGTATTTATTATTGTTTATTTAGCAATATTTGTCCTCTAACCATGACAACTATTGGAAATAACAATGAGAAAAGTAAACTTTGAGACTGGGGGTAAATCACACTTCAAAACTTTAACCATAAAACATTCACCACACATCCATCTCATAATTTAGCATATAAACTGAAATAGCTAACTACACATTTTCATCCACAAAACATAATAAATTGGTTACCCAAAAAACCTCTAATAAGAAGGTAAAATTGGGGTGGGGATGATACCCACAAAAATTCACCACTGCAGCTATAAAGTGTAGCCAATTGTGGTTACAATTAGTTTGACCATAAACTATGATCTACCATGTGAGGGATCTACCTTGTTAAAGGCTTACAAAGACTACTAGGTCTCACCTTGTTAGAGAATTTAAACTTACAATAAAGAAAGCACTTGGTTAAGATATTTACAAAATCTTGTTAAGACTCCTTTGCTATGAGATTTTCTCTATATCATGTGTTAAAATGATTCAACACCATGATCCTTGAGTTAGTACACTATTTCTAGATGTAAGATCTTCTCTTTGCTGATAAACCCTTGATCCTTTTGATCAAGTATGTCTCCTTTTTCCTATCTCTACTTTCTTCTATTCTCTCTAATTGATTTTGCAATTCAAAACACTACCATAATGTCCATAGCCACCATGAATTCTCTTTCTACACTTAGCATTCATCTCCTTTCACATAGGTGGAATGGATTAGGTAAGAATAAATGATCGTGGTTTATCTATACTACCACTTAATTCATCCCTTAATTTTATTGATTGCATGCGCTACATTGGTATTCACAATATACCTCCATACTTATATTTTAGAATCATAAAAAAAACATTATGTCAACCAAAAAATGGTTTATATAGAAGTTTGTGTCGTTACAAATAGCTATGCCAAAAACTATTCACTCAGCATCCAAAGACTCTAATGTGTGGCATACAGTGTGCTCATTATGTTGTAACTTGGCTTCTGAATAACTCGACACTCATTTTTTACTTGACACCTAAATCACTTGACATGTATAGTTTGCACAGTGCTTGAGTTACTTGGCACATACTATCTACTTGATACATACTAGTTCTTGACACTAACTAGGTATATTTCTTGACATGTATTATATGACAACTTATGTGTGGCATGCTTAAATGACTCGGCTCACATTGATTGCTCAGTTTTCTTTGATCACTCAACTTGCACTGTAATACTGATAGAGAATGACTAAGTTTTTTGTCACTACTTTGTCAAAACCAATCTAAGATTAAAATTTTTCCCCTTTGACATGAGTGGAAAAAACACTTTTTCATGGTATATACATTTTCTTATTTATGCATAAGTTAGATAATATATACTATGTTACTCAGCTCATATACTAAATTTCAAAACTTCAAAATTCTTCACAATGTCAACTAGTCATCCATTTTACTCCATTACTTCCCTGGGTAAATACTGCATTTCTATTTTTGAATATGCTCCTCATACTCTTGTAGAGTAGATATCTACCTTGACAAAACATTTTCTCAAAATTTCATATTCCCCCTTTTGACACTTATGTCATTAATTTGGGTTGCACATTTAGAGTGTGTTTATCCAAAAATGGCTTATGTAACTCCATGATTATCTTCAATGTTGCATCCTAATTGTTGCAAGCTACCTCTAGTGATTGATATTGAATTTCTAGCTGGAAAGCAAGGTCAACTAAGCCATTGTGAGTTGAAAGATGTGAATCTCTCTTCATCAATGTCTCTGCATAGACTAGTTCCTTATGCAATGCTTTCATATGCATAGTCAACATGGATTGGATATTGATCAAGTTAGACCAAATATTAGCATCTTGTGCTTGTAGCTTGGCAAGCCTACCTTGAGTGGATAATAGCCTTTGGAAATGCACTTAGACTTTGACTAGGATATAACTTTAAAGTGTTACCTATGTTTTTTATATCTCCTTGTAGTTTTTTAAAAGCCCCGTGTGTCTCTTGTGGGAAATTTTCCACATTGGACAGTTTGGTGTATAGAGAGAAGATATTATCTAACACTATCTTAACACTTTCCATTTTGGTTGCTAAGTTAACCTTTCAAAGTGCAATGGCACTTGATATATTTTCCAATACCTTTGTATGGAACTTCCTTTCAAACCATTCAAGTAATTTGGAATTTGAGTCTAGGTCTTCATCTTTCATGTTTTCCATAATGGTGACAAGTTGTTCTTATGCTCTTGTTAGAAATAGGAGATACTAAAGAGGGGAGGGTGAACCAGTACTTTACAAACTTTTTTTTCTAATTAGATATTATTTATTACTTTGAATCATGCCTAAGAAAGTAAACAAGTAATGCTGAATAGTAATAATAACCATGCATAAAGAGAACTCATAACACCATATTTTGTTAACTAGGGAAACCCTAGCCAAGGGAAAACCCCAGTGGGAATGATGCCCACAAAGATATATTGATATATATATATATATATATATTCCTTGTTAGAGGATGGACCTTTTTAGGAGTCTATAAAGACATTTAGTACATAGAAGTCCTTATTAGGAGACTTTGAATCCCTATTAAGAGATTTCAACCCTATTAGGAGTTCTAGTACAATGGATGCAAAATGATCTCGCTACCCAAACATGCATTTCCAATTACAAGAAGAGCTCACTACTTGAACAAATAATTAATCCTCAAGTATATAGATGTAGGATTAGGTTCTCAAAACCTTCACTTTGTAGGATACAATAATTCGCATTCATATTCTCTTAAAAAATCACCAGCACATAATTTCACAAGATGTCTTTGCATAAATATCATTCCTTTTTCACAAATTATTTTTGGGTCAGCTAGGACCATAATATAGTTTTCCAACTTAGAGTAATCATCTAGGATGTCAACACTAATTTTTCAAGTAATTATTTTGTAAATAAAATAATTCCTTTACCTTCTATTATATTGTTTTGTAAATCTTACATAACTCTTTTCCATACTATCTATATTGATATTTGAGGTTATACATATCATCATCAACATGTATACTATCTCCATCTAACCTCTCTCTCACAAATAACATCATATAAACAAGTTATACATCAAAAGAATACACTATTGTAAACCATTTTCATACTTAGACAATTTTGTGAGTACTAAAAGATAATAATCTTTATTTCTAAGGTTTTCTACAATATGTACACCATGTTTTTCCATTAATGAAAACAATTACATCACTACATAAAGCCAATTGTCAACAATCTCCCCCTTTGGCATTAATAACAATAAAGTAAGGAAAATTGGCTAAGTAACAAAATTTTTATCAAAACTTACAATACGTATCATCTATTACATAAACTTCATATTACAAATGCTCCCCCTTTTGATATGATTACCACATACATAACTTACCATAATTTTCTTCTACAACCTATCCCCCTTTGACATTAATGACAAAGGTCAAAATGTCCAAAAATTATTAAAAAGTGTTGTTTGTCTGTTGTTAATTTTGTTTTCAAAGACTATCAAATTTTTTGTCTTGCTGCCTCAAGCTACTATTATCTTCATACAATCATCAAAATTTTCCTTCAAACTATTCATACCTTTCTCCCATGTGTCCTTTTCTACTTCAGTAGTAGTGAGCATTACACATAAGGTGTATGATGCAATCTCAACTGCATTAAGGTCAGAGTAGGTGAAATTGGAGTAAGTCTCCTTTTCTTTGACACATTCCTCCAACTATCTCTCAATGGCTAATATCTTTAGAGTAATAGAATTTTTGAATTTTAATAGTCTTCTTAGAACTTTCCTTTTTTCAAGTTGCGGTTTCTTGATGTCTATGTGAACACTGACAACTTGTCCTTCAAACTCATCAACTCTACAAGAGAGTTATTGTATTTGACTAGTTAGAGCTTCCGGCTCACTTAGCTTCACATGAATCTTACTATCCAAATATTTGGTCAACCTACGAGATAAATTACATTTGATGTATAATACCTTGCCAACTTGTTGACATCTTCAGAGTTCCTTGATACAAGTATCAAGACTCAACAAATCATTCCAAATGTTTTGAAAAATGGTGCTAAAAATATTAGCATCATGTGAAATTTGAGCCTTATACTCTACAACATTCAAAAAAGTTAACTCATCATCAAATGATTTTACAACTACTTGAGCTCTTTGTTCGAGGTCTACTTCTATATGTTTGGCTACTAGAGTGTTGTGCAATTTGTCAGTCACCTCCATCAATGCTCTTTGTAAACTCTTGACTTTTCTATTTTTCTCAATCAATTGTGTCAAGGATGATATCAAGTTAGATTGATTTTCATCATCACCTATAAGGTTAGCAAGAGATATAGGATTGGATGAGCTAGATGCTTTCACATCATCTTCTTCTTGTTTCTTCTCTACTCCCTTCTTTGATTTTCTCTCTTCTTCTTCCTTCTCTCTTTCTTTTCTTTCTTTTTCTTTCTTTTCTTTTTCCTTCTTTTCTACTTCTTTCTTTTCTTCTTCCAACTTCTCTTTTTCTTCTTCTTTCTACTTCTTCTCCTTTTCAATAAATTTCAGCTTGGCTTCTTCAATCTTCTCTTCTTCTAATTTTGTTTTCTCTTCTTCAATCAGTCTCAACTGATCTTGAATATCTTTAGAATGTGGCTCAGGCTGATCAGAGTTTACAAAAGGATTATCATCAATGTTAATTGTAACACTTGTTTGATCAGTTTGCATAGTATCACCACTTATTGATACTTCCAAAGTTTTTCTCTGCAGTGGTAGGAGCTACCTCTACCTCAATCATTATTTTATTGATAGATGCAATAGTTTCATTTCTCATTATATTCTTATCACCACCCATTAATAGAAATTTCCTCATTTTATTTCATAGATAGGGTGCTAGTTTACCCATTAATTTCTTTATTTCTTCTTCATCTTTAGTCTTGCACATAGTTCTTATCATCAAATTTTGAAGTTCCATATCTTTTTCCTGAACTGGTTCATTCTTTTTTATAAGTATTGTTACAAGCTAGAGTTGTCATTGCACTAAAATATTGACTTGCTAATGCTAGATATATCTACTAGACTTATAGAACACATGAGGTAGTTAAGCCATGTCACAAATCCTAAAGGGGAACATTGGTAGTTAGTCCAACAATCCCCCCCTCAGCATTACCCAAAGAGATTCAAACTTGTGACTAGGCATTCATACCCCTTGTTACAAGCTAGAGTTGTTGTTGCACCAAAATATTGACCTATTAATGCCTGATATAATCACTAGACTTATAGAACACAAGAGGTAGTTAAGCCATGTCACAAATCCTAAAGGGGAACATTGGTGATTAGTCTAACAAGTTTTTCATAGACTTTCTGATTGACAAAACCTTTAATGTCTTTGAATTTAAAATTGTTAACATTCATATATCTCATAATAGAGATATCAATCTATTCTTTCTCAATGTGTGTCACAAAACTTATTAATCTACATAAAATTCCCTTCATTAACAATGATTGTGTTAATCTTTTCTATCTTTGGTTTCTAGGGTTGCCTTGTTTTACCTACTAGCTACTTGGAAACAATAACCTTCTCTGGCTATTTGTCTTCTTGTTCATCTTCTTCTTCATCATCATTGGAATCTTTAATTGTCAACAATGTCTTCTTTCTTTTCTCTGGTCTAATAGCTTGTTGCTTAACTCTCTTTAACTACCTTTTAGATCCACTTGGTTGCTTAACTAATACAATAGTATATGGAATACTTTGCTTTGTGGGAGCTTCTATAATAGATTCACTTGATGCTTGCCCAACTAACATAGGTGTTACATATATTGCACCTTGTTCACCAATTTTCTTTAGTCTAGAGATATTTTTCCTTACTACGTATGATTCACTTTCTAACATATCGGCCTTAGTTAATGCTTTCTTCATTATAGTATCAATCTTCTTATGAGATGTTTTCCCCAAGGATGTTTATTAAGCTGACTAAGTTATCTCCTCGTATGTTCCAAGTCTATAATATACTTGATCTATTTTGAATTTTAACATTAAATCAACGTAACCAATAGCTACATCATCACTTAACTCATAACCTAAGGGCTCGCAAAATGTTTCCCTTGGTTCTACTACTTCAATATAAGTTAGATCTATATCCACCCTAAAATATATATCATTCTTAAATCTATCAATAATTGTAGCTGTAATTCTAAATCTTTGTTTTCATCTCATTTTGAAATATCCTCATAATCAAATTACCACTATCCAATATTTTCTCTACCAAAATACATTCTGCATACATTTGTTATCTTATCCATAGTGCATTTTTCACTAATCATGATCTCTATAATTGATAAAAATGGAAATCTCTTAAGTACATGAAAAAAATATGATTAATTAGAGATTGAAATCTAAATGCACCATTCTTAGTTCTTTTAATCTTCTCCAGATTCTCAAGGAGTTGTACTCTCAAAATCTCACTCAAATTCACTTGTTCCTTCTTAACACAAATCTTGTAGATTGTATAGATAAAGCCTGCTAAAAACTCATCACTCTTAGAATTTTCACAAATAGAATATGCAATGATTCTGCTCAAGAATCTCACATCATGTTGTTTGATGGTGTTGATCACAATTGCCTTACTATTATAAACTACCTTAGTATAACTTTAAACCTTCTTCTTAATTAATTTCTCACCAATAGGTATACTACCTTGTTTGCTAAGACTAGTAATCTCATGAATAAGGTCAGCTTAAATATCAACCATATTATCTCTCATCCATAGTTTTCCATTATGAGTTCTGCTCAATATGATCTGAGTCCATTCTTCAGTGTCTAGTTCATGGTAGAAATGATATCTAAATAAGTCTAAATCCTTTAGATGTTCAAATCTGGGCCTCATAGTCATATCATGGTTGAAAAAAATTTCATATCCTTGTTCATAAATTCACTTCCAATAGTTTCAAACTTGCTAGTTAAATAACTTCCTATGTTTTCCAAATATACTACATTGTTTGGAATTGTTGATAGAGTCGAATTAAGATTTCCTTCAAAGGGTTTCATAGGAGTAACCTTCAACATGGGTCTGTCATCATTCTCAACATTATGAACTACTAATATATCCATGATTTTATCAAATATATAATTTTTCAAAGAAATTTTGTGCGAAAGATGATAACTAAAGTAGGGTTTTTAACAAGATTGCTTTGTCAAATTGCTTTAGAGTGCTATGAGCTTATGAGATAATCAAAATGTAGAAATAACCAAGTTCATACTCTATTTATCCAACACTCTATTTATCAACTATAGAATTTATGGAAGAAATTCTCTGCAAAAAATGATAAAATACCTTTTTCTGAAGTAGGGTTTTCACAAAATTGCTTTGACAAATCACTTTAGAGTGTTCTAAACTTATGCAATAATCAGAATGTGGAAATAATCAAGTTCATGTTCTACTTATCTAGCTAAAACTTACTTTAATTACATACTTTTCCAAATCAAAAAGTTATTAATTTCATTTTGAAATCAAATATTTTCTCAAAATCATTTGTCAAATCTTCAAATGATACCCAAGGTTAATCATAGCTTCCTTTCATCATAATAATGCTCCACAAAACTTCACAAAATTTGTTGTAAAAACATGGATTTCATCTTTTGTCATAGAATAAACTTTCTCTACTATAATAGTAACTCTTATTTTCTTTGTAACTTGTTTTGATAAGCTCCAAATTGCAAGCAAGATTAGCTACAATCTAAACTCATAAAGATACATCTTCTCTCAACCTCTCTACTCATAGCTCGATCTCTAAATGAAGTTTCAAATTTTGGTGTTGTGAACAAGCTTAATTCAACTTGGTTGAATCAAACTCAACTGCTAGCTTCAATTTTTTTGTCTCAGCATCATCTAACTTTTCCTTAGAAATATTTAATCACTTTATAAATGCCTCATCAGGTTCTTCTCAAAGTTCATTAACTACATTTGTTTGATCTTCATTTTCTTTCTTAGTTTTGGAATTACTTTCATGATTCCTTCTATCATTTTTCAAGTTTCTTTCATTGTTGCTTCTATTTCCAAAGTTTCTTTCATGATTCCTTCTGTCATTTTCAAAGTTCCTTCCATTGTTCCTTGTATCCATTTTGCAATACTTTGATGTATGTCCAAAGTTGTTACATAACTGACATACTGGGGTTTGCTTCTAGGATTTTGTTGATCAATAAGTGCTTGATATTTTCATGCTATGTGTCCAATGTTGTTCTACTTATAATACACAATCTTCTTTCTTTCTCTTGATGTCCTCTCATTAGATCTTCTTCTATTTGTAGGGTTAGTATTTCTAGACATTCTACTATTTATTTTATCATTGTCATATTTAGGTTTCTTACAATCAATTTCTTTATGACCAATACCATGATAGTTGTGACAATAAAAGTTCATAACATGATTAAATGACTTATTTGTACAATCTCTTTTCATATGACCTATTTCATTACATGATAAACACTTACCTCAAAATTCATACCTAGTTTCATTAGGAGATTCCACTTGTTTAGGTTAATCTAATTTACTAGTTTCCTTCTCTTTTCCAACTTATTTGGATTTATTAGAAGATTGAATGGATTCAATTGTATCATCAGATTTATCTTTCTCTTTTAGATCTAATACACTTTTGGGTTTCTTTGTAGACATGATAAACAGGTAACCAAGACCAGTCTTATCTAAGGTAGGTCTTTTTATTGACATTGATTCATCAAGATTTTCTCTGCTAGTATGGAGCTTTTCAACTTGTAGCTTTCTTTAAGTTTTCTTTAAGTTAATTCACCATTCACAATAGTATTGTACTTTTGATTTAGTGCTTCAAGTTTAGATGTCTTCTTTGCTAGATTGGTTTTGAGATTTGAATTTTTTATTCTTCAAATCAGATTCAAATTTTCTAGGATCATTCCTGAAATTTAAATTTAGATTGGTAATCTTCAATTCATGCTTCAAGATCTTGTACTCTATTTTCAATTTTCAATATTCATCATCACCAATTTCAGATTTAGTAGATTCGGGCTTGGATTTGAGATGTTCAATCTTGTCTTTCAATTTTCCAATGTATATGTTGGAGTCTTCATATCTATTTTTGAGCTTATCTCTTTCTTTAGTAAGCAGATCAATTTTTTCAAGTTCCTTTTCAAGGTTTTTCATCAAATGTTCCATATCCATAGGGATCTTACTCAAGTTGTTAAGCCTCTTTTGGGTAACTATGATTTGATACCAATTGTTAGAAATAGGGAATACTATGGGGAGGGGGAGTGAATCAATATTATAAAAAATTTTGTCTCCAACTGGATATTATTTATTACTTTAAACCATGCATAAGAAAGTAAATAAGTAATGCTGAATAGTAACAATAACCATGCATAAAGAGAACTCATAACACCATATTTTGTTAACTAGGGAAACCCTAGCCAAGAGAAAACCTTAGTGAGAATGATGTTGATAAAGATATACTAATATATATTCCTTGTTAGAGGATGGACCTTGTTAGTAGTCTATAAAAACATTCAATACATAGGAGTCCCTATTAGGAGACTTTGAATCCTTGTTATGAGATTCCAACCCTGTCAGAAGTCATAGTTCAATGGATATAAGAAGAGCTCACTTCCCAAACATGCATTTCCAATTACAAGAAGAGCTTGCTGCCCAAACAAGTAATTAATCCTCAAGTATATAGTGTTGAAAATAGATTGATACAAGTATGATAAATGTGTTTCAATCATTATTTTTTCACTAATGTCAAACCTACTATTTTTTGATAAGATAACTACTTATATGATTTAAGTACTATCATTTATTTGATTGATGAAGAGGATTTGATCAAAATGATGTAACAATAGTACCTAGAGGAAAGGTTGAGTTATGATATGAAAAGGAGTACAAGAATCAGCTAAGACATTAATATCATAATGCATTGATAATCTACTTAAGGTTGTAAAGATTGGTTACACTGAGAGAGCTTAGAAGAACAAGTTAAACAAAGTTTTCCTACTAAGCTTTACTAAGAGGATATTAGGTGCCAATAAAATTTAGTGCAAGCTAAGCAAAAAATCAATTCTAGCCAAGCAAAGTCAATTTTAGTGTAAGCTAAGTAAAATAGTTGATGCTGAGCACTAGTAAACTTTAGTTTGCATTGAGTGATTCTATAGTGGATGCCAAGCAACACAATATGTGCTAAGAATTAGAAGCTAGTTAATGTTGAGTGTCAAAATTATTAGAAAGATCATGAATTTGATGGATTTGAGCCAACAAGTTTTTTTTCTTGCATTGTGTGAACCATGTGGAAGATAAGATTAATGAGTTGGTGGCACAGAGTTCATGGTAAACCATTTTGAGGTGAATTCAAAGAGGATTTAAGGAGAAGTTTCTAGAAGGGAATGAAATGAAATAAGGGGTAGATTCATTAAATCCTACTTAATCTTCCTTAACCCTAAATTGGATGATGGAGAATGAATGGAAAAATATCTTAATTCTCTATTTATAGAGATGGCTATTTAGAAGCAAAGGTTGTCACGTGCAATAACCTAAGTGTGAGGCCTCACCCAAACTGTCATAGTATAGATGACATATTTGCATTATGATACTTCTAATTCAATGTTTTGAGAAACTTTTGAGACTATAGGGTTATATCATTTTAATATCTGCATTTTGATGATCCACACATTAGGACCTAATTGATATAATTAATGCTTCCATTCCATCTTCTAAATTATTTCAACTACTTTAGTAGAAAATGAATTTGTTGAAATGCTTGAAATGTCAATTTATAATGTTAAAATAGAAATTAGTGTTAAAAGATAGATTTTGATATGCAATAGAACCTAATTTGCATGCCTGGTGACTTAATAGTTATAGATTTAATATTTCATCACTATGATAGAAAAAAAATTATATGGTTGTTCAGAATGTTATTCTGATCATGTTAAGTAAAGATCAATATTGATATGTAGGGATTGATATTTTGATGTTTAGAATATTCTACAATAAAATGACTTAAAAAGGGAAAGTTAATTTGAAATGATGAAATATGCAAGCTTAATGTTGAATGGGATAATGATTTATTGCTTACATGATTTTCTTGGACTATTGATGCTCAAGTTTACTGTGCAAGAATTTGACCATGGGGTTTAACAAAGAACCAAGGCTCAAGCCCATGTGAACATAACATAGCTAAGGCAAATGTTTGGAAGATTCAAATCCTCATTGTGATGTAATTTTTTTTGTAAATGTGAGTTTGCATGTGTAGTAAATTTAAATTCATGAATACATTAGAGACATGTCATTGTGAATGGTGATGTGTTTTAATGTGTCACTTGACACTTGTGTTGTCCATGTGGAGATGACATGTCATTCAAGGTTTAACAAGAAGTAATCTAACCTAAACCTAACCCCAATATAGTACCCAAGTTAACCTTACATGAAAAAATGATATGAGAAGTCTCCATCAAGGGAAACTCGAATTCCAACTTCCTATTGACTTTTAAGGAGCCAAAAGTGGTCCTAGGGGGTTATTTTGGTGAAAAATAAGTGCTCTCATGATAGTAATATGGGTTGGAGCTCTAAATTTAACTTTTAGTAGGCCTAGATGACCTTGGGAACCCTCTAAAATAATCACTTTCAAACCAATTCGAAATTTGAGTTGTTCCATGAGTTTACCCCCACTTTTTTCACTTAGTCAAAGTAGTAATTTTGGTAAGGACAAGGGTGTAAGAAATAGTGGCTTGATGTTTTTGCCAAAAAAGATAGGGGGAGAGTCTTTTTAGTGGACTTGGACAAACTAGTAGAGTGTCTACCCACTCTCTAACTTTAGAGACACTTAGGGTGTGGAAGCTTGGGAGGGAGCTCTTTGACAACCAATCATTACCATTTTGCAAAAGGATTCAAGGTTGGTTTCTTCTTTCCCATGTAGTACTTTTCTTCAAAACTTGCATAATGCATTGCATTCATGAGTATGAAGGAGTGTGAGTTCATATTGTAAGTAGAATTCATGGTGTTGTATTGTGATGTAGTATTCATGTAAATATTTGAATGGTGTTCCATGTTGTGGGAAGATTGTGGTATTGTGGGGTTGAGATGAAATATGTTGTTGCATTTGATTTTCTCTTTGTTTCTCCATTTTGTTATGTATGTTGTTTATGGGTGTAAGGGCCTCACTCACCCTTTGGGAATGGAAGAGAAGTCCAGGGTGAAGGGGTTAGTTGGGATTGAAAATGTATTGAGAATCTTGGAGTATGGGCTCTATTGTAGGCCATATTGATTCATATCTTGCTATGGGTGATAAGGGAAAGATGGTATAGAGATGAAGTTTATGGAGTATGGGCTTCAAGGAAGATACAACTGATGGTAGTGTGTTTGGAGGATGATTATGAAAGTCATGAAAGGGCATGGAACATTTTGTTTTGTGATAGCCCAAAAGGGCATGAAATTTTTTTATTGTAGATATTTTTTGGTATGGAAAATCTCCATTTGAAAAGCACACCTTCACCATATGTTGATGGTTCCATTGGTGAACTGTTTTGAAATATCCTTGGGATCAGATTTGTTCAAGTGTTGTAATGTGATGTATATGCATTGTGAGATTGGAATGAAACCTTGTTTGATCCTTGTTCCCTTAACACAGGGGTATTCTCTTTGGAGGCCTATGGTTGGGTGGAGAGCACCCATGGTCCTTGTTGTTTTTTTGTGTTGTTTTATAGGTTTGTGCTCAAGGGAGAAATGGAAAACAAGCTTGGAAAGGTCATCTTGTACATGTTTCTTAAAAGAGAAAACTTGTTTTTGTGCATTGTACATGTGTTGGAGAATCTCTCTCCATCTTATTCATGTTGTTGCGATGAAAGATTGGATAGTAGCAAGGTAGGTATATGTCATTTTGTTATGTGGTTGAAAGAATGAAGTCCTTCTTTATGCCACTAAATATTGCATTGTATGAATAAACCCTTCATCTATGCCTTGGTGCATTGTATTGTAAAAGTGTACTCTTTATTTTTTAAGTATTTTTGTGGAGAATGAATTCATATGAGAAATAGAGAAACTTGGATACTTTCATATGTAACTTCCTTGTAAGATTTAATATTATGTTTAGTTGAATTTAAATCTAACATTGATTTATCATAATAGATGATAATTCATATGTAATGATATGAAGAGATGTATATTTTTAATGGTATAGTTGGATTATACAATATTTCATTTCAAGTGGATAGTTTATTGTTCCTAATGCTCATAGAAATTGTTAAATATTATTGGAGATATGTTCATCATTGAAGTTCCCAAAAGTTACTTAATTTATATTCCATAACATCTCTTGAGTAATGAGATTGATTTTGAAATATTTTAAATAACTTTCTAAATCTAACATTTATATTGAAATATTAAGTGACATTATACCACTACTACACAAGTCCTACCATAACATAACTAAGTAGCTAGAATGAGTCAATAGATAACATAGTATGAAATCTCATGGGAAAGACCTTGTTGTAGGAGTACATTCAACTCTCTAGAATTTTTATGGGAGAGGAATTAAGTTTCCTCCCAAATAAAAACTAATAAAATAATCAAAGGAATATTCTTGGGATCCTTTACAAAGAATAAGATAAACTAAAAAGGGATGTGACATGAGACTAAATCCCTATAAAAAAAGAGACTTAAACATTAATAATATATGAATTCTAGGTGCCATCTTCTAAGGGGGCAAGAAGTAAAAGATTAATTTTAGGATAGAGGCAGTGGTCCCCACAGCCCCTTGGCATCCTTACCTCTTTGCAAAAGTTTTTGGGCACATGTAACAATGGATTGGGTTTGACCTTTGTTCTAACATAAGTCATAACCCCCTTTCTTAAGCAACAATTTTTTTAAGGGTGAGAAAAGCTAATATTTTCAAACATGTATAGTGGTTCCCATCTTTCTAATCATTCACATCTTGATATTATCTACGCACTTGAAAAAGTTCCCCTTCCTTTGACACATGTCACAAAACCTCCTTGTGTCTCCACCTTAAGAAAAAAGTGCTCATTCTATTTTGGTCCCTTGCACCCCATGCCTCCCTTAGCATTTAAAATATGAAATGCATCTCCCTTACCATCATTAAATTCAACCCAAAACTTCTTGGGAGGAACATCTCTTTTAAAAAGAATTAAAAAAAAAAGATGTTTATGGGAAGCGGGGCCTTGAGGGTCGGTGACCCTCCCCTTCCCAATGTCCCATCTTGGACCACACATGACAAGGGAGATGCCACCGTGCTTATGCCACCTTGCTATGCATGTGAGGATAGGAAAGTATGGGTGAGAGTGGAAAAAGGGGTTGGTGAGTTGGTAGATTGGGGAAAAGGATTTAGAGAGTCAAGAAAAGTATAAGGAATAGGGTAGTGGAATACGTAGATAAGGGATAGGTTAGTATTAAGAGGGTGCTAGTAGAGTTAAAAAGAAAGTTGGAGTTAATATTAATTATGATTTCTCATTAGTAAGTAGTGTGTGTTAGTTGGCATGGGTATTTGTATAAGATGTATTTAGTTGGTAGAATATTAAACTTAAATAATGGATAATAGAAATGAAGGTTAATAGGACATTAGGGGTAGTGATTGGTCAGGAATCATTGGTAAGAACTTAGTTAGTAGAGTTAGCTATAATTAATTGGTAGTAGTAATATCAATGATTGTAGTGGAAATTTTTATTAGTCAAGTAAGGCTATTAAATTGATTAATAATTAGAAAATTAAAGATAATTATAATAATAATTAATAAATAAATAAATGAGAAGAAGAAATATGATCAATAATAAATGGAAACACGTTATAAATTAGTAATTGAATTGTAGGTTGTAAGAAGATATAAATAGTTTATCTACCTAATGGTTGTTTAGTAGCTATGCCACATAGGTTCAAGCCCTAATAGTTGGTACAACCTTCATTCATGTATCATATATCATAAATTATTGAAAAACATCCAATGGCTCAACCATAACACACATTTATAATGATCAATATTTAACAAGTATTGAAGGACACAAGTTATAAATATGCAAATATGATAAGTAAAAGAGACTAATTCATATGCACCATTTTCCTAAGATTCCTATAATAAGGGTACCATATGATATAACAAATCTTAGATGTAAGGTTCAAGTTTGAACATGGCTATGAATCAATTTATGTATATGAAGTGGAATTATAAATCTTTTCTTAGAAGGAATCTATCACAATATCTCGAAAAGGTAAAACATAACCCTAAGTTGAGGTTTGGACTTAATGGATATCATCTATATTGGTTATGCACCATCAAAAAAAAAATTGGTTGTGTTTTGCCTTGTAAAATTTGGGCATGAAACTAAGGAAGACAAGGAGTCAAGGGTATTGCTTCATCTAGTTACCTGAGTGAAGAGTCTAGATTAGAAAGTTAAGCAAGAAGGCTTAAGGGTAAGGATGCTTGAAGGGTGAATAAGCTATCAAAGCTGAAGTGTGTGAAAGCCAAGCAGAATGGAGGACTAAAATAGAAATTTGTAATCTACAAATAAAGTTGTAAGTTATTATCAAATCAACCCTTATTGAACATTACTCTCTAATAATTGTATCAGTCTATGGTAAATCCTTTGGATTAAGGTTGACCTAATAGCCATTTGTAAATCCTTTGACCGGGTGACATTCCAAGTGAATGGTCTAAAGTCCTCTAACAAAGCTCACTCCTAATAGGGCGATTAAAATCTTTTAATGGGGTAACATTTAATAGTGTGTATTGTAACCTTTAATAGGGTTGGCCTTTCATAGTGCATCACTTCAACAGAGTGAAAAAGAGTAGCGTGTTACTGGTGGTTTTTCTCAAATTGAGTTTCCACATAAATCATTGTGTTAAGTGTTTTATTGAATCAATTATGCTTCATGTTTACATTTTTGCATATTGATTTGATAGTAACCTACAAGTTTAAGTGAATGCATAATCTTATGGATGCATGCATGATGATAAATGTTTTATGGGTTCACTAAGCTATGAAAAGTTTTAATAGTACATCTAGACCTTGGATAACTGATTCACACCCCCCCCAGTTATTCTAAATAATTTCAACAATCGGTATCAAAGCCATCTTCTTAAGAGGACTAGTTTGAAGTTACTAGAAGCACAAAGATCAAGATGTCAAAAAGAGAAGTACCCAAGCTTAATAGGGATAACTTTCATGCATGGAAAATTTTGACGAAGCTACACCTTGGAGGACTTGGAGATCATGCACAATCTACCATTACTATTGAGCATATTGATCCTGTTGGAGCCCTACCTACTGAAGATCAAAAAAGAAAGAAAGAACACAACTAGGCAATGTTGGAGATTGCCTCTGCCCTAAGCTATGCTGAGTTTGATGATATCAAAAGTCTTGACAATGCAAAGAAAATGTGGGATGCTCTATACACTGTCTATGGAGGTGACTAGAATGTTTTAAGAGCTAAAGTTGAAAGTCTCAGAGGCAAGTTTGATGATATGAGAATGCAAGAAGGTAAAAATATTGCTTAATATTTCTCAAGGATAAAAGATGTTGTTAATGTAGTAAGAGGATCTACTAGTAATATATGATGACACTATACTAAGAATTTTTTTTAGAACACTACTACCCATCTATGCTATTAGACTTTCTATAATATAAGAATTAAAATGTCTACCAGGGAATGTTCTAACTCTTGAAGGTCTAGTAGATAGGCTCACTACTTTTGAGCTATCTAATTTCAATAATTACAAACCTAAAAATATTGAATCTTCTTTCAAAGTTAAGTTTTCATTGAAGGAACCTAATGTGAAGATGAAGAAAAAGACAAAATATGTGTTCAGTGACAATGAGACAAATGAGGAGGATGTAGATAAATTTGAAGCATTGTTGTCAAGGAGATTTGATAGAGGTAAAGGTAAGTTTAACGGTAAACTACCTATCATTTGTTTCAATTATAATGAGGTTAGTCATATTGTTGCTAGATTCCCATAGAAGAAGAAATGTAGAGGTGATGACAAGTACAAAAGTAGAAGAGTTGAAGACAACAAATATTACAAAGATAAAGGCAAGGAGTCTTGCTATATTTTTGAAGAGGAAACAATAAATGAATCTAATGAATATTATGATGAAGTGGTGTATGTTGCAATTAAGGAAAAATTTGATGAAGATAAGGAAATTACACTTGTGTCTTTTGTGAATAAGAATGACAGATGGATCATTGACATTGGGTGTTCACATCACATGACTAGAGATAAAAGTAAGTTCATTACCTTGAATTTTTATGATGCACCATGTTTGATAAAAGGAAAAGGTTCTATCAAACTCACATAAAATATTTTATGTGACAATGCTTACTATGTTGAAGGACTTCACTATAATCTATCGAGTGTCTCACAATTGAATAATTCAGGATGTAAGGTTGAGTTTGAAAACAAGATTGCTAAGATATATGATATTGCTGGAAAACTAATTAGAAAGGGTGATCAAACTAAAAGTAATCTATTATATCTTGATATAGTGGATGCTACTTATTTAATTTTATAATTTGATGATGTGTGGTTGTGGCACAAGATATTATGTCATGTTAATTTTGATAACTTGGTTAGTATCAATAACATGAGAAAAGTTAGAGGTTTGCTTGACTTGAAGAAGCCTGACAATATTTAATGTGAAAACAATGTCAGTTAGGAAAGTTAAAAAAGTCAAGTTTTAAAATTAAAACTCATATCTCTAAAGGAATACTAGAGATTGTTCATACTAACTTGTGTGGACCAATTGAGGTGCAAAGGTACAAAGGAGATAAGTACATTATGCTGCTTGTTGATGATTATTCTAGAATGATGATAGTTTTATTTTTGAAATAGAAATATGATGTTTCTCAAATGTTTAAGTGGTACTTAGCAAGAGTTGAAAAGGAAATAGGTAAAAGCTTGAAATGTTTGAGATTTGACAGAGGAGAAGAATTTACATCAAATGAGTTTGTGATGTTTTTTAATGATAAAGGAATCAAAAGATAAACATCTGCTCCTAGAACACCTCCACAAAATGGAATTTTTGAAAGGAGGAATAGGTTTGTAATGGACTATGCTAGGACACTCATGATGGAGAAAAATGTTTCTTTAAAACACTGAAGAGAAGTTGTAAGTACAACTATCTATACCTTGAGCCATGTACAAGTCAAGAAAGATACTTATTCAACACCTTTTGAACTATGGTATGGATACTCACCCAATGTAAGAGCATGGTATGAGAGACTTCATAATTATCTTGTGAATATTGGATTTGAAAGGACTAATGATAACAACAATATATACTTGGAGGTAGAGAAAGGAAAAGGCATTTTGCTATCTTAATTTTTTGTTGGTGATGCTTTATGTATGGCTTTTGCAAATCAAATGAGGCTAGAATTTGAGATGTCTATGTTTGGAGAGATCAAGTTCTTTTTGGGTTTGTAGGTACACTAGATGAAATATGGTATATACATCACTCAGTCAAAGAATGTTAAGGATATATTGAAATTTTTTGGATTGGAGGATTTTAAGACAATAAGTACACTAATGGTGATAGGACATAAATTGTTAAAGAATGATGATTCAACTAAGGTGAATCAAACATTATACAGGTCAATGATTGGGAAATTACAATATGTAGTACATAGAAAACCTGATATTACTTTATCTATAGGTATAGCTGCAAGATTCTCTACTAATCCTAGGGAGAATCATTTGATGGTTGTAAAAAGAATTATGAGATATCTAAAAGGAATAAAGGGATATGGTCTATACTACAAGAAAAATGAGAAATTTGAATTAAGAGCCTATACTAATTTTGATTGGGATAGAATATTGATGAAAGAAAGAGCACCAATGGAGGAGAATTTTTCTTAAGCAAGAGGCTGGTTACATGGACTAGCAAGAAACAAAACTACACTTCTCAGTCTATTATTGAAGTTGAATATGTTGTTGTTGTAGTAAATTGTATAGACATTTTATGGATCAAATAGCTACTCAAAGGTATGAAGGAAAAGGTAACTGAACCTATGACAATTTATTGTGATAATACAAGCACTATACATATAACAAAGAACTTGTGATGCATGCAAAGACTAAGCACATCACAATCAAGTATCATTACTTAAGAAAATTAGTTCAAGATAAAGAGGTGAAGATGGAATATGTTAACAAAAAAGAACAAATTGTTGATATCTTCACAAAAGAATTACCTAAGGATGCTCATAGTATCTAAGAAGTAAACTAGGGTTAATAACCCTATCCAAGGCTATCTAAGAAACAAGAGGATGCTTTGGATTAAAAAAATTAATTGATATATGTTACACATTGATACAGTGGATCTTACTTTAGGATTTTCTTAAGGTAATCAAAGAGCTAGAACTACAAATCAGTCACAAGAAAGGTGATAGAGGGAGAAACTAAAGATGTTCATATCAACATATTAAGATGATAAGTCTTTAGTATTGTTGTCAAAGAGGGAGATATACAAGGAAACTGAACATAAACCTAAGAGATATTGAAGAAAGAGGAGAATCCTATGAGGGAGATGGACATTGTTAACAACACATAAAGGAACTAAAAAAAGAGGGAGATGTCCTAATACACAGTATGAGGGAGAAATTTTGAGAAATTCTGACTACTGAGAGAGAAAGTGGATCTGCTAATTACATCTACCTAGTAAGAGGTAGATAATGTAGAGGGAGATATGAGAAGTAATTTAGAGGGAATCATAAGGATGAGTTTATTGTTTGTTGATCATAATAAAACAAGAAAATTTAACCTATTGAGAATATGAAAGTTTATGATAGAGAGAGATTTCAATACAAGGAATTATTTTCTTTTTGGTATTTTTTTGATCTTACTGTTTAAACCTAGTCAGTTTGCTTTGCCATCTATGCCAAAGAGGGGGATTGTTGAAAATAGATTGGTACAAGTATGATAAATATGTTTTAATTATTGTTTTTTCACTGATATCAAACCTACTATTTTCTAGTAAGACAACTTCTTATATGATTTAAGTATTATCATTTATTTGATTGATGAAGAGGATTTGATCAAAATTATGTAACAATAGCACCTAGAGGAAAGATTGTATAATGATATGAAAAGGAGTACAAGAATTAGCTAAGACAGTGATATCATAGTGCATTCATAATCTACTTAAAGTTGCAAAGGTTGGTTACACTAAGAGAGTTTAGATGAACAAGTTAAAAAAAGTTTGTTTGCCAAGATTGACTGAGTAGACAGTAGGTGCCAAGAAAAGTTAGTGCAAGCCAAGAAAAAAATCAGATCCATCTAGGATGTTAGCCCTAATTAGTCAAGTAATTATTTTGTAAATAAAATAATTCCTTTACCTTTCATTCTAGTATTCTATTAATCTTACATAACTATTTTCCATACTATCAATACTGATGTCCAAGGTTATACACATCATCATTAACATGTATAGTGTCTCCATCTAACCTCTCTCTCATCGATAACATCATATAAACAATTTATACATCAAAACAATACACCACTGGTAAATTTGGACTCAATTTTTGATGATTTTTGATTTTTGATGAATTTTGGTCAAAATTTTGACCCAAGTTGGTCAAAATTTCAATGAAGCAATTCATAGCAATTTTTTTCATCAAAATTTTATCCAACTTGTAGATTGGTTGAAATTTCAATGAATACATTTTTTAAAAAGTCTTTATCTCTAGTCACTTTGATTTGCCATTTTTGACCAAAATTTTGACCAAATATTGGTCAAAAACTTTCAAGAATTAGTGGAAATTTTGACCAAATATTGGTAGAAAAAATTCAAGAATTGGTCAAAGAAAAGATAGAACAAATAATAAGGAATCTATATGAGTTAAAGTTCATAAAGACCTCAAAGAAATGACTGCAACAAGTAATGATACACATGTTGCTAAGAAAGTTTTTTTGAATGCCAATGAGAACATATGCCACCTATGGTAAAATAAGTATAGTATGGAAGATGCTTGGACTCTAGTAAGATGTTTTAGAGAAAACTAAATTTCCAATACATTTCCAAGAGTTGATGTGCAACCATGAATAGCCAAAAAGTGTGGGTTAAAGTAGTATTTTGTTGAATTCTAAACAATGCATGACCTATTCATAATAGAGCTGGACATATGCCTTGCACAATTGCATCATAATACTCCAACTCTTGCAATCTATGTTTCTCTAAGAATGATCTATAATGTTGATACCCTTCAATATCACTATTGAAGATTAGTTGCTGCTATTGTCCTACTATTATGATACTACTATCACTTATAGTTTGGGGAACATCCACCAGATGCTCCTGTGAAGCCAGGCTTCATAGGGATTTGACAAAGTTGGTCACAATTGCAGTGTCATTGTAAATTGGAAGGTATGGAAATATTGGAGTGGAAGATGCATTTGAACCCACACAGCTCAAAATGGAAATTGCTGTGATGTTGTCAATATTTGATTCAGATTGAGTAGTGTATACTTTGGTGGCCATGCAATATTTGGCTTTGGTTTGATTAGCTACGTGAAGTACATTTGTAGTCTAACCACATGTTAACATGAGATCGTCTATTGTGTATGGCTTTGTGTAGGAGGAATCCACTGATACCACCATGAGATTGTGTGATGCAACCTTGAAAAAGAGGTGATTATTGACTACAAAATTGACAATATGAAGAAGATATATTTTTCCATGTTGTATAGTGCACCTTGTTGTTCCTTCATACATCAAATTTTATTGCTCACTATGTTGATTTTATTTAGTTAGAAATGGACAAATTGTTTAATATTAACTATTTTTTCTCTATTGAGCTATACCCAATTGAATATAAAGCTAATGAAAACAAAATCTTAAACATAAATAGATGTATATGATTTTAAACTTTTAATGGATGTATATGATTTTTTAAAAAAACCTCTATTGAAGAAAAGAGACATGCAAGTCATTATGGAAAGGATTTAGATAGTTCACTAATTTACAATATAAGTAAAATAGGAGGATCATCACACTAAGTTCAACAAACAAACTTGTAATATTGTTTTTTATCATAATGGACTATAGTGTAATATTTTTGCAAACCATGCATCCATAAAGTAAATTTCACTATAGATCAAAACTCAAGGAAACTTGACAAATTAACTAATGTCAATGTTTAACTCTTCAAATAGAGTAGTGTGAGATGAATTTATAAGAAATGGAGAAAAACTAATTACAAACCTCTTAGTGCCTAATGTTTTCTTCATTGTCTGCATCATTTTTCTACTTTGACAACTTCATAATCTCATCCAAAAAAAATTTCTCTAGTAATTCTAGTGTCTGAGGTAGATATTCTTGATAGACATCATTGATTTGTTGCTCATGTTTAGATCCTTTGACATCTTTGACATCTTTTTCTAAATATCCTTTAGAATCTGGCACTTGACCTAGACAGAAGGGGATACTTGATTCAGTGCTTGTAGGAAGCATGTTGCCATTGCTTGGATCTGGAGGACCTGGACCTATAATATATGCACTTAGAAAGGTGTCAAACTTACATGTCTAATCCAATTTATCAAATTACAAAGGAAATTACTCTTTTTATAATCTCATTCTTCTAAAATAATTATGAATATTGTCCATGCGTAAAAAAAATCTAATAGCCAAATGTATTTTAGTCATTTAGACCTATTTCCCAAATTAATGTCTGAAAGAAAGTGAAACCAGATTTAACTTTAAACAATGCAGATAAAATTCAAAATTGCAATATTTTGCTGACAACCTATACAATGGTTTCAACACCAATAATGTTAACAATTTTTCTTTTGTGTTGTGGAATAAAACACACATGATATACTCTAGGACCATTTAATAATCAATATCTAATATTACATGAATAGAAAAGAAATAGTTTTGCATAGCCAATGGAAATTAGTAATTACATTGACAATGGAAATATCTGCTTCATGGCATAAAACTCAAGGCCTTAAATCTTAAGCCTAAATCAACAACCAGAGTTAGTCATCAGAGTAGTATTTTGATAGATAGATGTTTTATAAAAAGGGCAATAAACAAATAAATCAAGTGTAATTCAATTGTTTGAATTACTGATTTATGACTAAATGAAGCTATAAATTTGGGTATTATATAAGAGCCAAGGAATGGATTGTATTGGTGTATAAACATATTGATAAAGTTTTTTTTTTCAATGGAGCTCAAATGCTTACAAACTTAACTATGTCATTGTTTTTAGACTTGTCTTAAGTCCATACAATCACAATGTTATTCCTGATCTATAATGTTTAACTTGTAATCAAAGAGCTATGACAATTATTCTTCTTGGGAAAATCTTGTATGGAACTAGATAAGATGTGTTTGATAGATAAAGGTTCTCAGTATCTTCAATTAGTAAAAGAGTATTTTAGTTCTTGAAAAGGCTAACAAAAAAGTGCATTGAATATTTGATGAAAGAAAAGCTATGTAAAACATCCATGTTGTTAACATGGATGGGAAGTGATATACCAATTTGAATATTATTTCTTAGTTCATCTTTATAATTCTTTCTATGCCATATGATATAGTGGAGGAAACATGCTACTAATATCATGCCAATAGTCACACCAATGGAAATCCCCATAAACACCTACTTGGATTTAGTACTCATTTCCCTGATAAGATCTAGGCTGCAGGAGACATAGAACTTAAGAAAACCTTAAATCTTCTTGTGACCTATAATAAGAAGAAAAACCAATAACATGACAAATAACTAGATTGTGGATAGACATTTCTAGAAATGCATACCCACATCCCAAAGACTCGAAAATATAACAAGTCAATCTTGGAAACAAAGAAGGCCTTGCAAAACTGGATCCATATGCAAGAATCTCATTACAATACATGAGATTTGTGCAAGACATTTCTTTAAAAACCTACCTATAACTGATAGTCAAACTTCTAGATAGAAATCATGTTAAAGACTATTTAAAATAGGTAGTATTGTGACTAACTATCCCTAAATTTGTATACCAGAGAATCTAGAAAAAATCCCATTTTGAGCAAAAAATGGAAGCCCATTAATTTCAAAGTCAATGTAGCAGGTTGCATCACTTATTTGACAATACACCAATAAGAAACTATAAGAAATTACAAACCACTTGAAAAATCCTTTTTTGAAATAGTGTAGTGAATCTAAGATTGACTGCAATAATACACTTCACAAGAAAATTGATTCTTAATTTTCAAGATTCAAGGAAGGTACAATCCACTCTAATTTACACACTCAAAAAACAAAGCAATGATTTTGGAAGGTCAATATGTATAAATGCCCAAATGTCAAAATACATAACAACAGTTCTCATACCAACACATACTTATAGAGCTAACTCTACATTAAGAGAAATATGTTATCATTCAAATAGCAATAAAGCATTTTTGAATCTTAAGATATTTGATTCTAAAATTCAATTTTAATTTTGAAACAAAGTTAATGGATCTCAAAGAGATTCTTATCTAGTATATTTGTCAATGCATGCATGTTGAGTGTACACAAATAACTACACAACTTTCAAGGCACACTATAGAAAATCCAATACAAGAACCAGGTTATAAAATTGAATATGAATGCTAGAAGTTAACAAACTTTTCATTTTTATAGTTAAATAGTCACTAAAAGTCTAAAAAATCAAAATCTAATTTATTACACCATTAATCTCTGCATTTCAAACAACATTTTTAGAATATCTATTGCTACACTAAGCACAACCACATAGCCAAGTAGCACCTATATTTTCACTAGCATGACTTATATTAATATTAAATTTTAATAAATGGAAAAATCAATTACATTTTCTAGTCATTGAGAAAATTCTGGACAACTATGTTAAAAAAGGACTTGGTTGAGGAATCTTTCAATGAATTACTATCTGATTTCATGCCACTTTATTTTTTGATAACACATGTTCATAGAAGCAACATTGAAATGGTTTTGTGAAAGATTAATTTGAATTTTTTACTTAAATTTACTTTGCCTAGCAAAATTTGGGATGCAAGTCACCTGATGAATCTATTTGCATTCTTATCATATCTTAGACCAACAAAGGGGAGCTTGTATGTTCTATACATCCCCTTGCCTTGTGATTATTTTTTCTATAAATTAGAAGTTTCAATAAACTACTAAGGAAAATACAATTACTATTTATTTGCCTAGCAAAATATGGGATGCAATTCACCCAATCAATTTGTTTGCATTATTGTTGTATCTTAGACCAACACAGGAGAGCCTGTATGTTTTGTACATCCCCTTGCCTTGTGATTATTTTTTCTATAAACTAGAAGTTTTAATAAACTACTAAGGCAAATCCAATTACCTTCTTGGATTGAGTGCTCATTTCCCTAATAAGATCTAGGCTATAGAAGACATAGAACTTAAGAAAACCTTAAATCTTCTTGTGACCTGTAATAAGAACAAAAACCAATAACATGAAAAATAACCAGATTGTGGATAGACATTGCTAGAA
Organism: Cupressus sempervirens; assembly: GCA_028749045.1. Classification (NCBI taxonomy): domain Eukaryota; kingdom Viridiplantae; phylum Streptophyta; class Pinopsida; order Cupressales; family Cupressaceae; genus Cupressus; species Cupressus sempervirens. The sequence goes on along the minus strand of CM053784.1, from coordinate 433,909,546 downwards.
ATGCATACCCACATCCCAAAGACTTGAAAACATAGCAAGTCAATCTTGGAAATAAATAAAGCCTTGCAAAACTAGATCCATATGCAAGAATCTCATTGCAATACATGGTATTTTTGCAAGACAATTTCTTAAAAAACTTACCTCTAAGTGATAGTCAAACTTCTAGATAGAAATCATGTTAAAGGCTATTTAAAATAGGCAGTATCGTGACTAACTATCCCTACATTTGTATACTAGAGAATCTAGACAAAAATCCCATTTTGAGCAAAAAATGGCAGGCCATTAATTTCAAAGTCAATTTAGCAGGTTGCATCACTTATTTGACAATACACCAGTAAGAAACTATAAGAAATTACAAATCACTTGAAAAATCCTTTTTCAAAACAATGCAGTGAATCTAAGATTGACTGCAATAATACACTTCACAAGGAAACCAATTCTTAATTTTCAAGGTTCAAGGAAGGCACAATCCACTCTAATTTACACACTCAAAAAACAAAGTGATGATTTTGGAAGGTCAATATGTATAAACACCCAAATGTCAAAACACATAACAACAATTCCCATACCAACACATACTTATAAAACTAACTCTACATTAAGAGAAATCTACATTTATCATTCAAACCACAATAAAGCATTTTTGAATCTTAAGATATTTGATTTTGAAATTCAATTTTACTTTTGAAATAGAGTTAATGGATCTCAATGAGAGATTCTTGTCTAGTATATTTGTCAATGCATGCATGTTGAGTGTACAAAAATAACTACATAACTTCCAAGGCACACTGTAGAATATCTAGTACAAGAACTAGGCTATAAAATTGAATATGAATGCTAGAAGTTAACAAAATTTTCATTTTTATACTTAAATATTCACTAAAAGTATAAAAAATCATAAATCTAATTTATTAAAACATTAATCTCTGCATTTCAAACAACATTTTTAGAATATATATTGTTTCACTAAGCATAGCCACATAGCCAAGTAGCACCTATATTTGCACTAGCATGAATTATATCAATATTAAAGTTTAATAAATGGAAAATTCAATTACATTTTCTAGTCATTAAGCAAATTCTAGACAACTATGTAAAAAAAGGACTTGGTTGAGGAATCTTTGAATGAATTGCTATCTGATTTCATGCCACTTTATTTATTGATAGCACATGTTCATAGAAACAATGTTGAAATGGTTTTGTGAAAGATGAATTTGAATTTGTTACTTAAATTTACTTTTCCTAGTAAAATTTGGGATGCAAGTCACTCAATCAATCTATTTGCATTCTTGTCGTATCTCATACCAACATAGGAGAGCTTGTATGTTTTATACATCCCCTTGCCTTGTGATTATTTTTTCTATAAATTAGAAGTTTCAATAAACTAATAAGGAAAATCCAATTACTATTTATTTATGCTTTGATAGTGTACTCTCCATTGGTGAGGATATCTCATCACTTTCTAAGCTCACAGACTCTTGACTTGCAATATGTTTATTACTAACTACTTCAAGAACTGAATCAAATATCCAATTCATCTCTTCTTGAAAACCTAGTTTGTCTCTATTACTCTTTCCTCCAACTACAACAGATGTTCCATCTTGCAAAGCCCATACCTACACATCCATTATTTATTTTGTAAATCAGCACATTAGACATAATTTTTGTGCTATTATCCAAATGGTGATAACTTGAAAGATACATTAACCAAAACTTGAAATGAATTTTGTGAAGGTAGAAATTTGTTGAACCTAGGCTTACTTGTGAATAAGAAAAAATGTTGACAACAGTTGTGAACATGAATGCTCCAAATCTAGCATATACCATAGGAAGCCCTGGATCCGACTGAGATTGGGATATACAGTTAGTTAGAAGTAGGGAAAATATGGTTAAAACAAGAATTCATATCTTAGTTATACTTTGTCATCTTTTTTCATAACAACTATAAAAGGAAGGGTAGTCATAACTGATAATCAGTGAGTCTAGCATACTCATTATGATTAACATCAATCTCTTTTTCATTAAAGTTTGTACACATGATTATTCAATCTAATTCTAATCAAAATAGAGTTATCTCCATTATATTCTTTATAGGTTCACATGATAGACTGTTAAACATAAACAAACAATGGAGGAAAAGCATGGACCTTTAGTTCTAGGCTAGTGCTACCAATCACATCATCCACAACAACTTCCATGCCATCAATGGTTATTGGACGATTTGACCTAGGCCTCCTAACTCCCACAAACTTCCCTTCTTGATCATACATCACAAAAGACTATAGATCTTGAGCCAAAATTGATCTATGGTGTCAAAGAAATAATCATCAAATATAATAAATTAAATATATGAGTTTTCCACAATCCATAATCAATTTAGTTACAAATTTCTAGAATAGATTGTGTATAAGTATTTGAATCAACATTTTGTATTGCACTCAAATCTGTTCTTAGCTCTCTTGTATCCTAATCATAAACATACAACATGATCTGAAACATTGATTCAAATACTTATACAAAATATTTTCTAGAAATCTATATTGAATCAGATATAATGGTTTAGAAGCTCCAAAATTTAGGAAATGACAAAAGTATCCTTCAAGATGATTTCTTTTTTTGGCTCTTTCAAAGAGAGATTTAAATATTTTAGAAATAAAGATTTCCCATGTATACTTACACTCCTTTAGGATTGGTAGAACTAGTATCATATTCTAGTGGCACAAATGTACCAAAAAATTTATTATCTCCACTATGTAATGTAGCCATTGCAAGATTGAATGGTCTTGCACCATTCTTGTGTATCTGAAGAGTTGAGATACTCCAATCTATTTGATAGATTGTGATGCCCCCAAATTGTAAAGGGCTATTCACACTAATAGTCTTCCTTAGAAATTCCTTTCCAATTGTATCATGTAAAGAAAGGTCAGTGTGAAATTGGGATACCTAAATAAAGATGGGCAAGAAAAATGAATAACAGTAAGATAACTATTGTTAACATCTCAATGCAGTTTTTGAAAGAGACTTGATTATTTTAAGATTATCAAACTAAAAAATGTAGCCAGGAGAACAAAAAAAGAACAAAGAGTTGTAAAATAGTGGCTAGAATACTATTTCTTCTTTTATGTGAGTGGTTGTGTGAAGGAGAACAAAAGCTCTAGATTGCAATTCCGAATATATATATCTTGTCATTCTCATAGTAATCATTGTAAAACTTCTCAACATTAACTTTACTTAGCAATTGGTTTAGACAAAATCCCATTTGGAGTAAGCACATCCCCCATCATAAAATTCAAGCCTTGAGGAAATATAACTAAACCATGGTAGCAACCCATAGAACTTAGAGTTGCCCCTACCATTATGAGCAAAAGAGTTGCATGTACACCAATAGGTGCAAGCCTACCAACAAGCCCTTTGAATCCATATAGACCTGATTCATTGAAAAATACCTACAAGCCTCAAATTTTGAAAAACAAAGATCATATTATCCATGGAATAAGAGAAAAAAAATTGGATGAATGCTATGAGATCATTTCTTCTAAATAATCACAATCAGCTTACCTGATATCCTAAACCCATCAAAAGAACACCAAGGTCTTGAATATGAGCTCTTGGAAGTGATTCTGCAACTTCTAGTTTTAAGATGTTGGATCTAGACCTCATGAATTCTAAGGAGAAGGCTATAAATGTCCTAGGGAACCATAATGCAATGGTTATTAAATGTTATTGTATGACTATAGTATGGAACAATATACTATGCCTAGAATTGTAGTGACAGTTACTGGTTTTTATTAAGTGTTGAAGTGAATAAAGAAGTTTTTATGGATTTTACTAGATGGAATAGTGTGTATAGTGTTAATTCTTCCTTGTGCAAGCATTAAATTAGGCCTTTTCAAGTTTTGCAAGTACTTTTTAAAATTCTTTCTAAGTAAACTGTTCCCTACCAATTTTGGAGAGCTTATAAACATAGGGCTGTAGATCTAGTTTCCACTGTGGGCACACCATGGTACTTTGGAATCTAGGACTACATACCCTAATCTATAAATAAGTTCAAGTAGGGGCCCAAAAAACAAGCGGAATAATTTCTTTGACCTTTCCCTGGGCGAATACAATAGTATCTGACTAGGAGTGGATAGTAGCAAAATAGCTCTAAAAGGTAGAGTGGATTTCATGACAAGTCCTTTGGAGGGGTTTATGAAGGGTGTTAGAAAGTGTGATTTTTTTAAGGAGAGGTCTTTAAAGGCTTTGTAAAGTTCTATGGAAGGATACAACAACAAGGTGTTTATGAAACCCTTAAAACCCTCATTATTGGCCAAAATATTGTACGACTCATTGAAGGCTTGAGACCCCAAAAATCCTTGAGAATGGGCCATTTATAAAAAAAATTCTTATTACTAGTTGTGTTTAATCCTTGAAATGAAGGAGGTAAAAGCCCTATAAATCCATAAGGAGGCCTAATTGGGGCTCCTCTAGTAGCCCTGTTTGTGAAGAAACCTTCAATTGAGTATTAACCCATCCTTGCCATCATTTTGGTTATGTTGAATAGGTTATGAAACCACTCTAAAACTCATCACAATCCCTCTTGGAGTTTGGGAAAGGTGTAGGACCCTAGAAGACCTTTATAAGCCTTTTAGGGAATTAGGAGCTAGAGAACAAGCTTGGAATGCTAGAAGGTTGGAAAAGTTAACTTGGTGGGCATGTTAGGTCAAGTAAAGGGATTTTTGGATGAGTAAGGAATCCTAGAGACCATTACAGGTGTCAAAAGAACACTTAGATCCTAGTTGAAGAAGGTGTGTGAGATCCATGGGCTAATATCAGAAACAACAAAAAATGAACATAAATTATGTTCGAGTAAGACCATTCTATTGAATTTTATAAACATATATGCAAACCTAGAAAGGTATTTAAAATTAGATACAAAAGTGAAAAATAAAAGTAAACATACCCCAATAATGTTATCAAATGAAGACTACCTTTAAACATTGCATACTCATAGGCTACTTTCTCTGCTACCATCTTTGAATAGCAATACCAATTTTGAGCACCAAAAGAGATAGAGGAGAAATTAGTTTAATAAAGTTGGAATATGGAGATAATTTTATAAGTCTTTCCATGGTATACAAAACAAAAGTAAATGGGTTACCTTGGTTTGGATGTAGTAATGAAGGTTGTTCCAGTAGTCCTCATACACTATGGTTTATAGATTTCTTATGGGGTTAAGGTTGTTCAGAGAAACTATCAAATGACTACTACAAAATAGAACACTAAGGAGGGCTATAATTACCTAATTACAAAATAGCTAAGACCAAAGACAAACATCTATTCAAAATAAGGACTCTTTGTATGATGGCTTGTGGACTACAACACCATCTATTATCATATGGGAGTTATGGTAGGAGAGAAATAGATGCATTTTTTAAAGTAAAAGGATAGGATAGGAACAACTTACCAACAAGATAGAGGCTACCATTATCAAGATTACGAATAACAGAATATTGAATATGCAAAAAGTGGCAAAAACTATGACTTATTGGGATGAGAAGATGAGAGGTAGATGGATTTGGGTTTTGTGATTCCTTGGTGTGTTAGTTTGAGCTTCACTTGGTTTTGAGAATACTATAATATTCCCTACTTAACAAGGCCAACCACATCCAACAAGAGAAACAAAGCCAACAATTATCTAGGGAAGATTAGACATGGGAGAATAAAATAATATCTAAAGATAGAATAAATATATCTTACAATAGCCACTATGAAAACAAGAATTAACATGGCTAAAGTTTTGAACATACCAAAATTAGAGAAAAGACATTGAATATGGATCAATAAGGAAAGATGAATCATCACATAGCTGAAATTATAGTTCATATAGTTTTGGCTTGTCTAAACTAGTATAGAAGATTAAGCAATCAGACACACACAAAGTAGCTCAAGAGTTTCCTATAAAGCTAAAATCAAGACACATAACTATTTGAATTTTGACTACAATACATGTATCTAGTCTTATTCAATGCTTGATCACAACATTTCTTCAAAGTAGAAAAATTAAAATAGGTAGCAATAGTCTAGAAAATACATCAAGTTATTTATTTTGAATAAAGGTAGAGCCTTGCAAATAGGAAGAACAAATTCCCTTTCAAGTCCACAAGAATTGAAAGGGCAAAATCTGAAAACCCTTTCATGCTCTTATCGAGTTTGGATGGAAACCCAAATTTTGGTCAAGGAAAAAAAACCCTTGGTATTGTCACTGTTGATTTAGGGGAAAAATCCCCTAATTTAGTAGATTTACAAGTATTTCCACATAATTTACAATATGATTTACTTTGGGTATTGTATTATGATTTATTGGTTTGACTATATTCATAAAGTCTTAAATCTTTAGTAAATCTATTATTGATAAGTAGGAGATAATTTCCACAGCAAGTCAAATTGTGATATTGCTATCAGGATTTAACTATGTGATTTTAAGTAAAACTCATTAACCCATGCTTCATGAGTAGTGATTCAGCATGAATCCATCTCTGTTGAGAATAAATGGAACACTTACCACCCATTCAATCTAGGTGATTTCACCCTTGTGAGCATCACCTAGATCCAATGAGTGGTAAGTGTTCCATGTATTCTCATGAGAGATGGATTCATGTTGAATCACTACTCATGAAACATGGGTCAATGAGTTTGGCTCAAAATCACATAGTTAAATCCTGATAGCAATATCACAAATCTATTATCATTTTGAGTAATATTGTTTTAGAGGCAACAAGCAAGAATATCCTAAAATGGGTAATTACATTTGGTAAAATTAAGATCAGCTAGTTTAGAATGTGGGATACATGATGCAACATTGTATCAAGAGTTACTAAATGTTTATTTCCATAATGTCAAAATACTTGTAACATTGTGGGGGGATTATCCTTTCTAATAGGAGAAATTCTATGTAACTGCCCCATTTTGTGGGAAAAGGGAAACAAATGTTGATTGTAGACTTAATTGTTGGATAGACTTTTAGACAGTTAGATTAGAATGGGATTTCTTTTCTGATATCTTTTGAATAGAGTGATATGTAAATGTTTTATTTTTAGAATTAAAAAGGAATTTATAGTATTTTCTATATGTTTGAATAAAAGTTAATACTTATTGCAACTCATGTTAATAATCTTCTCTTGCCTACTGTAATTGATTCTTTGTCAAAAATGAGTGAATGACTTGCAAATGTAAGCATGGGGAGCATTCTAAATCAGTTAATATGTTTTTTTTTTGCTGATTTCTATTTGGTTATGCTTGGTTTGTCACCACATTTTCTTTCTATTCTAATTTTTTTCTTTCTGTACATGCAACACAATTATATAATTGGTAGCAACTGATGTTGATTTTTGAATAATAATTGCAAGACATAGATCTAGAGCCTCACATTATCTCCATTTGCAAATGATACTCCTTAGCAAATATTAGAAGACATCCAATAACCATGCAATACAAGAAATTTTTATGACCCTTGCATACCTTACAAATCATGCAATGATACAAGGTACAATTCTAGCTAAATGGTTTATAAGATGTCAGAACTAGATTAATCTACTAGTTTCATGACCTATATCAGAGAAAGATTGGCTTGAAGAGTATGATAATTCAAAAAAGGAGGTACTAGTACTAATTCATACCTGCCACCATACAACTCATGGCATTGTAAATTGAAAGAAGTTACATGCACTGCAAACAATTGAACATGTCTTACCCAAGGCAATTGGGATATTGAAAGAACAAATCTAAATTTCCCATATTTGCTCACCCAACAAAGGAAGTTTGACAAGCACCTCTATACTTTGATCATAATCAACATCGATACATTCTTCTAAAATAATAAAAAATAGCATATTTGCATTAAATATAATATCTATTACAACTAAGAAATTAATCAAAGATCAAATTTTATATTCTAGAATTGATTCTATTATGTGAGTAGAATAAATTACAAACAATAAGGCTATGTACAACTTTAGACAACAATCTATCTTACTAATTCATTAGCATACAAGCCTAGATCTAGGTCTTGTTTGTCTGTGATCTGAGTATTGGAGTGATCCTCTTGCAAGGCCATCCAGGGTCCTTCAAACATGCCTAGATCTGATCAAAACAAACTTAGGTGAACCCAAAGAGAACCCAAGGAAACAGATAGTCACAAAGCATAGATATATATCAATCATCTATAGGAACTAGAAACGAGCCCACTTAACTTTAATGAGAAGAAGATATGGTATTTACCAAAGTAAGATTTTTCACGAGCATTGCCATGGCAAGGAATGCAGATGGACCTGATAGTCATTTTGCATAAACTACCATGGCAAGGAATATAGATGGACCTAGTAGTCATTTTACATAAAATGCCATGGGAAGCTCCATTGCAAATGCCAAAAAAATTTATCAGGCAAGATTGCTTACAATTATTATTTAAAAAGTGAGACATGTTTATCATCCATGGTAGTAAACTAATTAGAGCATAGACTTAACAGGTCCATTCTCTAACTTCTATAGGTGGGAAGTTGTGAACTAGTTTTTGATAAAATAAGAGTGGATTTCATTAAGAGTTTTGTATTGCTATCTATATTAGATGCCCTAGATTTTCTCCAATGTCTTGTATATGTGCATGTATACATAGGTGGTGTGATAGACATAATGGGAAAATAAAATAGTTTTGGAAGGAACATAAGAGCTAATAGAGAATACAAGCCTTCACTGAAATCTATTAGAGGAGGTTAAGGGAAATGATAGATGGTTTACATCTTGGTTATAGATTGGCTTTGTGTGTGTGTGTGTTTAAGTTCATAGAATCATCAATCCTTACACTATTTGTAGAAAGCTTGAACGCTTATTCTATATTTCCTTGTGCTATTAGGCAACTCTTGGTACTGCAACTCCATAGTATACTCATGATTAGTCTATTTACCAGTCACCATTTCGTTGTGATTTTTTCTTTATGGTCATGACTAGATGTCATTAATTATGACATTTTGAAGAGTCAACCATTTCATGTGATCAATTGCATAAACCCTATGCTGGACTTTGCAAGAACATGTGATTCAACTTCCTTTAGTGATATCTTTGCAAGAATAGTTAGATTCACCTTCGTCCAATGATTAATATCACTATAAAATTTACCTGTGAAGCCCCAATATTACCTGCAATGATACCCTACACGAGCAAGAATGAAACAACATAAAACAATAATAACATACGACTATAAGCCTATACCAATATATAAGATTAACATTATTTTTCATTCTTATGACCCAAGTTGGTCAAAATTTCAACCAACTCAAGAAAACTTAGGACATTTTTGACCAATACAGGGATGAAAACCAAAAAAGAAAATAAATCATACCTTTGGTCAAAAAATTTGGTAGAAAAACAAGTGCAAATGTACCAATGCACTATTGTAAAACCATTTTCATACTTAAACAATTTTTTGAGTACCAAAAGCTAAGTATCTTTATTTTTGAGCTTTTCTACAAGATTTACATCATGTATTTCCATTAATGACAACAATTGCATTACTACATATAGCCAATTGTCGACAACTCTATGATAGGATTTGTTTCATTTGGTTCTGAGAGGCTGAAAGCATTCATAAATGTATCCTTGATATAGTGTAACACTTTCTTTTTCTTTTGTTCCCTCTCAATATTTCCCACCTCTTCTTTGTTTCTAGAGCATCTTATAGTATACTGATATCTTATATAGTGATTATATTAAGATAAAAATTAGGTAGCTCATTAAGACTTACATTGCCATATGATGTAGTATCAACACTAAGTGGTGTGCTAGAGCTTGACCTTGATATTTGCGGCGGGTTTTTCTATATACTCAGCCTTTAAAGAGTTTGGAAACTAATAGGAGATGTAGCTATTGGTATTATAACTAGTATTTGTATTTCTATCTGCTCCTCTAGCATAGTAGCCAACCCTAACTCTTTAGTGTTGTTATCTTCCATTTGATCTTCACCTTGTAATTGTGTGTTAGATACAAGACTGGCTTCCTGACCTATTTTCACTTTAGATCTATCTTTCTCAATAGTAAGAAATGGTGGAAAACCTATATTATTTAGGCTAGAAAATGATGTTCCTATTTTCTTTGCCTCTACCTCTTTCATCTGAAATATAATTATGGACATTGCAGATGGTGTATTAGTTGTAACAATTGTCTATACTAGGTTTGCACTTTGATCTCCTTAAAGATCCTAGGTATATGTCTCTTTCACTTCTATAGATTGAGGGAGGACATTTAATGTTTCTTGTGGTTTCTCCCCTATAGATGCATGTTCTACCTTCTCAATCTCATCCACTCTCACTAGTATAGGATTTGTGTATAGTTGTGTTGGTATGGTGGAGTCCTTAAGAATTTGCTTAAAATTTTCATTAGTCAAAGGATTTGTGTTTTATGATGAATTATCAACAAAATCCTTGATAATAACCACTAAGTTTTGTTGACTCTCCTATTCTAAATGTGGTGGACTACCACTCAACACTTGCACATCCTATTGCTCATCTTCAATTGTGGCCTCTTCTATAGTTACTTGAGTCCCTTCCATATCAACTTCTTTGACTATGATCTCACCCTTTTCTTTCTCACCTTTCTTAGGTTCCTTTATCTTTACATATAATTTCTTTTCTTTGGCCTTGGCGGATAGACCATAAATATCCTTCCAAAGCAATGTGCTTTGAGTTACACATTCTTCTATCTTATTCCTCAAAATCTTAAAAATGCTATACTTGGGGGAAAATCTCCCCTTGCATTTGTCCATGGCTTTAGCCATCATCTGCTTGTCCAAAGTAGGAATAACTTGGACTAATTTAACCTCTCTTATTTTCCTCTTAGTGGTCAATTAAATTTCCACTTTTTCTCAACTTGGTCATATAGACTTTTAGGCAAGGAAACAACAATATCTAGTGGAGTAGTTTTAAATGTAGCCATCATCTCATTTGTGGCTTCTTAAACCTTATTCTTATCTATACTCCCTAGCTTATCAAAATCAATATGTGAGAATATAAATAAATTTACATTTGTAATAATATTTTTACACAAATTATCTATGTTAGAAGAGTGATTGTGGCTTACCACCTTGTATATGCTCAAGTCATCTGACTTGGTCTTCTCCTCATCTAAACCTAGTTGAGGCATTGACTTCTTCTTCAATATTTTTTATTTTTTCTTAGTAGGTTCACTTAGCTCTACTATATCAAGTTCCCTCTTTCGCTTAGGCTTCATAACTTCTATAGCCTAAACTATGGTTGCCCTTGTGTTTGACCTAGTAATAGGTACAATTGGCTTCTGTTGTAGTTTCTTCACAATATTCTTTATTTTCTCCATAGTTTGTTCTTTAGCTTTCCTCTTCTTGGCCTTAGTATCCTTGGGTGCTTCCTTGGCTTATTCTCCTCAACACCTTCTTCTTCTTCTTCTTGATCCTCACCTAGGCCTTAAGTTAATTCTAGTGGGGCCTAGCCTTGTTCTTCCTCTTCATCATCATCTTCTTCTTCACCAAATCTCTCCTTCATCTTTTTCACTAGTTTGTTCTTCTTTATAAGAATTGTAGCTATCTTTAGGTCTATTGTGATTCTTGATTTAGCTTCCTTATAATTACCAAATGAGGTGGAACTATTGTTAATATCTTTTCCTAGTAAAATTATAATAGTTCCAAGGGCCTCATGTACTTTGATCTCATATAGTAAGGGATTTAGCCATCTAACTCTTAGTATAGCTGCTTGCACATATGTATGGTCTTCATCCATTAGGAAAAAAATATCATCATAATGCTTTTCCACTAGGGATACAGGGATCCTCAACATCTATTTTATGGATTTCTTAAAATCCTCAAATTAGCTAGTCATCACTGACTCAAATTTATCTCCTAGCTACTCAATAAATTCTAAAATATATTGTGCAATTGACTTGTTGGTCTTCCAAGAAACTTGACCAAAGGTTGAGAAGGTTTTTTTCACATAAAAGAATATGAAAACAAGTAAGAACAAAATTTTCTTGATATAAATATTTTCTTTCCTAATGGCCTCCAAGTTTTCTGATAGTTGTTATAGTTGCAACTCGGCAAGGTCATCAGAGTGGTCTCTCTTTACTATCTTGAATCCCAAAACTACAACCATACATAATACACTATTTAGTTTGCTATACTAAAGAACTTGTGAGCAATCACTCTTACTACAAAGGAAATTAGGGGATCTAAAATTATGTCAATAGACATCCCTCTTTTGTTCCAGATGACACCTATATTATTCTTAATAGTTTCCTTTGCATAACTTGACATACTCTTAGGTTGATCAAGGGTAAGGTACCTTGATACTCAGTTAATAATTATCTTAGTGATCTTGATTAGTCCACCTTCCAACTAAAAATATAGTTATCATGTATTTGGCTTAGAATAATTCAAATCCATTCGATCTTAAACACTTGGGGAAAATCTAGGGCACGATTTAACCCTTTTCATTCAAAAATTTTATATTCTTCCCTCAAGACTCCATTATCACACTATTTTCTTTGGGTATCTCTTATCCCCATATCCCCTACTTCTCCAATCTATCTCATATAGAAACATCGAACATCTTGGATCATCAATAATTTTGGTGGTATCATAGATAATGCACCAGACAAGTCTCCTTTATATGATATCTCAAGAATAGCTTAGAAAAAGGGTTGTCTACCATCATTACTTATCAATTGAATATTGAAAACTTTTTCCCTCTCTTTCATAACATTTGCAGAAGAGCTAGATGCCAATTGACTACTTAGTGTTTGTAAGAAATGAAACAAAGTAACTTTGTAATAGCTAAATACCTTTTGAATATAATGATTGATGATGAGTAGTAGCTGAATCTAGTTCACAAACACTTGAATCTTCTATATCAATTCTCCTTCATGCTCTTTGCACTCTCTATAAACTCTGGTAAGTGAAAATGAGTCAAAATTGACTAAATAACCCTTCATTTTTAACATTAAATTCTTAGTGCTTACACATATATAAGCTCAACTATCATAGGACTTTCAACTCACTTAGCTAATGCATGATTTCCAATATTCTTGGCCATAACTATAATATTATTCACACTCAACAACAACTGTGAAACTTTCCATGCTCAACAACAACATAGAAAATAATAAAATTATAGATTTCTTGCAAGTTCTAATCACTCCATTGCATCTTAACTCATGCATATATGATCATTTTAGATCTTAGATTCTTAGAATTGATGTATAATATAAACTTTTACATATTAGTCCCACACATACCTCTTGATTGCCTAGGTTGGGGTGATGTGATAACCTAATCCATTAGATGAAGTGACCTCATCTAAGCTTGATGTACTACATTCTTCCTTCTTCCATGTCTTATTCATTTTCACATTTACCTTCTCAACATTAACCTTTTTTTTTCCTTTTTTGGTTTCATTACTCAGTGCTAGTGACCTAGTTGGATAGTTTCTACAGACATGACCTATCTTGAGATAACTAAAGCATGTAGTTTCACTCAACCATCTATTGTAGTTTCTTTTGAAATGTGTTCTTATGTAATTCTTAAGAACATTTCCATATTCTTGAAAATAATGATAATTTTACCTTGTGTTGTAATCCCAATCATAGGATTTTCCATTTTGTTGTACCTTTTTCTTCTTGTTTGATGTCCACTTGGTCTTGGATCTGCATTCATATGCTTTGTGTCCATACTTCTGAAAATTATGGTAGTATCCTTCAAATATATGAGTAATTTTGGTCTTGGAATTGCATTCATGTGCCTAATGTCCTTGCTTGCTACACTTAGGATAGAAACCCTTGAATTTCTGCTTAGGTTCTAATTTCCATTATTGCTCCTACAAATATTTTCTGTATGACCTAGCTTTCCACAATTATGACAAGTGGGTTTGTAGTTCTTACCTTTTTTGTTCCTTTTCTCACCACTTTTAGATGATTTTTCTTCCTTAGTATTGGAGTATCCCAATCTGGTAGTATCATTATTAGGTCCTCAATATTTCATTACTTTCTTAAAGTATTTGATGGCTTCACTTGGTTTGTTGAATCTTTCAATGAATTCCCTTTATGCCCTCAGTTCATTCCTTAGTCGATCATTCTATAAATTTAGAGTTATGATCTCAATGTATTTTCCATTCAATTTATTGTTTGCAATCATAAATTGATTCATTGTATCTAGTTGCATGTGTTAGTGTAAATAATTATTATTTACACTTTACTGAAGTTTACTTAGGATAAAAGTATTATTTTATTATTTCTTAGGTTAGACACCTAGGAGTTTCCATACTCATATGAGTTGTCTTGCTGAAAACATAGGAGTAAGAAACTCTAATTTAGCATATGGTGTCTACACCATTGGATTTTACATAATCAACTGAGTTGTCATGTTGACAACATAGTTGTTCACACTCTTAATTAAGGACATGGTGTCTACAACATAATTGTACATGAAACACCTTTGTAGGTTTATCCTCTCATCATTTCACTAACTCCTATGCTTAATGGAGGATAACCAATTCCTAGTGGACGTGTGCTTAGTTGTGGAGCTTATCATATTGCTAACTCCTAGACATTCTAGATGCATCATAGAGGCCTTTATATATAGGCAACTCTAGTGTTTCATATCAATTATAATGAATTGAATATCATATTATTATTCTAATCATACTCTATTGGTCTATTTTGTGCTAGTTATTATGCTTATTGGTCTTGGGTGAATTTTTCCCTAAGGAAAATTCTTACATGGTATTAGAGTGATGTAACCCCAATATCATTAAACAAAAAATCTGAATTTGACACAAGATGAAGTGTTTCAGAATAACAAAGCTCTTCATTAAAAAATATTCTCGAACTCTACTCTGCTTCTATAATGAAAAAAAAATCTACTTATTACAATTTCAAAAATTACCATATTTGGCAAATTTTTGGGAAAAATAAAATTTTCCATTTTTGCTAATTTTTAAAACTTATCCTATAAATCCTAATTTTTCCCAAGAAAAGCCCTCAACCATGGCAAGACAAATTTCCAACTAATCAACAAAATCAAAGATTCAATTTTAGATTTATCACAAAAACAAAATTCTAAAAAAATTAGAAAAAACACTAAAAACTGATTTCAGAGGTCAAGATGAGTTTTCAGGATCTCAAGAAAAATGTTCAAATGGCTACCTATCAAGCTAAGCTCGATCTACAATACAAATAAATCCTTCTACTACAACTACCTATAAAATTTCAGCCAAAACCCATATTCGAGTCAAAAGTTATGAACCTCAGAAGTAAATCTTGACTAAAACCCACATCTGAGTCAATAGCCTTGACCCTCGGATGCCCCCGCATCATTCTCCCTTGCTTAAAAAGAATGAAGCTCTTGTGAGTTCCGGTCCTCAAACTACTTCCTTTTAGGCTCATCCAGCTCCTGCAACTCCCATTTCGTAATCCAAGTGCTATCTGTCAGTGCCAATCCTTCCCATTGTACAAGATATCTATTGTAGTCACCCTAACAAGTCTGAATAGTCTTCTTGTCTAGAATCTATGCAACCTTTTCTCTCTATTTGATGGGTATGGTGTGTGTCCATTCTACCTCATCCTCTTTTTCAACAGAGGTATCATCACCATGGAAAGTATACAAATCAAAAATGTTAAACACAAGAGATATGTCAAGACCACTTGGGAGCTCTACCTCATACGCATTATCATTAATCTTCTTCAAAATCTTGCAGGGACCAATTTTCTTATATTTCAATTTATGATAAGTCCCAGTAGGAAACCTCTCCTTTTTGAGATAAACCATCACTAGATCACATGCATTAAAAACTTGATACCTTCAAGTAACATTTGTAGAAGCTTTGTACCACTCATTGTTGTCCTGCAACTTTTGTCTTACATTTTCTTATAATTGGTGGAGCTGCTCTGCAAAGGCTTCTCCATCATCACTGACTCTATCACCCAAAGGAATTAACACCAAATTGAGAACACCCTAAGGGTTATGTACATAAACAACATAAAATGGTGACTTACTAGTGGACTTGTTCACTAAATTGTTATAAGCAAATTCTACTTGAGGCAATGCCAAATACCATTGTTTGGGTTTCTCTTCAACAATACATTACAACAGATTATCCAAACTATGATTCAAAACCTCTATTTGACCATCTATTTGTGGATGGTAAGCACTACTGAATTGTAATTTTATTTCCATTTTCTTCTATAATGTCTGCCAAAAATGGCTCAAGAACTTGGTATCTCGGTAAGAGGTGATTGTTTTAGGAACCCCATGTAATTTGACTATCTCAAAAAATAATAACTCAACCACCCTAGTAGCATCACTAGTTTTCTTACAAGCGATGAAATGAACCATTTTTGAGAATTTGTCCACAACTACAAAAATAGAGCCATTACCTTGTTGTGTATGTGGCAATCCCAATACAAAATCCATACTCAAATCTATCTATGGTCTAACTGGTATTGGTAATGGCATGTATAATCTAGTGTTATGGGAGTGCCCTTTGGCTACTCGACAAACTTGACACCTTTCCACAAACCTAGTGATATCTCGCTTCATCTTTTGCCAATAGTACTTATCTACCACCAAACCTATTGTTTTATCCTTCCCAAAATGCCCAGCCATACCACTACTATAAAATTCCTAAATAATATTTTTTTGCATTGAGCCAACATGAACACATAGCTGCTTTGCCTTGAATAAGTAACCATCTTGCAATAGATAATCACCTTGAATAGTCTCTACATGTCTAGGTATTGGATTCTTCCACTGATCAACAACTTTCCAAAAGTCACTATTGAATTCATACAAGTCTTTGATTGCATCAAAACCAACCACCTCTATTTTCATGATATTTAGAAGAACAACTCACCTGCTTAAGGCATCTACAACTTGATTATGTTTCCCTGATTTATGCTTTAGAACAAAGGAATACCCTTATAGGAAAGAGACCCACTTTGCATGTCTAGTGTTCAATTTCTTCTGTGTGTTCAAATATTTCATAGAAATATGGTCTATAAACAACACAAATTATTTGGGAATGAGATAATGCTTCTAGTGCCTCAAAGCTTGCACAATTGCATAGAATTTTATATCATATGTAGAATATTTCTTCCGCACATCATTCAATTTTTCACTAAAAAAGGCAATGGGTTTACCTTCTTGGCTAAGTATAGCACCAATGCCCACATATGAGGCATCACAATCAACTTCAAACACTTTGTCAAAATATAGTAGTGCTAGTACTAGAGCTTCAGTGACCTTCTTCTTTAGGTATTGGAAACTCTCTTCAGCTTCTTTGACCCATGAGAACTCTCGACCCTTAGTGCAATCTATCACAGGTGCTACAATGCTGCTGAAATTAGGAATGAATTTTCTATAGAAAGTAGCCAAGCCATGGAAGGTTCTCATCTTAGTTATACTACATGGACTAGGCCATTCAAGAATGGCTCAAACTTTCTCTAGATCTATCTTGACATCATCTGCAGAAATGACAAATCCTAGGCAAACCAAGCTTTCTTGCATGAACCTACACTTCTTTAAATTAGCATAGATCTTTTCTCTCCTCAATACCCATAATATTATCCTCAAATGTTGCAAATTTTCTTCCCTTCCCTTACTAAAAATTAGTATATCATCAAAATAAACTACTAAAACTTACCAATGTAGGGATGCAACACAATGTTCAAGAGTCTCATAAAAGTACTAGGTGCGTTGGATAACCCAAAAGGAATAACCTTCCATTCATACAAAGCATCCCTATTTTTGAAAGCTATTTTCCACTCATCCCCCTCTTGAATGTAGATTTGATGGTACCCACTTTGTAGATCAATCTTAGAGAAATATTTTGCTCCAGCAAGAACATCCAGCATGTCATCCAAACATGGGATAGGAAAATGATACCTGATGGTTATCCTATTGATGGCTTGACTGTCTATGCACATCCTCCATGTTCCATATTTCTTTGGAGTTAATAAAGTTGGGACAATAGAGGGGCTCATTATTTCTTGTACTAACCCCTATTCTATGAGTTCAGTCACTTGTTTGTTCAGTTTTGCATGTTGTGTCAGACTCATTCTATATGTTGCTTGATTGGGAAGAATTTCTCCTGGAATAAGATCAATATGATGTTGGATATCTCATTTTGTGGGAAGTCCATCAGCTAGCTCCTCTAGAGTGACATATGAATATTTTTCTAGTACTACAGCTTCTTTTGGTGGTATAGTCAAGTCTTCCTCTTTCCCCTTTTGTACTACCAATGCATAACAACATCATGTCACTTTCATCTCCTTGACAAGTTCCTTTTTAGACAACATACTTTTAGTTCTTCCATCACCTTTTAGAGGTAATAAGACTACCTTAGATCCATCCTTCCAGAAGGTGTAAGTATTATTTTCCCCATTATGAATAACCTTTTGGTTATACTACCAAGGTCAACCCAAAAGGACATTTCATGCATCCATCAGAATCACATCAATCCATAGCTCATCCTTGTAGACCTTTCCTATGGAAAATTTAACAATGCATCTCTTATCTACTATCACTTCACTTCCCTTTTTAAACCATGCAATCCGATAAGGATGAGGGTACTTTTCACACTAGAGATTTAGTTTATCTATCATTTCTTTAGAAACCATATTCTCACAACTACCTCCACCAATAATTACTTGACATACCTTTCCGCCTGAGGTACACCTTGTCTATTGGTCTTGAGCCATGAATCATCTATGCCTTTCTCCTCCACATCCTCCTTGGTTGGAGTAATCATTGTCCTTCTCATCATGAGACTTTCTCCCATATCTGGAGGTACTTCTTATTCAAATTCATTGTCAACTTGGGCTAGGTTCATTCTAGATGGTCCTCCTTGATTTATTTCCTATGGAAAATTTAACAATGCATCTCTTATCTACTATGACTTCACTTCCCTTTTAAAACCATGCAATCCAATAAGGACGAGGGTGCTTTTCATGCTGGAGATTTAGTTTATCTACCATTTCTTTAGAAACAATATTCTCACAACTACCTCCCCCTGAGGTATACCTTGTCTAAAATATGTTGGTCCTACGCCATGAATCATTTGTGCCTTTCTCCTCCACATCTTCCTTGGCTGGAATAATCATTGTCCTTCTCATCATGAGGCTTTATCCCATATCTGGAGGTGCTTCTTATTTAGATTCATTGTCAACCTATGCTAGGTTCACTTTGGATGGTCCTCCTTGATTTCTATCTTGCATGTTGAAATTGGAACACTCAAAATCCTTATGGCCTTCTTCTCCACACCTAAAACAAGTGAAAGGCCTTCTCTGGTTTTCCCAGCCTCTTCTACTTCCATAGCCTTGACCTCATTGAAACCCCCTTCCTCTTTCTTGATTCAAAGGATCCTACCTAGCATCTATACTTTTTTTGGAGCCTTGAAAACTCTCTCCCTAGCCACTATTAAAACCTCCCCAAAATGCAGTTGATGTGCCCCTTCAACCACCTCTATTCCTCTGGTTATATTGCCTTTTCTACTTTTCTTTAACCTTCAAAGCTAGTTGTTAGGCTTCCTCCATACTACTAACATGATGCATGCTCATTTCATCTTGAATAGAGAATTTCAATCCATTAGCATATCTAGCAACCATCTACTCATTATTTTCTTGATGTTCTATGCACATGGATAGCTTGTAGAACTCATTTGTATAGTCTTGCACTAAAAAAAAGTTTTGCTTCAAATTTTGGAATCTGTGAAAGAGGGTTTGTGAATAATCCATGGGTAAGAATTTTTCTCTTAGCTTTTTCTCCATCTTGATCCATGTCTTAATCTTTTGCTTTCCATTTCTAACTTGTTCCTTTTGGAGGTGATCCCACCATATCATCGCATGTGCTTTTAACTTTGTGCATGCAAATTTCATTTTCTTTTCTTCTATCATGGGTTTCCATTCAAAAAAAATTCCCATCTCATTCAGCTAGTCTATTAGCTCTTCTGGCTTAAGACTACCAACATAGTTTGAAACATCAATTTCTATTGCTTCACTCCTTCCTTCTAAAGCCCTGAGAACTCTATCTTTTTAGCTCAATTCTGCAAGTCTCTCATCTTCATTTTCTCCCTCTTCATCTGTATCATTTCCTTTTTGTATGTCTTGATTATCTAGCCACTTAGTGAGTCGGTCAATCTCCCTTTGCATATCTAGTACCAATCTTTGCATCGGCATGATGCCTCCTCTTCCTCTTCCTCTTCCTCTCCTAGCCATCTTACTGCTCTGATACCAAATGATGTAACCCCAACATCATTAAACAATAAATTTAAATTTGACACAAGATAAGTGTTTCAGAATAACCAAGCTCTCCATTAAAAAATATTCTCCAACTCTACTTTACCTCTACAATGAAAAAATAAATCTACTTATTACAATTTCAAAAATTAGCACATTTGGTAAATTTTTGAGAAAAATGAAAATTTCCATTTTTGGTAATTTTTAAAACTTATCCTATAAATCCCACTTTTTCCCAAGAAAAGCCCCCAACTAAGACAAGATGAATTTCCAACTAATCAATAATCAAAGATACAATTTTGGATTTATTACAAAAACAAAATTCTAAAAAAATTGGAAAAAATACTAAAAGCTAATTTTGGAGGTCAAGATGAGTTTTCAAGATCTTAGAAAAATGTCAAAATAGCCACCTATTGAGTTGAGCTTGATTGGAAATCCAAATAACTCCTTCTACTACAACTACCTATAAAATTTCAACCAAAACCCACATCTAAGTCAAAAGTTATGATCCCCAAAAGTAAATCTCGACTAAAACCCACATCTGAGTCAATAGCCTTGACCCTTGGATGACTATGCATCATTCTCCCCTACTTGAAAAGAATGAAGCTCCCGTGAGTTTCGGTCCTCAAACTACTTCCTTTTAGCCTCATCCAGCTTTTGCAACTCCCATTTTGTAATCGAAGTGCTATCTATCAGTGCCAACCCTTCCCACTACACAAGATATCTATAGCAGTCACCTTGATGAGTTTGAATAGTCTTCTTGTCTAGAATCTGTGAAACCTTTTCCCTCTATTTTATGGGTATGGTGTGTGTCTAGTCTACCTCATTCTCTTTTTCAACAGAGGTATCATCAACATGGAAAGTATACAAATCAGAAATATTAAACACAAGAGATATATCAAGACCACTTGGGAGCTCTACCGCATACGCATTATCATTAATCTTCTTAAAAATCTTGCAGGGACCAATTTTCTTATATTTCAATTTATAATAAGACCTAGTAGGAAACCTCTCCTTTATGAGGTAAACCATCACTAGATCCCCTGCATTAAAAACATGATACCTTTGAGTAGTGTCTATAGAAGCTTTGTACCACTCATTGTTGTCATGCAACTTCTGTGCTGCTCTACAAAGGCTTCTCCATCATCACTAACTCTATCATCCAAAGGAAGCAGCACCAAATTGAGAACACCTAAGGGTTATGTCCATAAACAACTTAAAATGGTGACTTACTAGTGGACCTGTTCATTGAGCTGTTATAAGAAAATTCTACTTGAGGCAATGCAAAATCCCATTTTTTGGGTTTCTCTCCAACAATACATCACAACAAATTACCCAAACTATGATTAACAACCTCTTTTTGACCATCTATTTTTAGATGGTAAGCACTACTAAACTATAATTTTGTTCCCATATTCTTCCATAACTTCTGCAAAAAATGACTCAAGAACTTGGCATCTTGGTTAGAGATGATTATTTTAGGAACCCCATGCAATCTAACTATCTTAGAAAAGAATAACTCAGCCACCCTAGTATTAACACTAGTTTTCTTACAAGCAATGAAATGAACCATTTTTGAGAATTTGTCCACAACTAAAAAAATAGAGTCATTACCTCATTGTGTATGTGGCAATCCCAATACAAAATTCATACTCAAATCTGTCCACAGTCTAATTGGTACTTGTAATAGCATGTATAATCTAGTGTTCTGGGAGTGCCTTTTGGCTACTTGAAAAACTCAACACCTTTCCACAATCCTAGTGATATCTCACTTCATCTTTGGCCAATAGTACTTATGTGCCACCAGAGCTATTATTTTATCCTTCCCAAAATGCCCAACCATACCACTACTATGAAATTCCAAAATAATATTTTCTTGCATTGAGCCTACAAGAACACATAGCTACTTTTCACTGAAAAAGTAACCATCTTGCAGTAGATAATCACCTTGAATAGTGTCTACATGTCTAGGTACTAGATTCTTCAACTGATCAACAACTTCCCAAAAGTCACTATCAGATTCATACAAGCCTTTGATTACATCAAAGCCAACCACTTCTATTTCCATGATATTCAGAAGAACAACTCGCCTACTTATGGTAGCTGCAACTTAATTCTGTTTCTCCAATTTATGCTTGAGAACAAAGTTATACCCTAATAGGAAAGAGACTCACTTTGCATGTCTAGTGTTCAATTTCTTTTGTGTGTTTAAAATATTTCAAAGAAATATGGTCTGTAAACAACACAAATTCTTTGGGAATGAGATAATGCTTCCAATGCCTCAAAGCTTGCACAATTGCATAGAATTCTATATCATATGTAGAATAGTTCTTTTGCATATCTTTCAATTTTTCACTAAAAAAGGAAATGGGTTTACCTTCTTGGCTAAGTATAGCACCAATGCCAACATGTGAGGCATCATAGTTAACTTAAAACACTTTGTGAAAATCTAGCAGTGCTAGTACTAGAGCTTTAGTGACCTTCTTCTTTAGGTATTGGAAATTCTCTTTAGCCTCTTTGACCCATGAGAACTCTCAACCCTTAGTGCAATCTATCAAAAGTGCTACAATGTTGCTAAAATTATGAATGAATTTTCTATAGAAAGTAGCCAAGCCATGGAAAGTTCTCACCTCGGTGATACTACGTGGACTAGGCCATTCAAGAATTGCTCAAACTTTCTCTAGATCCATCTTCACACCATCTACAGAAATGGAAAATCCTAGAAAAACCAAGATTTCTTGCATGAACCTACACTTCTTTAAATTAGCATAGAGCTTTTCTCTCCTCAATGCCCCCAATATTATCCTCAAATGTTGCAAATGTTCTTCCCTTCCCTTACTAAAAATTAGTATATCATCAAAATAAACTACTAAAAACTTACCAATGTAGGGATGCAACACAGTGTTCATGAGTCTCATAAAAGTACTAGGTGCATTGGATAACCCAAAAGACATAACCTTCCATTCATACAAACCATCCCTAGTTTTGAAAGTTATTTTCCACTCATCCCCCTCTTAGATGCAGATCTGATGGTACCCACTTTGTAGACCAATCTTAAAGAAATACTTCACTCTAGCAAGAACATCCAACATGTCATCCAAATCTGGGATAGGAAAATGATACCTAATGGTTATGCTATTGATGGCTAAACTATCTATGCACATCCTCCATGTCCCATCTTTCTTTGGAGTTAATAAAGTTGGGACAACACAAGGGCTCATGCTTTCTTGTACTAACCCCTTTTCTATGAGCTCAATCCATTGTTTGTCCAGTTTTGCATGTTGTGTTGGACTCATTCTATATGCTGCTTGACTAGGAAGACTTGCTCCTGGAATAAGATCAATATGATGTTGGATATCTCATTTTGGGGGAAGTCGATCAGGTAGCTCCTCTAGAATGACATCTGAATATTCTTCCTATATTGCAGCTACTTCTGGTGGTATAGTCAAGTCTTCCTCTTTCCCCTTTTGTACTACCAATGCATAACAACACCCTATCACTTTCATCTCCTTAAGAAGTTCCTTTTCAAATAGCATACTTTTAGTTTTTCCATCACCTTTTAGAGGTAATAATATTACCTTATATCCATCCTTCCAGAAGGTGTAAGTATTATTTTCCCTATTATGAGCAACCTTTTAGTCATACTACCAAGGTTAACCCAAGAGGATGTGGCATGCATCCATAAAAATCACATCACACCATAGCTCATCCTTGCAGACCTTTCATTTGGAAAATTTAACAAGGAATCTCTTATCTACTGTGACTTCACTTTCCTTTTTAATCCATGCAATTCGATAAGGACAAGGGTAATTTTCACACCAAAGATTTAGTTTATCTACCATTTCTTTAGAAACCATATTCTCACAACTACCTCCATAAAAATTTACCTGACATACATTTCCCCCTAAGGTACACCTTGTCCAAAATATGTTGGTCCTAAGCCATGAATCATCTATGCATTTCTCCTCCACATCCTCCTTGGCTTGAATAATCATTGTCCTTCTCATCATGAGGCTTTCCCCCATATCTAGAGGTACTTCTTGTTCAGATTCATTGTTAGCCTGGGCTAGGTTCACTCTGGATGGTCCTCCTTGATTTTTATCTTGCATGTTGAAATTGGAACACTCAAAAGCCTTGTGGCCTTCTTCTCTACACCTAAAACAAGTGAAATGCCTTCTCTAGTTTTCCCAGCCTCTTCTGCTTCCATAGCCTTGACCTCCCTAAAACCCTTTTCCTCTTTCTTAATTTAGAGGATCTTGCCTAGCATCTACACTTTTTTTAGAGCCTTGAAAACTCTCTCCCCAACCAATATTAAAACCTCTCTAAAATGGAGTTAATGTGTGCCTTCAACCACCTCTATTCCTCTGGTTATATTGCTTATTCTACTTTTCTTCAACTTTCAGAGTTAGTTGGTAGGCTTCCTCGATACTACTAACACAATGCATGCTCAGTTTATCTTCAATAGAGAATTTCAATCCATTAACATATCCAGTGGCCATCTTCTCATTATTTTCTTGATGTTCTATGCACATGGATAGCTTGTAGAACTCATTTGTATAGTCTTGCACTAAAGACAAGTTTTGCTTCAAATTCTGGAATCTGCAAAAGAGGGTATGTGAATAATCCATGGGTAAGAATTTTTCTCTAAGCTTTTTCTCCATCTTGATCCATGTCTTGATCTTTTTCTTTCCATTCCTAATTCATTCCTTTTGGAGGTGATCCCATCATATCATTGCATGTCCTTTTAACTTTGTGCACACAAACTTCATCTTCTTTTCTTCTGTCATGGGCTTCCATTCAAAAAAATTTCCCATCTCATTCAGCGATCTATTAGTTCTTTCAGCTTAAGACTACTAGAATAATCTAAAACATCAATTTTTATTGCTTCACTCCTTCCTTCCAAAACCCTAAGAACTCTATCTTTGTAGCTCAGTTCTCCCATCTCTTGTCTTCATTTTCTCCCTCTTCATCTGTATCATTTCCTCTTTGTATTTCTTGATTATCTAGCTGCTTAGTGAGTCAGTCAATCCCCCTTTGCATATCTAGTACCAATCTTTGCATCAGTGTGATGCCTCCTCTTCCTCTTCCTCTTCCTCTCCTAGCCATCTTACTGCTCTGATACCAAATGATGTAACCCCAATATCATTAAACAACAAATTTGAATTTGACACAAGATAAGTGTTTCAGAATAACCAATCTCTTCATTAAAAAATATTCTCCAACTCTACTCTGCCTACAATGGAAAAAAATTCTACTTATTACAATTCCAAAAATTACCATATTTGGCAGATTTTCAAGAAAAACAAAAGTTTCTATTTTTGGTAATTTTTAAAACTTATCCTATAATTCTTGATTTTTCCCAAGAAAATCCCCCAACTAAGGCAAGATGAATTGCCAACTAATCAACAAAATTAAAGATATGATTTCAAATTTATTACAAAAACAAAATTCTAAATAAATTGGAAAAAACACAAAAAGCTTATTTCAGAGGTCAGGATGAGTTTTTAGGATCTCAAAAAAATGTTGAGATGGCCACCTATTGAGTAGAGCTCTATCAACAATCCAAATAACTCCTTCTACTGCAACTACCTATAAGATTTCAGCCAAAACCCACATCCGAGTCAAAAGTTATGACCCTCGAAAGCAAATGTCGACTAAAACTCACATCTAAGTCAATAGCCTTGACCCTTGGATGCCCTTGCATCATAGAGCCATAGGAATATCATTCCATAACCATTGGAGACTGTTATTACTTCACCTCTCAAAGGACATCGCAATTCAAATCCATAGTATCCATAGATATTGGGATCATCTAGAGCCAAAGTGGATCTCACCATTGCATCTGAAGCATCGATTAAGTGAAAATTGACTATAAATTCACCTATGCTAGGCCATAGTCAATTTTGAGACAATTTTTTTTGCAAAATGGCACCCAAAGCTTGATTTGCAAGTACAGTATGATCTATTAGATCTACAATTTATTTTTTTTCAAATATGCATTTATATTTCTCTTCCATTATTTCTAAATTTGTATTTTTGAATTTTTTTTAGACATATACAGATTTTTTTTTTGCAAGCACTAGGTGGTCAAATCCTAGCCCTATGTGGAATATTCCATTTTGATCCAATGAATATTTCATTTATCATTAGGTGGGCACAACTATTTCCAACTAATCATATTATTAGACAATCGACATTCAATATTCCCTGTAGCATCTATCCACACACCCAACGACCACATTTATTATCAACCAGTGGCCTTGAGTTTTTAAATTACTATGCACCACTGCAATAATGTATGTGGAACTAAAAGTCCCAAAACCTTCCACTGGTAACATGATCACCAACACCGGAAATGTTTTTGGCCTTGTCAAAACCAGGTCAACCTGACCAACACAGTCTGTAGTTATTTCTCTGGTACACCTGCTTCATGCTTGTCCACATTCTCTGGCAAGATAGAACTCCATTGGAACCCCTTTATTGGCCATTGCTAATCACCAAACTTTGATGCGACCATAATTTGGCAATGCCATCCCTACCGGTGGTGACAACTCTGATCTGGCAAATAGTCCTCCAACTACCACACGACACCCAACAACAAGGCCACACCAGTATTGTTAGCTCCTTTAGCACCACATTTGATCTAACAAAGAACTTTGTATAGGTCTACATTAGCTTTTGTATGACTATACCTACCATGCCTATCACTGCATGTAAAATTCATATGTCGATGTCATTTGCCACGTCACCCAGAGGCCCTTTTTTGCTAATGTCAGTGGATCACTATGTTAAAATTGATGGTCATTTGACCATCATCTAGAGGCAAAATAGAATTTCTATGAAGGCCATTTAATCATCAAATTTAACCTCACAATTTTCTAATCAGACCCCTCTCTAGGTTCATTTTTTAATTGACAGTCCAACTTTGGGAGGCTATATCTCAATCACTTGGGCTCCAAATCAGGTGTAATTTTTTTAATTTTGGCTGGAATTTCCTAAAAAAAATTAGTGGTACTATTATTTTCTAGTTTTGGTGCAAAGATTTGTCAGAAATTGTTGTTTTTGGTGACTATAATTGTCTAATCCTATATTTTGTAACTTCAAATGCTCCATACGGGCTCATCTAGACTCCAAATTAGGTTCTATTTTTTTTTAAAGTGAATTTTTTTTTAACTTTCCAAATCTGCAATTAGATTATAGGCCTTTGTGGATAGAAATATCACTTTTAAAAATAAGTCCTTTCTTTGTGTTGTATTACTTCAAACTATTGTATTTTTGAGCTACATTGTAAAGTTCCAGATTTGAACTATAAAAGGAGGTTGTAAATGCAAAAGAAAAAATCCATTAAGGCCAAAATTAACAAAGTGGCACATTGTAATCGCACTACTTATTAAGTGCCAAATCATACATTAGGGGGGGTTGATTGATTATTTTTTCATTTTGGGGGGTTCATTGATTGATCTCATGGAGTCTTGTCACATATGTTAGTTTGGTTTAAGACTCACATTAACAAAAATGAACTATAACAAATGGAGTGCTTTAATCATTAGTCATCTAAGAAGAGAGCATAAGGATGTATTTCCTTTCCTATGTTCCAAAGAACTACTCTCTTATCCTAATACCAAACCTTTTCACATAATTTTGTCAGTCATTATTTTTAGTATTAGTTATGATTTCTTTCATGTCATTAGAAATCTCATTGAGCCTTATGATATTTGGATTGCTCTTTGGAAAGAATATGGAGATCCCATAGTTCCCCCATTTCTAGAGGACATTTTACATCCAATCACTTTAGTTATGGTACCTCCAACTCCATATGAGATCCCACCTCCTAATACTCATGTTGATTCTACTAATCTCGTTCTAGCCACAGATGCTCCTGATTCAATGCAATAGGTATGACCATGTCTTCCTACTTCAGCTTCACAGGATGACTTCCTTTTAGACATTGGAAGGCTATTTGTGGAGTCTCACATTGAAGATGTAGGGGACATCATAGATGACATTAATCTTCTCTTTGTTGAGGAGACTTCTTCACTCATTGTGAGGGCACACCCTTACCCTCAACCACTTGAGCTTTCTTTCAAGACCTACTTGATTGTGGCTTCTTTACAGTAATTGGAGGAGGAATCTTTTACTTATGAAGAGACATTTTAGTCTATGGATATTATACTCTAGTTTCCTCAAACATCATATTTTCTGAGGATTCTTCCTACCAGTTGGGGAGCATTCTCTACTACACCTATGGCACCATTTCTTCCTACAAGGAGGACCATCATTCAACTATCATGGTGCAACTTCTTTAGTCATCATATAGCTTCAATCATGGGTGTGCCTACATTATTGAGGGGAGGTGACATTGCTTCTCTTCCTCCATCTTCCTACTAGGATGCTTCATCATCTTTGGAGTTTGATTCAACTTCATACATGCAAATGTTACCTTATTTTCCACCTTATTTTGGGCATCCACCATATTGATTCATGGCATCTACATTCATCAAGGACTTTTCAACACATGAGAAGACTTTAGAGGTAGCATCCACAAGATATTACATATGGATCCCTCTTCCATCTTCCTATCCATAGTGGTAAGCATACTTGCACCTATACTTTGGTGTATCTTCTTCCTAAAAGGAGAGATGTTGTTTGTAGGCATGGGATTTTCTTTTGTCTTCAAGCACTTATCATCTAGAGATCCCTCACTAAAGGGGGGATTTCATCGAAGGATTCTCTATTGTATATGCATGATGTATGTGATAATGGGGGGGTGGTCTTGATTACTCCATCCATTCCTACATCTTTTTTTATTGTACTTTTTTCTCCTTTTTGGGGATGGTTTTTCCCATGAGGTTTTCCCTCTTTCTCTAGCTGTAGAGAGATTTCATTGCATTTTTGCATTACATTTGTACTTGGGTACCTAAAATGGCCTCATAGCTAGGACCCATTATGCATTTCATCATAGCTTTTTTGAGCTTAAGTGCATTCCCCTAAGTTTCACTTAAGGCGGGGGGGTGT
The DNA here is from genome assembly GCA_028749045.1 of Cupressus sempervirens. Lineage (NCBI taxonomy): Eukaryota > Viridiplantae > Streptophyta > Pinopsida > Cupressales > Cupressaceae > Cupressus > Cupressus sempervirens. Next base: position 433,880,248 of record CM053784.1, on the reverse strand, counting down.
TAGTGTAAATAATTATTATTTACACTTTACTTAAGTTTACTTAGGATAAATGCATTATTTTATTATTTCTTAGGTTAGAAACCTAGGAGCTTGTATACTCATATGAGTTGTCTTGTTGACAACATAGGAGTAAGCAACTCTAATTTAGCACATGGTGTCTACAACATAATTGTATGTAAAACACCTTTGTAGGCTTATTTTTTCATCATCGCATTAACTCCTATGCTTAATGGAGGATAACCCATTCTTGGTGAACATGTTCTTAGTTGTGGAGCCTATCATATTGCTAATTCCTAGACATTCTAGATGCATCATAGAGGCCTTTATATATAGGCACCTCTAGTGTTTCATATCAATTACAATGAATTGAATATCATATTGTTATTCTAATCATACTTTGTTAGTCTATTTTGTGCTAGTTATTATGCTTCTTAGTCTTGGGTGAATTTTTCCCTAAGGCAAATTCTTACAGCATGTTAGCAAAATTTTGCACATCTGATATCTTCACTTCTAGTCTATTATTAGTGTTCTTTTTTCATCTAAAATCATGAATTTGTCTTCTTCATCTTTCTTTTTCTATTTAGTCACCTTACATAGTAATACTAATTGGACTTCTTGTTCTATCTTAAGATTTATGACCTCTTCAGTTAGGGCATTGATCTTTTCCATCAGATCTACAATTGCTGCATCAAATTCACTTGAGTTTTTATTCTCAAACAATCTAGTAGTGTCTTCTTCTTGGTATTGAGTGTCATTTTTCTGAATAGCCAATTCCTTTCTTCTTTGCAATGAATGTTGTAGTTCATCTCTTGCCTCCTTGAGTTGATGTAGGGCAAGTTGTACTTTTATCTTATGGTTCTCAATAGTCTTTCCCAACTTGTAGACTTCCATCTACAATATCTTACCTCCAAAGCTATAAAAATTTCCTTTCTAGAGAACAAAGCTCTAATACCAACTGTTAGAAATAACAATGAGAAATTAAACTCTAAGGGGGTGGGGAGGTGTGAATCAACATATCAAAATTTTACCATAAAAGTTCACCACACATCCATCTCATAATTTAGCATATAAACTAAAATAGCTAACTACACATTTTCATCCATAATATGAAACAAAAAACACATGACATAGTAAATTAGTTACCCAAAAGCCCTCCAATGAGAAGGTAAAATTGGGATGGGGATGACAACCACAAATCTTCACTATTGCAGCTATAAAGTGTAGATGGTTACAATTAGTTTGACCATATACTATGATCTACCCTATGAGGGGTTTTTCCTATTAAAGGCTTACAATGACTATTAGGTCTCACGTTGTTAGATGATTTAAACTTACAAAAAAAAAAAAAAAAAAATTAGTTAATTGATTTACAAAAGCCTATTAAAACTACTTTGTTAGGAGATTTTCTCTTCATCACCTGGTAAAATGACTCAACACCATGATCCTTCAGTTAGTACACTATTGCTAGATGTTAGATCTTCTCTTTACTAATAAATCCTTGATCCTTCTAATTAGATATGTCTCCTCTATCCTATCACTACTTTCCTCTATACCGTCTAACTAATTCTACAAATTAGAAAAATGTCGTAACCTCCATAACCACAATGAATTCTCTCTCTACACTTGTTAAATAAACATAAGTGAAATGGGTTAGGAAAGAATCAATAGTTGTGGTTGATCCTTATTACTGCTTAATTCATCCCTTAATTTGATTGGTTGCATGTACTACATAGGGATTCAAAATATACCTATACACTTATCTTTTAGAATCATAACACAATCATTATGTCAGCCCAAAATTAGTTTACATAGAAGTTTGTGCCATTACAAAAAACTATGTCAAAAATTGTTCACTCAACATCCAAAGACTCTGGTGCTTGGCATACATTGTTCTCATTATGTTGTAACTCAAATTTTGAACAACTCGGCACTCACTATTTACTTGACACTTGAATCACTCAGCATGTATAGTCTTCCCAACACTTGAGTGATTTAGCACATACTGTCTCCTCAACACATATTGGTTCTCGGCATATATTATCTGGAAACTTATGTGTGGCATGCTTTGATCACACAGCTCACACTGATTGCTTAGCTTGCTCTAATCACTTGGCTTGTACTGTAATACTAATAAAGAATGACTAAGTGTTTTGTCACTACCTTGTTAAAACCAATCTAAGATTAATAAACAACATGATCTAGACATGGACCTTCAAACTCCATCTTATTGTTAATTTTGTATGTTGAATGCTTGAGGATCTATGAGATCAATTGTACATTTAATTGAAAGGATATTTTACATTTTTTTTCATTTTTTAAAGATATATTGCTAATATAATATAATCATCCTCATTTCATGAATTTAAGCTAATGAATGTATTAATAAATTGATACATAAAAACTTAAAGTAAACATAAGGATCTAAAATTTGTTATTATGAATTTTCCTCAACCCCTTAACTATTATAGCCTTCAAATATAAAAATGCTCCATTTAGTTGTATAATTTAAAGATTTCTTTTGTATTCTATCAGTAATTAAATTTCAAATTTCAACACCATTTCTATATTTTTCACATTTAATTCAAATATCTTTCTTGAACTTCATATTTCAATAGATTTAATTGATATTTTTATGAACCCACATTCATAAATAAGTATTAACTCTTGCCTCCTTGAAATTCTAACAATTTTTCCTATCATCTTGCCTAATTCACCATGCTTTAGACAATACCTAGAAAGAGTTTTACTTCATTCACCATATTTTGCCTAGAAACTTCAGCGAAATATGACTATTCATATTTTTGGTTTAATGTTGATTGTTTCTTTATGATTTTTTTGTTGCTGATTGCTATTACCACTATTCTATCTTTGTAAACTACTTTCTCTTGCCTCTATTAAATCTTCATTTATTACACAGAACTCTTCAAATTTACACATTATTTCTTATATGTGTTGTATCATTTTGTTATCATCTGACTATTAACTTGAGCATTTCTCTTATGATCATTAATCAAAGATAATATTCAATGGTTTTTTAGTTCTTGATAGTAATACATTTCCTTTGTGTAGATTATCACAATTTTATGTTATAATATTGTCATTTACCTTTGATTGGTGTGCTACTTATCTTTAAAACATGATGAATCCCTTTCTTGATGCTAATCATGATTCCTTCTCAACCTTGTCTAAAACTTAAAAAATGGTACACTAGAAGGTTTCATATCTATGATTCTAAGTCCCTTCAACAACAATTGAACAATATATTATTTGTCTTCAAATAGCTAAATAGTTAAGCTAGAAGGTCCCATGCTTATAGTTTGTGCATGTCCCCTCAATAGCCTCCCTATTAGTTCTTCAATTCGCTATTTTGGCTCAACTAGATGGTTCCATAATTGTAATTAATGTATGCCTCCTCAATATTCCCCCCAAAATATTTGCCTCTACATGATTTAGTTGAAGACTTCATGCCCATAACTTATGCATGATCCTTCAACCAACTCAAACCTTCATACCTGTATCTACACATGAAACAAACTTATTATTGAAAAACCTATTTTTCTTTTAGATGTTTCTCTTTTCTTTTCAAATTTTAATGCATTCATTTATATGATCATATAGTATTAATTCTTATTATTGTATAGATATTTGGAATTTTTTCCATTTCTCAGTTTGTATGACCTGACTCTGCCTCTTTACATTTTTTAGATCTACACAAAGATGTAGATGTGGGCTGAAGTCTTCTTCAAAATTCTGATCAATGACCTTTCATTTAGACAATGGAGGCTTTTCTTCTTATCTCTTTAGTATTTTTCTATTTATGTAATGTGTTTATTTAGATAGTGTATTAGGAGTTGCCATGACTTGTGTGGTATCTAAATGCATTGTATCAAATACTATCTAAAATTTGAACATTTTGTACCTTATAAAACAACTCTAAAACATATTTCAATAAAATTATACCATTTTTTTACTTATGCATAAATGAGAATAAAAATAATCAAATTTATTCTTGTTTTTTGAATTTTGTACTTCAACTTTTGCATCAAATCCATTCTATAATAAATATAAACAACAACTTAAAACACATAGCTCAATATATAGGTAAGTTCAATCAAAGTAATTTAGGAGGTAGGCTAAATTGGTAACAATAACATCATTTGTAAAGATCACATAATGTTCACATATCATTACCATACTATGCATGAGAAAAATGATCCATTTATATACCCTTTCAAATATTTTATCTACTTGACCTCAATGATGAAAAATGTAACACATCTCCAAAACTCATTATCAAAATCTTCTAACTAAGCATTCATATCTAGGATGTCATTCTGACATTTCCAAGTAATTGAATTGACAAGGCATTTCAATTCCTTATGCCAAAATGCCTAATCTCTATCACTTTCCTTGTACTATGCGATATAAACTTGTCTTCATATTTATTAACAAAAACATTTTCTAACTATGGCATTAACTCAAGAAAACATAGTGGAATCATATTTAGACATCATAATAGCTATATACAAAAAAATTTCCAATAAATTACCCTACTCATATGTATATATATATGACCAGTAAGAGGCTGAAGCCAAGATTCATTATTATTATTATGTGTTGTGGTTAATTATTATTAATTATTAACCTTGAGTAGATTCAAACCTAATACCTCTTAGATAAGAGGCTCACAATTTACCATTCTATTGTAGGCTCTTTCCTTAAAAAATTACCCTACTAATATTGTTGATCAAAACAATATAACTATTGTTAGTTTTCTTGAACTATACATAGCCAAATTCCTCAATAAACCAAAACCCAAACTGAACATAAGTCTAAGAAATGTTATTAGAATATTGTGTTGTCATCAATGAAATCATTCATGCCTTATATCTGGTAACTCGCCAAAAACAATTGTAGATGGTATTGTAAAGTCATGTAAGTGGTTTTTAGGTTGTGAGAAGCGTGTAACTAGTTTTAGGTTGCTAGAAACTATTTTAAAGTAAGTATGAAAAGTATGATGGTGGTAAGGTGTATTTGGTTGATAAATCATTTTTATTGTGGAATTTTTCAATGGCATAATTAGATTATTTGATGGTACCTTGCATATCTCAAGAATAGAAATACATTTTTTATATGTTGGCAAGCTAATTTTTGAGGGTGTTCTTGTATAGTCTTCTAAAGCATGTGTAAAAATGGATAAAGGTACTATAGTGATAGAAAGAGGAAGAATATTGGGTATATTGTACCATCTTGATGCATGAATAGTTGAGTGCAATATTACTTATGACAAGATTGCAATAAGGTTACTCCATTGGAAAAGGAGATGGTTTCTTTTTAAGAATATAGTTATGGATTTTGGGTACCCAAGGGTGCTCTCTTTATGAATCAAAGTTTCTTAAAGATAAGATAATGTTAGGACACTAGAGACTCAACCATATAGGTAAGAAATTGTCTATGAACCTTGAAAAATAAGAATTTGGTTAATGGGTTGAATGATTGCAATCTTGAGTTTGATTTTTCTAAGCATTGTATCTATGGTAAAAAAATTGCATTTAGTTTTCCTCAAGTTCTCATGTCTTCATGTATTTTGGATCTAATTAATTTAGACGTATTTGGTTATTTTGTGGTTATTGATAGATTTTTTTATTATATTTCTTTCATTGATGAATTCAATAAAGGAATATGGGTTTATAAATTCTTAAGATTAAAGGTTAATCTTTTTAATTGTTAAGAAATGGCTGAGTTGCACTCTTGAAAGAAGATCAAATGTTTAAGAAGAGATAATGGTGGTGAATATTCACTAGTACAAAAACAACAATATGTGACTAAAAAAACCACTATATATATATAATCAATCACCTGACTAATAATAGTTAATATCTAGTCATTTATAATACTATTAAATTCACTATAATTTTAGTTACTTATTTGATCATTGATCATGATAATCGATTTAGTCACATATTTAGTAATATATTTAATCCCATATTCGGTAGTGTATTTGGTCATAGTAGAGCATGATGGAATCAAACCACCATCCTCCTACTTGTATAGAAGGTGCTCGTCCATTGAGCTAGCACCCTTTAAAGAATACATAATAAATTATTATTTGTGTCATTTCATTATCAATATATCACCCAAAAAGGTTATGGACTAGTATTTCTTGAAATGGGGGCAACAAGAAAACATCCAATCACTATGCCTCTATTGTCACATAGGCCCCTCTTGAACAAATGACTATGAAATTACATGTAAATTTGATAGTGGTTTTTAAAATCTAGAAAAAAATCCATATAATTAATATTGATTTTTATAGAACTCTTGAATCTGTTAAATAATAAAATAGTTTTGATTGATGTGAACATTTCTTTTAGACTCCCTAAAGCCCCATGATGAGACTAGAGACCTCTATTTAGTATTGTCGAGTTGACTAATTTCCTACTATCATAAGTTGACAATAGGAATTTTGTGAAAATGTGTTAAATTGGTCCTATGATCTAAATCTAACAACACATGTTACAGACAATTTTTTGATAGGTGGTGATTTATTTTTCCTTTTAATACCTTGAATCTCAAGGTGTAATTGACATGCCCCCCATAGAGCCATAAGGGAAGATATTAATAAATTTATTACTTTTCCAACATACAAAAACATTTTCTCTTTTATTAATGTAACAAGTAACAATACAAAGTTATCATATTCAAAGATGGTTTCAAAGGCCACTATAATTAAGTATAAATCTCATGGCCAAATCATAAACTATATGCATCCAAATATTTAGAAGTTTAAGTCAAACATGAAAAATCACCATCCAATTGAAATTAAGTCTGAATGGCATGAGGTGTGTGTACACTCGAAAGTGTCCCACTCTAAACCCTTCTATCCAAACGATTCCATGAGTTTGGAATGCTTGGATGCCGGCTTAGAGCTCCCTATCCACGAAGTGCAAGAGAGTATATTTCAAATTCAAGGGCTCTCAGATGAGCCTTAGAGATACTCTTCTTGCTAGTAAACCATGCAATGGGAGGTTCCAAAGACAAGATGCAAGAATGCAAATGTCCCAAGGAGTTCCTCAAGAATGCAATGTAAATGAAGATTAAGCTAGAATGAAATGTAAAGTGTAGCTATGCTAAGCATGTATGAGAGTGTTGCAATCCAATTATTAGACTATATGATTTAAGCTACATGTAAAAATGAAAGCTAATCTAAGCTAGAATGCCATGATGCCATAAATGAGAGAATGTAGACAAGAAATAGAAGTTCTCCACAAAGCTCCAAAGAAACCTGTTAGAAAACCTGCAGCATAACAATGTTCAAAAGATGGATGGATTGAGGGGGAAAGCTCTCTCCCTTTTAAAGATGTATGGATGGTAGAGATCAAGATGAAGATGGTGGATGATCAACGATGGAATTCAAAAAGATGAGTGATCCATGTGCACACACAAGTCAACCAATAGAATATAAGTTGACTTGTCATATAAGACAAAAGTCACAAAGCCTTTTATTTTAATTGCAAAATAGAAAAAGGACTTTATGTGTGCACTTTAAGTGGGTTAGAAGAATGGGGTCTTTTATTTAATTAAAAGGGGACATGTTCTTTTAATCAAATAATGAACTTAGGATAGCATAGTCAAACTATAGGTTATAATCAAATAAATTGATTATTAGCAATTTGGCTTAGGTAAGTGATTAAATTAATTTAGCCAAAATGTTGAAAAGGGGGCTAATAGTCTAGATGACCATTTTTAGGTGATTACAGTGTGCTTGTAACAGGTAAAACTTTCCTACCACTTATTATTCTATAGGAATCATATACTATTTTTTCAACACCCCAATTATAGTTCTACAGTGAGATTAATTGAATCTTGGTGAAACAAACATTAATAAGCTCTAAACTATGTCCATGTAAAATTATACATTAAGACTCAATTTGTAAAATTATAATCATGTGTTTCTTACCATTTGTACTTGGAGTTAGTTTAAAATGTCCACCATCTCCTTTAGAAGGTTTAATAGGAGCATTAAGAGACATCTCTAGTGATTTTGATACAATTTGTAAAGATTTTATAGGCATTAAGAGATATAAGGAAACTTGGTATTCTCCACAATAGAACAAAGAAGGCTAAGAGTATGTAGAGTGGTGCTAGACTTGAAATTTTTTTTTGGGTTGAAGATATAGCCATTTCTTTCTACCTACTAAAATTATTCGTCAACAAGAATGTTCACCATCTCCTTTAGAAGGTTTAATAGGAGCATTAAGAGACATCTCTAGTGATTTTGATACAATTTTTAAAGATTGTACATGCATTAAGAGATATAAGGCAACTTGGTATTATCCACAATAGAACAAAGAAGGCTAAGAGTATGTAGAGTGGTGCTAGACTTGAACAAAAATTTTCGGTTGATGATATACCCATTTCTTTCTACCTAATGAAATTATCCTTCAATTCTTGTTGATGAAACACCAATGGAAGATTGGTCAATCCACAAGCCTTCACTAAGACATATAAGATTTTTTTATTCTGAGGAATATTATCATGTATGAAAGGAGAAGGAAATAAATTTGGATGACAAAGTTGTTAACTGTATATTCCCTAGAATATTTATGAATTTAAGGCTAAAATCTTTGGGATCATGTTGAACAAAAAGTATTCAATTTAAGAAGTATTATTATAGAGAAACTAATCCTTCTTCTATTTTAGTATAGCTAGAATAAATGGAAGAAAATAAGGATATGATTTGATTATCTTCTACACCTGAGAAAGTTTAATCGAGGCCCTCACAAGACAAGAAGTTGAGGAGAGATCTATGAGTTCATAAAGATTAGATGAATAAGTGGATCCTAAACCTAAACTAAACCTGGGCTTGTTCAAAGGTATACTAGACAAAGAAAAGAAACTAAAAGGTATGGTTATTCTCTTGATGATTGGAGATGCATATTTTCTTTGAATGCTAATATTGATGAGTTGAGATCTCTAGAAGAGGCTCTTGTTGAATAATCTAAAATTCTAGAAAATAACTATGAATAAAGAGATGATAGCTCTTAAGAGGAATGATACATGGGACCTTATATCACTACCAAAGACATGAAATCCCGTGGGATGTAAATTTTTGTTCAAAAGGAAAATAGGTTCTGATGGAAGTATTAAGAAATGTAAAACACCCTTCGTTGAAAATACTCCTTAGTTGTAGGAGTTGATTTTGGTAAAATTTACTCTTTAGTAACCAATCATAAAAATGGTGTTGATTCAATTTTTTTTCTTTGTATTACAACTTCTTATGATCATGAGATTGAGAAAATGGACGTCAGCCACATATTCCTTCATGGAAATTTGGAGGAATTAATTTATATGACACAACCAAGGAATTATATGGTGAAAGGTAAGATTTATTTGGTATATAAGTTGAGGAAATCCTTGTATGGTTTTAAAAATAGTCCTAGGATGTGTTACCCAAAATTTGATACATATGTATTGAGTTTTGGATATGTGTAGTTCAAATTCGATCACTGTATATATTCCATGTTTGATTGTGATCATTTCCTGGTTATTGCCTTAAATGTTGATGACATGTTATTTATTGGAAAAAGAAAAAAGTTTGACTACAAAATTAAAATCTTAGCTCTTAGAAAAGTTTGAAATGAAAGATATTAGTGCAGCAAGACACATTTAAGGAATGGATATTATTTAAGAGATAGAGAAAATAATCAAATTTGGCTAGGCCATAGTAAGCATGTTGGCACTATAACAAAAAGATTCAATATGGAGGATTCTAGACCATTTTGTGTTCCTATGATAATTATAATGAAGCTTACTAGTATATAATATCCTAATCACGATCAAATATGGAAGACATGAGTTGAGCACCATATCAAAGTGATATTGGAAGTTTGATGTATGCTATAGTTTGTACAAGAGAAGACATTTCCCAAGCAATCAAAGTTATTTCCCATTACATGTCTAATATAGAAAAAGGAAATTGGGATGTAGTAAAAAGAGTTTTTAAATACTTTTAGGTTACCTTAGAGTACTCTATATGTTTTCATGGAACATTAAATGATTATTCCTTAGATATTATAGGCTATGTGGATTTAGATTGCCCTAGAGATCTTGATAAAACAAGATCCACTAGTGCGTACATGTTTTCATTATTCATTGGTGTAATCATTTGGATATGAAAGGAAAATTTAGGGTTTCTTTGTCTATTATAGAGAAATAGTATATTGAAACTACTCATTCTTGCAAGGAAGCCATTTGGCTCAAAATATATTTTTTAGATATATAATTTCAAATAGGGTGATATGATAATTTATGGTATAGTAATAGCCACAATGCAATATTCCTATCAAAGAACCTAACTTTTTTATGCTAGTACCAAGAACATTAATGTGCAATATCATTTTGTAAGAGATATGCTTGAGGATGGCGAGGTGAAGTTAGACAAGGTAGAACCTTTATCAAATCTTGTTGATTTTATAACTAAGCCCATGTGCTTAGACAAATTCATATCGTATTCAGATTCTATGGCCCTTTCAACCCCTAGAAATTAATTCCATGATAGTATGGATCCCTTAACTCTTGAAAGGTATTTAATGAGTGGGAGAATGTTGAGAAAATATGTGTCTCAATCTCACACTATTTTTCAAATGATTCCAAAAATGTAGTTGGCAATTATCTACATGTCGGTGCCTTGGACATGGTAGAATTAGTTTTCAAAATATTTCATGTTCATAGTACAATATATAATGGCCATTTTTAGAGGTTATATAAAATAATTTCATTAAAACTATAAGAGTAAAAGATAGGGTATAAGACTTTGGATTTGGGAAACTAATTTTAACTTGGTTTGTGCCTATCCTAGCCAATGCAAGTCAAGGATGTGCAACAAGTGTCAATGATGTTTTGCATATGGTATTGCAAAAATACAACTGGTTTTTAACTTGTAAGAAGCCTAGATAAAAGGAGGCCTTTGGAAGGATTTTGATAATTGAGTTTTATTTTCAAGATGAGCTTCTAAAAGCATGCTTGTGAAGTTTCTCCAAGTTTGAGTTGGGGTGATACTCAAGTGTAAGAACTTGCATTGCTAGTGTATTGTAATATCCATTTATTTGATAATACATTATTCAAGTCTTATAGTGTGAGATTTTTTCTCCCATAAGGATTTCTCCACTATAATCATTATGTTATAAGTTCACCATTGTTTCATTTATGCTCTTGTTTATCTCTTGAAATCTTTGTAATTATTAAATTAAAATTTTCATAATGATAATCTCAAAATTAGTGCAGGAAGAAATTATGTATACATTTTCCTCCTCACAATTTTATTTAAAGATAAACTAAGAAATGATAAGTATTTATATAATTATTTTGTAAATTTAGAATGTGGAGATGAATCTATGCTTAACAAGGACATATGTCCAAAGGAAAGATTTGTTATTTACTAAATCCTACATTATGAAAGATAGGAAATTAAATGACATTAACAAATGAATACCTTTTTTACAAATAAATATTTTTATTTATTCCATATTTAATTTTAGAAATAATAAAATAAATTATTCATTACAAACAATGTAGGAGAGTATTGAAATCTTAGATGGGAAACTCAAATACTTAATTTGAAAAGTTATTTTAATTGTATTTTAAATGGAGTATGCTAATTGATGCAATACAAGGAAGGTGTACCTCCAAAGGAGATGACTTGGCCCCTAAAAAAAACCACATAATAGCATTAAAACGAAAAAAATAGAGATTCAAATCAATTGCAACTCATATTATTATAATAGTATCAATAGATTAACATCCAAATTTCCTAGTTGTAAGGCCTTCTGGGTTACAACCATTACAAACAAGAATACAACTCAATCCTTAAATGCAAACTTGAAACTCCAAGCTATCATCCCTCAAGATGCTCCTAGCTAGTTCATGCTCCACTCCATGATGGATATCCTAACTGATTCTATCCTCTAAGCATCACAAGACCCTCTACTTAAACTAAACCAAGCTAAAGTTTGGCCTAGAAAGTTACATTAAATAAACCCTTACACTAAATAAAATCTCAAGCCACAAGTTGACCTACAAAAAACTTTAAATAATCATGGAATAAATAAACACTTAGGACATGCCCTAAGTTTACAACCATAACTAACTCATAAGATAACATAAGAGTATGTGCCCTTAGACATAGGTCCTCAAGCCATCCAACAATCAAAATCCAAGATCAAGCTTGATGAAACAATCTCCAAAGTTTCTTGAGGAAATAGGAACATGTTACCAACAATCACCAAAAGGTCTCTAACACCAACAATATAACTCTAATCATTATGTGCACATAGGAAAAGGTCCACCAATATGCCTTAATCATAACCCTAACCTTGCAAAACATAAGAATCTCAAAATCTAAGCTCTAATGCTACTACATTAAACTCCCCAAGTAAGTAGAAAAGTGTGTTCCACAATTTGATGACAAAAAAAATATTTGAACCCACATTCATCTTCTCCAAAGGTGTTAGGATTAAACCACAGATAGAAATAACAATTACATGCAAATATAATCAATAATAGAAAATAATAGATCACACAAAAAAGAACATAAGACACCAAGATTTAACATGGTTCACCCAATCCTTGGGCTACATCCACCAAATAAAAAGCCTAATATTATTATGTTCTAGTGATTACAACCTAATTACAATCCATAATCCCTTATAGCTCAATACTACTGCAAGAGCCAATTTTGCATCACCACTATGAAATGACCTAACCCTAAGCCCTATTATACAAGTATTTTTATGTTGCTTTAGGGTTACAACATGTACTTCCTAGATTAGTCACCAGAAACTAACAATCTCCCACTTGGGGACTGATCTAACTCCACACTAGATAGCAATCTCCCACTTGGAGACTGATCCTAGAGAAATATCTCTACCATATGGGGCTTCCACTAGATCAAACCACCCTAGAACTACTATGCTTGTATTCATGTTTAGTCTAGAAGACCAACCAAAGATGAAGAGAAGGTCAACTTCTCCCTTGTTACTACCTTTGTAAACATATCTACTAGATTTCCATCTATATGTATCTTGTCTAGCTTTAATTGTCCATACTCCAAAACTGACCGAATGAAATGGTACTGCAACTGAATGTGTTTAGTCTTTGAGTGCAAAGCTGAATTCTTTGCAAGATGAATGTCACTCTATCTATAAAAAAATAATTATCCCTCTAAGGGTGTCCTAATTCTTCCAAGAAGAACTGAAGCCATATCATCTCCTTGGTTACCTCTATAACAACAACATACTCTTCCTCTATAGTGGATAAAGCATTAACCTTCTATAACCTAAAAACCCAACTCACAGTTGCCCCACCAATAGTAAAGACATAACCTATAATACTCTTCTTGGTATTAATATCCCCTCCAAATTTAAGTCAACGTAGCCCTATAAGTCAATAGTAGAGCCCCCAAAGTGTAAACACTTATTGGATAATCCTCTCAAATACCTAAGAATCCATTTGACTGCATTCCAATGCTCAATTCCTACATGACTCATATACCTGCTAACGATTCCCACTGCATGTGCAATATTTGGTGTAATACATACCATAGCATACATCAAGTTTCATGTAGCTGAAGCATAGGGTACCTTAGACATCTTATCCTCCTCTTCTTGTGTCTTAGGACACATCTCCTTAGTCAACTTTAAATGAGCAGTAAAGGTGTGCTGATAGCTTTAGTATTCTCCATGGAGAAATGTTGCAACACATTCTCAACATAATTAGCCTAAGATAGCATCAATTTTCTATTCTTCCTATCTCTAAAAATCTTCATACCAAGGATTTTTTTTTCGCTGCCCCCAAATCTTTCATAGAAAATGCATGTGCTATCTAGCATTTTAGCCCCTTAATATGATCAATGTTAGACCTAGCTACAAGCATATCATCAACATATAAACATAAAATAATGTACTTTTCATCATCCAACCTCTTAAAGTAAACACAATGATCTAAATGACACCTACTATATCCATGCTTATGCATAAAAATATCAAATTTCAAATACCATTACCGAGTTGCTTGCTTGAAGCTATATAAACTTTTCTTCAATTTGCACACTAAGTTCTCCTTACCTTTGATTTCAAATTCCCGTCGCTGAGGCATATATATCTCTTCATCCTAATCACCATGAAGGAAGGTTTTTTTAACATTAATTTTCTCTAAATGAAAATCTTTAGTAGGCACAATACTTAAAATAGTACAGATAGAAGTCATTTTAACAATAGGAGAAAATATCTCATCAAAATCAATTCCCTTTTTCTATGCAAATCCTTTTACCACTAACATGGCTTTAAATCTTTTCTTACCTACATCCTCTTCTTTTAAATTATAAATCTCTTTTACCTACAGGCAACTTGCATAAATCCCATGTCTTATTCTTCAACAAAGAGCCCATTTCATCTTTCATGGCAGACACTCACTGAATCTTAGTATCCACTTGCACAGCTTCATCACAAAATTCTAGTTCAACAACATTAGTAAGTAAAATTGAATAAAAAGAGGGAGAAAATATTTCTAGAGGTCTACTTTTCATTTTTGATAGTCTAACATTCACTGGTGTATGTGGTATTTGTTGTTGCAGATGTTGCACATCATGAGGAATGGCTAGAACATCATCTTTTGGAGTATCATCCAATACTACATAATCATCTTCTTTCTTCTCATATTGTTGCAATAGATCTTTGTATGAAACTTTTTCATTGAATATGACATTCTTTCTTACAATTTTATAATTTTCAAAGTCCCAAAGCCTATAACCAAATTCATTAATGCCATATTCAATAAATATGCATTTCTTTGACTTAGCTTCTAGCTTGGTTCTATTTTTAGAATCTATGTGAGCAAATGCTTCACAAAAAAAGGTTTCAAGAAAAGAATAACTCACCTTCTTACCAGTCTAACAATCTTTCCTTTTATGCCCTAGTTTCCCATAGTACCAGTAGTCATTTGGTCCTCTTGATTGAGACCTCCTCCCCTTTAACTTTCCTCTTGATTTCCCATGATTTCCAGAATTATTTCCTCTTTCAATTGTTCTACCTTTTCTTTGTGCATTCAAAGAACTTCCTAATGTAGATCCACTTGAGAATTTCCTACAAGTTTTTCACTCAAAATAACACCAATCATGTCATCATATTTTAGGGTACTAGATTCAGTAATTACTCATAGTCATTACCAAGCCATTCCAGCTTTTAGGCAAAGAACACAAAATCAAGAGAGCCCTAATTTCTTCATCAAAATTAATTCCCATAGAAGATAACTAATTAGTAATAGTATTAAACTCATTTAAATGATCCATAATGGATCCAACTTCTGTCATATTCATATTAAAAAAATGTTTCATTAGAAATACCTTATTTGAAGTGGAGGGCTTTTAACATAGTTTTCTTTGCTCTTGTAATATTAAATGCCACTAATGGTGCCAGGCATAATCAAATGCTTCCAAGTTCCTTTCTATCCAAAAGATCCCACTCATCATTTGAAATAGATCCCTAATTCTTGGTTTTTCCTTCCAATGGCTTCCATAAATCCTTCTAATAAAGATAGTTTTCCATTTTCATCTTCCACAACTAAAAGTTTTACCCATTAAACCTATCAACCCTTAGCTTACCCTCATTTTGCATTGCTCCCACTCAACCATGAGACTCACACTCAAACATGAAACTTTCCTATAGAGGATAACTAAAAAACCAAAACCTCACTCTAATACCACTTGTTAGGATTAAACCATAGACAAAAATAACAATTACATGCAAATATAACCAATAATAGAAAATAATAGATCACACAAAAAAGAATAGAAGACACCAAGATTTAATGTGGTTCACCCAATCCCTGGCCTATATCCACCAAATAGCAAGTCTGATATTATTATGTTCTAGTGATTACAACCTAATTATAATCTGTAATCCCTTATAGCTCAAAACCACCACAAGAAGCAATTTCACATCACCACCATGAAAACACCAAAACCTAAGCCCTTTTAAACAAGTATTTTTATCCCACTTTAGGGTTACAACATTTTGGCCATATGTTAGCCATAGGTCAACCACGACCCAAAGAATTTATGAAGTATGTACAATACTTCCCTGGTCAGTCACCACAAACTAACAAAAGGATTCTAATCCATCAAGGACAACAGAATGAATTTGAAAATCTATTAGCTCTATTCCATCCATTCAAACATGAAGATCATCTAGATCTTAATAACACAATTGTCGTGCCTACTCCTAGGAATAAACTAAACATAGTGCTTTAGCAATAATTCATCCAACTAATCACAACCACCAATAGTAACATCCTATAACATGAAATCCATGTCAAAAATTTTAGGTAACTTAATAACCAAATTAATAACATATAAATCCTCAACCAAGTCAACCATCAACAAATCAACAAAATACAAATCCACATCATGTAGATCCTCAACCACATCAGCAACAAGTGAATCCACATCAACAACATGCAAATCTATTTCTATATCATCAACCATAGAAGCAACATGTGAATCTAAAACTTTCAGCAACAAGATGTATATCCACATCTACATCACTAGCAATATGGAAATCTGAATCAACCATACCAGCAATAACTTGTACATTGTCAATCATTTCAGAAGAAATAATCAATTGTGATGCATATCAACAACCACATGAAAATCCTCATCCATGTGTTAACCATCATAATCAGCAATCTTATTATACACAATAAGATGCTATGTAATTTCTATGCCAGATCCATCCACCTACTCATGAAAACCAACACATACCTCATCATTTTTAGTGAAGTCAACCTTTACTTCTTCTTCAACAACAAAGTGTCTTCTTCTCTAAAAAAAATTTCTAACCAACCAAAAAACTCTCTTACTTCCAATTGAAATAAGTTTTTTAGATCATCTCTTCAAACAGATTGAATTTAGCCCAAAACTGATCCAACTTAGCCATCAGGGTCTTTTCAAAGTGCAACTGCCTCATATTGATGATTTGATTGGAAGACTCGAACTACCTCCCACTTAAAAATATACTTTCCATTTTCACAAGCTGCGTCAATTTGGAAATCAGTTCACTCAAGGAAAAGTCCAGCTTTTCACATCAAGGTTTTGCAACCAAAATGATACATTCGCAAGTTCTCTAAAATTACAAGCCAATAACACAATTTTCCACCTCAAAATAAAGATATTTAAGGCTCCACTAACAATCATTATACCACACAACCAACACAAGATCAAAATATAATATGATAACACTTGATGTAGTACAAGACAAATGCACCTCCAAAGGAGATGACCGAACCCCCAGTAAATAACCACACAATATAATTAAAATAATAATATACTCATATTCTCATAATAGAATCAATAGATTAATCCAAAAATCCTAACTATAAGGCCTTTTATGTTACAACCATTACAAATAAGAATACAACTCAATCCTCAAATGTGAACTTGTAACTCCAAGCTATCATCCATCAAGATGCTCCTAGCTACTCCACACTCCACTCCATGATGGATATCCAAATTGATCCCATCCTCTAGAAATCACAAGACCCTCTACTTATACTAAACCAAGCCACATGGTACTCTATAAAGTTACATTAAATGAACCCTTACATTAAATAAACTCTCAAGCACAAGTCAACCTACAATAAACTTTAAATAGTCAAATAAATATTTAAACACTTAGGAAAGGCCCTAAGTTTAAAAACATAACTAACTCATTAGATACCAAAAGAGTAAATTCCCTTAGATGTAGATCTATCTAAAATCCAATGATCCAAATCCAAGAGCACACAAGAT
The DNA here is from genome assembly GCA_028749045.1 of Cupressus sempervirens. NCBI lineage: Eukaryota > Viridiplantae > Streptophyta > Pinopsida > Cupressales > Cupressaceae > Cupressus > Cupressus sempervirens. The sequence goes on along the minus strand of CM053784.1, from coordinate 433,862,406 downwards.
AGCTCACACAAATCAAAGCTCTCTCAAACAACCTCAAAGTCCATCCAAGAAATAGGAACACATTACTAGTAGCCACCAAAAGGGCTCTAACTCCAACATGATAACTCCAATCATTATACACACATAGGAAAAGGTCCATAAATATGCCTAAAAAAAACACTAACCATGTGATACCTAAGGCTCTCAAAATCCAAGCTTCGATGTTCTTTTAATCAATAATTGACCACAAGATAAAGAGTAAAAAATTTAACTTCCTTAACAAATGAACATGAATTACATTAGACATTTTTATTAGTTCTAATATTAAATTTCTATCTCCAAATAGATATATTGAATAAAATAAAATATTACTATTAGCCTTAATCTGAGTCCCCATATACTAAATTTTCTCTGGTTTCCATTGAAATCTGAAGTCTTGCATTACACAAGCCTTTATCTGTCATGATTCTTGTGCCTTGAACCTCTTTCAACCAATTCAAGCCTTAGTTTGTAGTAGTTCAAAGAAGTTCAATCAAAGTTTTTTCAATACTAAATTATTTCTACATGTGGGATCTGCTAAGCATAATGAGGATGTTTGTTTGAACCTCTTCAAACCTTGGTTCAAACTAGTTCAAAGTGGTTCAATTGTTGAAGACTTTGGAGCAAGAATTAATGATCTTTCAAGGATGATCAATTCCTAAGAAATTATTTGAAGTGATAGAAGTAATAATTAGCAGTTGTCTTAGATTTAGTTTTTGTCTGAGGCATGAGATCAGTCATCATCATGATTCAAAAATGAAAATCTTTCACCCAAGAGTTGGATTATTTTTTAGAAACTTGTAATTATTGCAAGGACACCCATAAAAAATGTTCATTTAATGAAGGTGTCTTATCATAGCTTCAAGCATGCAAATCTACTTGCAATAAAATCACCATGAATGCCTCATAATGAGGTGGTACTTTCATCAATATGCCTTCTTTCCTTTTAAAGTATGATTTTCCTATTTCATTACTTTATTATGTGAAAATGCAAATTGAAGGAGAAGCATCCATAATTGAAGAAAAAGATCGAGTTTTCTCTCAACAAATCATAGGTGAGAACATAAGAAGCCCTTCTTCTTTCCTATGTGTGCGTTTCAAAGAACAAAGCAGTGTTGGGTTTTTAATTTCCTTTGTTTAAAATGAAGTTCATTCTACATTTATTTAGGAATATTTCCATTTTGGACTATAGGAGGCCTATTATTATTGATACTAATTTATAGGGTGTCGAGGTTAAGAAAATACAAGAAATTTTTCTTGAAAAAGTAGATGAAGTTAATGGTTGTATGGAGATTTTGACAAGTGGTTTAGTTGAAGCTATGGCCTTTTCCCCTGCCCTTTTGCATCCTAAATTACTCCAAGTGTGTATTGACCAATATGATGTGAGGACTAAGAGAATTTTGAATAAAGATGGAGAACCAGTGTTATTCATCTCTAAAGAGACCATTTCATCAATTTTGCACTTCTCTAAATGCACTTTTATCCCTACCCAGTCCTCAGTTGAGTATCAAGAAACCCTAGATAAATACCATAACATGTTGGCAAGGAATTTGACAAAAAATAATTATAAAGGCAGTTCAAGATTCCCCAAAATAATCACCATAGACCATATGAAACCTCATATCCATGACCTCATGGTCTTACTACACAGGGTCAAGGGTTTTTTGGATGTCTTTCTCTTTGAAGAGTGGATTTACCATTATTTAGAAATAATTCTAAATGGAGAACAACTATTGGATTGGGTAGAATTGATAGCCAGTTCAATGAGAAACTAGCTAAAACATGCTAAGATGTCTAGAGAAGATTTCTACATGTCTTCCTATCTAACCTATTGTATTTCTTGTGTCAGCAATATTACTTCTCTCCCCCATGAAACTTGGAGTGAAGATGTAATTGTCTACCAATATTTTCCTTTGCTCCAAAGATATAATGTATTGGAGGATTTTAAGAAATCACATGACATGCTGATAGAAAGTGTGCACTTGAACCTCAAAAAGATACCCATGCCTAGATTATCTCTAGAGTTCCAAAAGATAATTTGGATTTATGGGAGCTATTTTATTAAATTTCCTAAGTTCACATACTTAAGAATAGGGGGAATTGAGGAAGAACTAGTAAAATTGCCTCATTATGCTCTAGAATGTTTCGTTGTAGCTAAAATTTGTAGACAGTTGTTTTTAGTTTTTAATGATAATCCACCCCAATAAAGCTAGGAGTTTGTCTTCCTTATAAAACTTGGTCATTTGGCTTGTAGCAACATGGTTAATGCCTCAGTAATTGGGAGAAACTTTCTTAGTTTTAATCTTGGATCCTATCATGGAAGAAGAAATTTTGACAACAAAGGATTCATGGCTAAAGTACTTGGTCTTAAAGTTCAATCACCCATGGTTCCACAACTAGAAGATTTATGACAAGATTTCCATGATGAAGAAGAAGTGATAAAGAAATATCATTCAAGATTAACACTCCCACAAATAAATTTTCTCAAATTGAAGTTTCAATTGGAAGGAGTAGTTGAAGATGGTTAAGATATTATTTTGACCTAGGATGGGAAGAAGCGAGCAAGCTAAAACAATTAGAGGTTGATTGGAACCAAGGAGAATATGATGATATAAATTTGAGAGCTAGATCTATCCTTACTCACATAGATAATTGGTTAAGAAGAAGAAACATGAAAGCTACCAATGAAAAACAAATTGGAAAATTTCCAACGAAGGTTTCTTTCTCTGAGACATTGACCTCTAACATATCAATTTCCTCTCATATTGTATGTGGTACTTTGGCTCCTAATAAGCTAGAAAAGAACATCATCCCCTAAGAAAATCATGATTCCTAGAACCAAGTCAAAGACTAAGTCTAACGCACTCATACAAAAAGAGATTAAAAAAGAGAAAATGATGTCTTTGGGTCAAGGTTTGGGAGAGGAACTCAACTTCTCAGACACTTAGAATGGTGATGTATAGTTGGTAGAAGATCCTCGGTTAGATTAGCATAAGTCTATGAATCCTCTCAAATGAAGTTAGGGGATAACTGCTACTCCTTCTATACCATCATGGCTATACAATTCTATTAGCAAGAAGCAAACCTTGCAACTTGTGTTTATGCCTATTAAGGATATTGTCACCAAGTATGTGGCTCATGGTTCTAAAAGTAAAAAGATGAAGAGTGACACTCGACTCATCAAGGATCTAGTGATTGGAAGGGTAATGGTAGAAGTGGCCATGTACAAATAGAAAGAGGAATTTTGGAAAATTCATGCTGAGGGCTTTAAGTTCACCACTATGGAATTAGGGGCTATTACCAAAGACACTGGTAATTATTTCTTCAAATTCTCTATTGACCATATGCTAGCTCAATCTAAAAAGGATAACAAGGAGAAAAAAGAATTAAAGAAACTGGTAATCACCATTGTGGCCTATATAGATTAACTAATGAATTTAAGCACCCTTCCCTTGGTCCAGACCCCATAGTCTTTCAATCCCAATTCCTCTAATAGCTAGTAGTTATTTAAATAGATGCAAAGGTGTAAACTTCTCTCAAATGTAGTTCAAGAATGGATGGCATCCATTGTGGTGAAAGGTAATAAATTCATTTTATATTTTATGACCACATTTTTTGAAGGATAAGTGTTATTGGGTAAATTTCAAACCCTCATGCCACTTTGGGAAGCTAACCAAAATTGGTGCCACGCCATTATATTTGAGGTTCACGAAGTTGAGAGATACGAGGTAATGGGGTTTCAAAATGAAAATCCCATCGAGACCATGTATTCATGCATGATTTTTATTCTTAATAGCAATATGGAATGGAAGGAGTCAATTCATAAAGGGACCATTGAATAAATGTGATTAGTAGAAGCTAAAATCATAGGAATGCACAAAAAACTCCTAAAAGACATGCAGGTTGTTAATCCTTCCAGTATCCTTAAGTTCAAAGATGGTAATATGGAATCTGAGGTCTTGATTAAGAAATTCAATGATGTGGTGACAAAAAATAAAGAAAATGAGACTCCTAGCCTTGGAGACTTCACTACCCTAGCAAACATCGAATTGATTTTATATCTCAACAAGAATCTCATGTTGAGGCAAAGTCGAAGAATCAAGGAGCTAAAATGGAAAAAAAAATGTGTACAGATCAAAGTTACGAAGTCTAAAGAATCCTTGCTCCCATGTAATGTAGGTGTTCATGAATTCCTCTAGGAGCTAGAATCTAGTGAAACAAACTATGGCAGATGGAGGGAATATTAGCTATAGTGTTTAGCCAGGAGCAGTTATTTTCTATTTTATTTTCCAAGCTTTCTTTAAAACTATTTCTCATTTTTGCACTTGTTTCTAACCAAAAGGTTGGGCTTTAATGGAGGCATTTTTCCATTTTTAATGAACTATAAATGCTGGAGCATTTAGCTAGTTAGGAGTTAGATTTTAAATAGCCAAAATTATACTTTGATAAAACTAGTACTATTTTAAGTTAATTATCTAGAAGTAGTGATAGATAGATACTCATATGTTTGAGAATACTCTCTGTAAAAGTATTGGTGCTAAAGAAGTTTTTTTGAATATATATCTATCACATTTTTTTGTGCTATAAAACTTAGTGTTTAAAGTGGTTAAATCATAGTTAATTTGTGAGGTATGGTGATCAATTTTGTATGACATCTATTGTTGTTTCTTATTGTCCTCTCTCATTTATGTTTTCCTAGTTTCAGTTTAAATTCATGGTAGAGTTCAATATCTTAATTAATCCTAATTATTTGTGAAAATATTATGAGCTTTTCATCCATTGAATCTTTGAATATTCAAGTTATTACCTTAGTACCCAAGAGTATATGAGTGTTCCTTATGTTCTTTCTAACAAAAGTGTTTCTTTAGTAGATTCTAATCTTTGAATTTATTGATAAATATTTTCTAAAGGGAGTTGTACCTATGAAAATTCAGAGGGAAATGAATAACTCAATTTTTGCCAAAATTTTATGAGCTTTATTGGATTTTTTGAGCCTTAGGCATATAATAAATTGTTATTGTAGTAGGAAAAGACAATCTATTCACTAACAGATTTTTGATGACTCTACTGGGTAAAGCCCCTAGAGAAAAAGGACTAAGCCCTTTAAAGTAGTAATGAATTACAATGTTCCTATCACATAATGATTTTTATCCTATATTCCAACCTAATCTCAGATTTGAAGACACGTAGGAAGATATAATCTCTAACTTAACCTCTATTGCCTTTACATTATACCAAAATAATAATCAATTTCAACAAGCATTGAATGTGTTTGAAAGAGAGGAAGAGCATGCTAAATTTTTGAGAGTTGTCCCATAATTTCAAGAAGAAGAGGTGGTAAATAGACTTGATCAAGCCCCTAGAAAACCTTAAACAAGAAGTAGACCTGGCTAAAAGAAGGTACACGAGAGGAGAAAGAGAAAGGGGCATTTTAGATGAGAATTTTGAGCCTTTAAAGAACTTCATTTTTTTGCTTGATTTTGATGACCCAAAGAAGAAGAAAACTAAATCCTATACTAGACCCAGTTCTCCCCCAAAATCTTCCCCTCTCTCACCTTTGGTATAATCTTTACTTCCATTGAAAGCTTTGGTCCCTTCTCATCTGAACGTCTAGCCTTTGCAATATGTACTACCAAACATCATTGTCAATCAACCATGGGGCCAAAATATAGGCCCATTAAATATTGGGGTCAATCATGTCATGTTTCCCAAGGGTGCAATCAAAATTTTTCCTAAGTTTAGTGGAGATGGTAAAATTTCTACAAAAGATCACTTGAGTGCCTTCCATACAACCTATGGAGTGATAAGTGTTCCTACCTAGGAAATTTCTATTAGATTGTTTGTTTGAATGCTAACTAATGTTGTCAATAATTGGTTCAACCATCTACCCCAACATTCCATAACTAGTTGGGATGACATGAAAACAACATTTGAAACCAAATTGAAAACCCCTGCCAATGAGTGTTCCTTGTTACTTCAGCTAAGTCGATTGAAGAAGGAAATGTACAAACCCATGAGAGAGTTCATAGAAAAATTCAATAGATTGATCTAGAGAATTCAAACTACCTCTATACCTAATGGGGAAAATAAAAAAATATTCTTTGTTAATGTGGTTCCCCTAGATGTGAGTTTTCATCTCATTGAAGATGCAATTATTGATTTAGTTTTTGCTCAAAGATTGGATATCCAATTAGAAGATGTATTTATTACTACTAGTAAATGGAGAAGGGATGTTCAATCCTCAAGGCTTGCTTCTACCTTTGCTCCCATAGACCCTTTCACATAGAGGTTAATGAATGAAATAGCTATGTTGAAAAGACAATAGAATAGACCACATAATCCTTACCAATCCCCCTTCAATATTTTAATAGGTGTCAACAACACCATGTCATGGCAAAGCCCTATCCTTGATAGCTCCTCAGCCAAGATTACAAATTGAAGGAGTACCTAAAGAGACTATGTGTTCCTTCCATTTAACTATAGATCATGATGGGAAAAATTGCATGGATTGGTTAAGATACATTCAGTTGGAAAAGGGTGCTCTTAGCATTGAATCACATATTGAAAATGAAAAGGGGGAGAATAAGAATACAATCACTTATTTTCCTATGTATGAATCTGACATAGAAAGAGGAGGCAATGCTTTTATGACACTCCAAGATCATGCTTGTACTACCATGACTAGGAATCAAAGAAATTAGAAGTCCTATCTAGGAACTAACAAAATTGCTTCATGTTCGAAAGGGAAGGTACAAATGCACAATGATCCAACAAAGAATGTAGATTTCAAGATATTATCTAGTACAAAATCAGCCACTGATACATCTACTTTTGATATTTTAGAATTTTGAAAATTTTCTTCCATATCCATTTCTTTGGTAGAATATTTAAGAATGAACCCTAAGGAGTTGGACAAGTTAGTCCAATATGTGAAAGGAGGACCTATCACTAATGCCCAATTTTCTGACAATGTGATTGAAAATCAAACACCTCTGGAGAAACTAGTTTTTGTATCTAAGAAAGGTACTAGGAAAGCCCCTAATACAAAACCATCTATTAATTTTGTTGAAGGAGAAGTAGAAGAAAGCTATCCTAACCCCTTCTATGTGTCTTTGTTGCTAAATGGACAAAAACTTAGCAACTATATCATAGACTTAAGAGCTTCTAAAAATATTATGCCAACTCTAGTTGCTAAAGCTCTTGGCTTGGATCTCACTAAAACCTTTAGACATTTCTATTCTATGGATGGAAAGCGAGTCCCCCTCATTGACCAAGTCAAAGATGTACAATTAGTCCTTTATGCTAGCCCAAATAAGAGACTGAAACTGACCATTTTAGTGGATGATATTCTAGCTAGTTATGGAATGTTGCTCAATAGAACATTTTTCAAGGATATGGGATGAGAGATTGAGATGGATTAGTTTGAGGCTTCTATTCTAGTAGGGAATAAGAGGATAAAACTAGAATTTCAGCCAAAGAAAAAAAATACACTATGGTACCTTTGGACAATCGTAACTCCCAAATATTATATGAAGAATGTTATTTTGGAAACTACATCATTTTTCTTGATGATAAACTCAAGGAAGAGTAAATAGAATACTATTAAGGCACCTTGTGGAATTTAGAATTTTATGGCAACTACTCTAATTCAGGATCAGGGGTAGGGGTGGTTTTGATCTCTCCCTCGAGAGAAGTATTTCCTTTTACTTTTAAGCCAGACTTCCACAATACAAACAACACTATGGAATACAAAGCCCTACTCTTAGGATTTCAAGAAGCTAAGGCCAAGGGGATAAAAAATCGAAGGTGAAAGGTGATGTTGAACTCATCATAAAGTAGGTAAGGAATTAGTTTTCTATAAAGAATGATAGATTGAGACACTATAGGAACCTAGTTTGGGATGAGATCAAATCTTTTAATGCCTTTTCCATAGAGTTTATACCTTGCTCCCACAATAATAAAGTTGATTCCTTAGTTGTCTCTACTTCTCTATTATTACCACATATAGATTTCAAGAGTGATACTTGTAAAAAAATTCCTTAGGGAAAATTCACCCAAGATCAAGGAACTCAAACACAAGTACAATAGTAGACCAGAGAGAGAGTATGATCAGAATGATGATATATTCATTCAATATTCCATTGTAAAAATACACTAGGAGTGGTTGTACATAAAGGCCTCTAGAAAGATTCTAGAATGCATAGAGGCCAACAACATGATAAGTCATACAACTAGGCACATGTCCACTAGATATGGGTTATCCTCCATTAAGCACATAAGTAAGTGTGATGATGAAAGGATAAGCCTACAATGGTGTAGCACACAAAATAATGTGGTAGAAAACATGTGCTAAAATGGGAGTGTGAATAACTATGTTTTCTACATGACAACTTAGTGAATGATGCAAACTCCAATGTTGTAGACACCATGTGGTGAATTAGAGTTGTGTATTTCTATGTTGTCAACATGAAAACTCATGAGAGTACACAAAATCCTTAGTGTCTCACCTAAATAAATAATAAAATAATGCAATATAATAAAATAATACATTAACCTAAGTAAACTTAAGTAAAGTGTAAATAGTAAATGCTTATTTACACCAACACCCCCCCTTAAGTGCAACTTAGGGGAATGCGCTTAAGTTCACAAAATCTAGGATGCAATGCATGATGGGTCCCGGATACTAGGCCATGTTAGGTACCCATGTACATAATGAAATGAAATTTCTCATAAAGTAGAGAAATAGTGAAAACCTCATGGGAAAAACTCTCCTAAAAAGAGAGATGAAAAAACTAGATGTATGGATGGATTGAGTAATCAAGCCCCACCATGATGACATACATCAAGTATATACAAAAGAGAAATGTGAGAAGAGGAAGAGAGAAAAGGTAGTACCCCCCCAAAAGTAAGAATTCCTATTAGTGAATGTTGCTCCAAGGAAGAAGTTGGTCCATGAATGCAAAATGGCATTCCTCTCCTTTCGAAGAAACAATGGAAAAGGTACAACTGAGATGCTTTTGTTGTGTGTGAAAAGAATCTTGATGATCACTAATGTCTCTGAAACCTTCTCAATTGGCCCTATAAAGGAAGAATGTAGAACCTATCCCCAAGAACATACTGTCTCTTCAACTGATAAAGAGACCTCCTACAACTGTTGTACATAAGTATCCATAATCACATCAACTTGTGTAGATTGATCATGTAGACAATGGACATGAGGGTCAAAGTAAGCCCTCACAACAACTATAGAAGGATCTACTCCATCAAAGAGAAGATTTAAATCATCAATAATGTCCCCTAAATCTGCAATGTGTGACTCTACAAACAAACTTGAAATATTTTCTATGTAGTCATCCTCTAGTACTAGAGCTAGAAGACTAGGTGTACCCTATTTTATTGGACCTATTACTATGGTGATATATGAATGTGGACTATATTGATGTCATGACCTCTAATTGAAACTATCAATACAACCCCATGTATCTGAATTTGTTGAAGCACTATCGCTAGTTTCACTATCAATTTCCTTAAAATGTACATTCTTCTCCACAAAAATTTGATGTGTCTAAGGATCAATGAGTTTGTATGCCTTCACACCATCTTCATATCTAATGAAAGTAAAAGACTGAATTGAGGGTACCTTGCATCTTATGGAAGATATGTTTGTCCATGCAAAACAATTGAAGACTTTGAAGTGTGTCACAATTAGTTTTCTATCCCACCATGCCTCAAAAGGAGTCTTTCCATCTAAGGCAGGATGTGGAGACTTGTTAAGTATGTGATTGGCACTACTAATTGCTTCAAATTAAAGTGATGGATCTAGAGACTTGGCCTATATCATGCAACTCACCAAGAGTTAAGAGTTCTAGTCCTCATAGCTAGAACATTTTTCTTGTGTGGATTGAATGCTGGTGGATTTTGATGATCAATACCCTCAAATTTGCAAAAGTCTTTAAGTCTTTTGTTCACATATCTACTTTCATTGTCCATCATTAAAAATTTGATGGTTTTCCTTGATTTTTGTTCAACATGAGTCTTGAAGGCTAGAAACTTGTCCAACATTTCATTCTTGTGATGAAGAAGGTAGACCCAAGTATACCTTGAAAATTCATCAATGAAAGTAAGTATACAATGATCTTGGCTGACTGATGTCACTACAAAAGGACCTGCTAGTACCATGTGAACCAACTAAAGAACAACTGGTGCTCTTGAAGACTTCCCTTTATATAACTTCTCCTCTAGATACATATCCACTAAACCTATTGAACATTCACCTTGGGAAAATTTTATTGTAGGTAGACCTTTGACCATTTTGTTTTAGCAAAGTTGTTGAAGATCGTGGAAGGCAAGATGACCAAACCACTCATGCCATAATTGCATTTGAGAATTGGATTGTGTCAACAAGGCTTGGGAAGAAGACTTAGGCACAAAGCAAGAGAAAGAATACAACCTTTTGTCATGATTAACTTTCCCTGCTGCAACCACTAAGTCATCTTTTAGACTATGCACTTTTATTGAGTCAAGAAGGAACTCAACTTTATGACCATCTCCAAGGTGAGTGATTTGGTAAGTTGAGAGGAGATTTGAACTGAGGTTTGGAACATAGAGAATATTTCTAAACTCTCCATTTTCCATTTCCAAATTTCCTTTCCCTTCAACTTCCATTTTTGTGCCATCTCTCATAAAGATGTGTCATACCTTTGATTTCTTCATTGAAGAAAAATCCTCATTTGAAGAACCCATATGATATGAGGCACTAGAGTCAAGTATCCACTCCTTTGAAGAATTTGAATTTTCCATGAGTCATTGTCCTTTTCCCTATGAATTTGAAGAAGATCCTTTCTTCTTGTAAGCAGTAGGTAGTGGAACATTATGTTTCTTCATGATAGATGTCAACTCATTAATCTTTTTATGATAACACTCATGTTCTTCATGACCTAATTTCTTGCAATAAGCACACTTTTTCTTGTCCTTATTATTGTCCCCCTTCTTTTTTGAATTCAAAGAATTGCCTTGCTGATTGGATTATGGTGTTGTCTTTTCTGCATCCTCTGATTTGTTCTTCCACTTCTTATTCTTGCCCTTTCCTTTATTTGAAGATTGACCAACTGAATGTTGAGAACCCTTATTATTGGCCACCAAGGCTTTAGACTTTAGCAAATTGAGAATCCCCATTGATTTAAACTTCTTTTCTTCTTTATCCAATATATCAGCATAATAATCAAAAAATACTTTCTAATAGGTAGACCCTAATGTAGTCTTTGAGGTGTTATAAGTAGAAACAAATGTGGAGTACTCATATGGCAGCTTGTTATGTATGAGATAGATCAATATGTCATCTTTGACAGGACTCCCACAATTAGTAAGCTTCAACCTTAGTTCATTCACCTTAATGATGAAATCCTATATAGAATCAAATGACTTGGAATCTAAGTAGACAAGCCCATCTTCAATTTTGAAAACATCCTCTTTAGACACTTTACCATATAGGTTTTGGAGAGTATCACAAGCTTTGTTGGATGTACAAGACTTCTAAATCTGATGCATGATCTTGTCATCAACCCCCAAACAAATATCACCTAGGGCTTTCCTATCCATTATTTTCTAATCAATGATTTCATTGGTAGATACTTGATCACCTGTTGGTTTAGGAAGGGTTCCATCTACATATTGAGAAACTCCTTTATGCATAAATGACACCACATTTTAATGGACCACGTAGCATAGTTATGTGGAGTTAATTTTGGAAATTTAAAATTTCTCATGATGTAGAAAATGAAAGAAAACTATAGAAAAAAGAGGAACACAACACCAAGAACAACCCCCCCCTCCCCCTCTCCTTCACTAAATTAAGAAAACCCCCCAAAAAAGATGCTTTGGGAACTTTATATGTAGTTCAATTACAATGGCCACTTGCCAATTTTGGCCTTAGTGGACTTCTAATTTTTCTTGTTTACAACTTCTTTATGGAGTTCAAAACTGGAACATTATAATGTATCTCAAATATACAACAATTGTAAAGATATATTAAAGTATTACAATGCAAAAAAGGACCTAATTCTGAAAGTGACAGTTTTGTCCACACAATCCTATAATTTGATTGCAGATCTAGAAAGTAGATGAAAAATAATACACTTTCAAAAAAAATGGATGCTATTTTCATGTCCAGATGAGCTCGTATCGAGAATTTAAAGTTGAAAAATATAGGATTAGATAGGTATAGTTGCTAAAAGATGCAAATTCTAACAAATCCATCATTCTACCCAATTTCAAAAAAAAATGCACATAATTTGGAATCTGGATGATAGAGATATGGCCTCCCAAAGTCGAACTACAAAATCAAAAATCAATCTGGAGAGGGGTTACATCAACAAAAGCTGGGGTTAAATTTGATGGTCATATGACCATTGCAATAGTTCAAATTTTTCCTAGTATGATAGTCAGATAACTGTCCAATTTAGTCTCATAGAAGTGATGATGTTAGTGAAAGCTCCACCCCTGGATGATGTTAGCATGATGTCATGATGATTTCAACATCGTATAGATTTTACAGATAGGTACAACTACTGATAAGGCTATTGATGTGGGTTTCCATGTGGGGTGATAGCTCATAGATGATAGGGTGTTGACTATTTTCCTACATAGGGAGTTGATGTGGTGGGCAGGTGATGTGGCATTGCGTGTCTGATTGAGAGATTGTCACACTATGGATGTGGACTTTCCTACCATTGTGCCACATAGAGTTTTTGGGTTTTAGTCCCATATTTTTATAGTAGTGGAAGTTGGTAGTTTTAAAAGCAAAGGGCCACTCTAATAAACTAAAACCAACCACCATTGTGTGGAATGTGGTCCATGTGTTGTGGACTTGGCCAGAAGGTGTTATAAGTTGGTCCGATGTGGAATATTCTAGTGTTGCCAGTGGAAACTTATAAGGTGACAGATTTGGATTTGAAGCTGACATTAAAGGAATATGCCACCTATTTAAGGAATATCATTTCAAATTTAGGGTCAAGGTGTGACTGCCTAGTTCTACAAACAAAATTTTCTCTACTCTTTGCTATCCTAATTGGGAAAAATAAAATTTGAAAACAAAAATTTGAAAAAGTAGAGAATTATCAGATCTAAAAAAATAATTAAATAGTTTTGAAATGACCATACCTAGTTCACAAATTAGTTACTTTAGGTGCTAGTTTACAAAAAAAAAATTGCCTCATGATCAAATTTAGCCCAACATAGGTGAATTTATAGTCGATCTTCACCAAATTGACATTCCAGATGCAACGGTGAGGTTAAAATTGGCTCTAGATGCTCCCAATTTCTACAGATTCTTTAGATTTGGGTCAAGGTGCTAAAGCATGAACAATCTTGAATGGCTATGTTAAGAGAATCTCCTTGAGCTCTGATACCATGTAAGAATTTGGTATAGCTCTATTACCATGTAAGAATTTTTCTTAGGGAAAATTCACCCAAGATCAAGAAACTCAAACACAAGCACAATAGTAGACTAGAGAGAGAGTATGATCAGAATGATGATATCTCATTCAATATTTCATTGTAAAAATACACTAGGAGTGCCTATATATAAAGGCCTCTAGAAGGCTTCTAGAATGCATAGAAGTTAGCAACATGATAATTCATACAACCAGACACATGTCCATTAGATATGGGTTATCCTCCATTAAGCACGGAAGTAAGTATGATGATGAGAGGATAAGCCTACAATGGTGTAGCACACAAAATAATGTGGTAGAAAACATGTGCTAAAATAGGAGTGTGAAGAATTGTGTAATCTGCATGACAACTTAGTGAATGATGCAAACTCCAATGTTGTAGACACCATGTGTTGAATTAGAGTTGCATACTTTTGTGTTGTCAACATGACAACTCATGAGAGTACACAAACTCCTGAGTGTCTCACCAAAATAAATAATAAAATAATGTAATATAATAAAATAATGCAATAACCTAAGTAAACTTAAGTAAAGTGTAAATAGTAAATACTTATTTACACCAGCAATACTTATAGGATTGAAATGATATATAAACCTAGGGTCCCAAATAATTTGAACCATTGGAAAGTTTTTGATAATGATTCACAACTAAAGGATTTTCTTCGATGTGTTGGAAATTTTTCCAACATTTCCTTTAAAGGGTTGGAGAAAGATGGTAGATCAATTAGTGAGGATTCATTAGAATCCAGAGAGGTCATTCAGTTAAAAGGAAACAAAATCCCAAAGGGGTTAGTTTCTTTAGAGCATTTATTTGGAAGAAAGGATGACAATGTCATCTTGAGGGAGAGTAATCATCATAAGAACCTAAATGAGCCTGAAAAAATAAAAATTGGGAATGAAGAAATCCTAAATGGATATCTATTGGTCAAACCTACTCAGAAAGACAGAAAGATGACTTGTTGAAACTGCTCATCAAATACAAAGATGTATTCACCTAGGGATATGAGAACTTGAAGAATTTTAGAAATGGAGAATTCAGGCATCACATATCCAATTCACCACTCAACCTAGATAGAAAATGTAGTTCTTGTGAGAAAGAAAAATGGTGAAATAAGAAATTGTGTGGACTTCAAGAATTCAAACGAGGCTAGCCTCAAGGACAATTACACACTCCCCACTATGGATCACTTTCTGCAAACAATTGTTGGGTCTAAAGTCATGTCAATGCTAGATGGGTACTCAGGGTTAAACCAAATTAGTGTCACACCTAAAGATTAGCATAAGATAGCCTTCATAACTCCTTGGGGTACCAATGCTTATAAAAAAATGTTGTTTGGTCTAATTATTACAGGAGTGATGTTTCAAAGGGTAATGAATTCTTCCTTTAAAAACTTGAGGGATAAAATAATTGTAATATATCTAGATGATGTGACTATATATTCCAAAAGGAGGAAACATCATCTAAGGGATCTCAAGGTAGTGCTAGGCTGATGCAAACAATATGGCATATCTCTCAATCCTAAAAAGTCTGTATTCTTTATGGAAGAAGGAAAATTGCTTGGACATATTGTTTCAAAAAGAGGTATAATAATTGACCTAGATAGGATGAAGGCAATACAATAGCTATCTTTGGCCACCAATAAAAGTGATTTAAAATCCTTCATTGGTTAGATAAAATTCTTAAGAAATTTTATTCCTGAGTTTTTTGAAAAGGTAAAACATATGTTGAACATGATGAGTGAGAAACATCCTTTTAGGTGGCAAGGAAAAGGTAAAAGGGCCTTTGAAGACATTTAAACAACCATTTCAAGTGATCCTATGTTGGTAACCCCAGATTTCAAGAAATACTTTATCATTTACTACTATGCTTCGGAGCACACTTTGTCTAGTATGTTAACCCAAAGGGGTGATCAGGATAATGAGGCCCCAATTGCTTTTATGAGTGTCCCTCTGAAGAAACATGAATTAAAATACACCCAAATAGAAGAGAACCCATTTGCAATGGTCAAGGTAGTAAAATACTATAGGTACTATATCTTTCACACCCATTCTATTGTCTATGTACCTAAAATGGTGGTAAAGAGTATACTAACTTAGTAGGAGGTTGGAATAAACAAGAGAGTGGTGTGGTGGCCATAATTAAAGAATGCAACCTAACTATCAAACTCACTACTTTGGTGAGGGTTGAGGTTTATGTAAGTTGATGGCTAAAAATAAAGGATCATTATCAAAAAAACACCAAGGTCACACCTTTTGTCAATTTGGTAAGTTCAATTGATCCCTAGTTTTCTCATGTTGTGCATTTATTGACATATGGTGAATGTCTAGCAAACTCGCATTATAGAGAAAAATGTAACCTCAGGTTGAAAGTGGCAAAATATGTAATCTCTTAAGGCACATTGAATAAAAGAGGTATAGATGGCACCTTTCTAAGATGTGTAGAAAGTAAACATCAAAAGAAATTGTTGGAGCTGTATTGTTTGGATGTTTGTGGTGGACACTTTTCCTCTACTATGATTACTTTCAAAATCCTCAAAAATTGTTTCCACTAGCCTAGTATGTTTAAAGATGCTTATGCATTTGTAAAATTTTGTGAGAAATGCTAACTTTTCATAGGCCACCTGCAACAAGTAGCCATCTAGTGTTGGCCATATATATATATATATATATATATATATATATATTGACAACCACAAATTATTTCACCAAGTGGGTGGAAGCTATATCAACTAAAAAAGCTAATACACAAGTGGTAAGTGAGTTCCTGATGAAATACATATTTGTTAGATTTGGGGTTCCTCAAAAGATAGTGGTTGATAATGGAACCTACTTTTCATCTAAAGAGATCTCTATGTTCTTTTATGGTCATGGCATATCCTTAGCCCATTAATCAGATTATTTCCCTTAGGGAAATAGGCAGGCAAACTCTAGTAACAAAAATTTGGTAGCCATAATGAAGAATTTGGTTGATGATAATGCTCAAAATTGGCAAAAAAAATTGCATGAAGCATTGTGGGCTGACTAAATTACTCCTAAAAGAGCTATTGACATGGCCCCCTTTGAATTGTTGTATGGAGTAGGTGCTCAAGTACCCTTGCCTCTGGAATTATCTACCACAAAGTTGTAGTCTATGATCAAAGATCCTTTCTTCTAGGACTCTTTAGAGAAAAGGGTGATGTATTTGAATAGACTAGAAGAAGAAAGAGACAAACTCGTGGATCACATTACTGAGAATCAAATGAGGGTAAAGCAGATTTTTTATATGAGGGCTAGGCCTCACAATATTTTGAAAGGAGATGAAGTTCTCTTATGGGATAAAAGGAAAGAGCCCAAAGATATGCACAATAAGTTCAATTCTCTATGGAAGGGGTCATTCATTATCATAGAAGTTGTTGGTTTGAATGCTTTTTTCTTGAGCTATCCAGATGACACTAGTCTACCCTTCACCTAAAATGGGTATGACCTAAAATAATTGAAAATGTGACACCTCAAAGTGATCCTAATCATGTATATACCTCCTTCTTGTCTTTCTATTTTGGTTTTTTTTTTTTTTACTATTTTCTATTTATGGTGTGTCCTTAGTTTAGTTTTGTTCTAGCATTCTGAGTTCTCTGTGTACTTTGTATACGCAGTCCCTAGTTAGAGCCCCTATAGCCTTAATTTGAGTCTCCATAACCTTTTTTTTTTTTTCTAGTTTCCCTTGAAATATAAAGTCTTGCATTACACAAGCCTTTATTGGTCTCATATCTTACAAATATCACTGACCCTTGCATATAGAAACTAGCCTTGTGTCATCTATTGTGATTCTCGTGCCTTGAACCTCTTTGAACCACTCTGAACCTCAGTTCAAAGTAGTTCAATCAAATGTTTTTTAATACTAACTATTTTATGTAGGTGGGACCTATTGAGCATAATGAGGATGCATTTTTGAACCTCTTTAAACCTCTTCAAACCTCAGTTTGAAGTGTTTCAAAGTAGTTCAATTACAAAATAATTTGGGGCAAGCATTAACAATCTTTCAAGGATGACTGGTTCTTGAGAAATTATTTGAAGTGACAGAAGTAATAATTAGAAGTCATGTCAGATTTAATCTTTATTTGAGGCATGAGATCAATCATCATCATGATTCAAAAAGGAAAATATTTTACTTAGCAGTTGGATTATTTATCATAAACTTGTAATTACTGCAAGGACACTCATAGAAAATGCTCATTTAATGAAGGTGTCTTATCATAGCTTCAAGCATGCAATCTATCTACAATGAAATTTCCATGAATGCCTCATAGTGAGGCAGTACTTTCATGAGTATGTCTTCTTTCCTTTTAAAGTATGATTTTCCTGTTTCATTACTTTATTATGTGAATGTGAAAATTGGAGGAGCAACCATAATCAAAGGAAAAAGGTCTAGTTTTCTCTTAGCAAATCACAAGTGAGAACACAAGAAAGCCCTTGTTCTTTCCTCTGTGTGTGTTTTAAAGAATAAAGTAGTGTTGTGTTTTTTATTTCCTTTGTTTAAAATCAAGTCTGTTCTACACTTCTTCGAGAATATTTCTAGTTTGGAGTGTAGGAAGCTTGTTATTATTAAATTTCAAGGTTGAGAAAATACAAGAAAATTTTCTTGAACAAGCAGATGAAGTTAATGGTTGTATGGAGATTTTTACAAGTGGTTTAGTTGAAGCTACAACCTTTACCCTTGCCCTTCTGAGTCCTAAATTACTACAATTGTGTATTGACCACTATGATGTAAGGACTAAGAGAATTTTAAATAAATATGGATAACTAGTGTTATCCATCTCTAGAGAGACCATTTTACCAGTCTTGCACTTCTTTGAATGAACTTTTGCTACTTTTAGCCCTACCCAGTCCTTGGTTGAGTATTAAGAAACCCTAGATAAATACCATAACATGTTGGCTAGGAAGTGGATAGAAACAAATTATAAAGGTAGTTCAAGACTCCCCAAAATAATCACCAAAGACCATATGAAACCTCATATCCATGACCTCATGGTCTTACTACATAGGGTCAAAGGTTCTTTGGATGTCTTTCTCTTTGAATATTAGATGTGCTATTATGTAGAAATCATTCTAAAGGGAGAAAAACTATTGGATAGGGTAGAATTGATAGCCAATTCAATGAGAAACTAGCTAAAACATGCTAAGATGTCTAGAGAAGATTTCTACATGTCTTCCTAGCTAACCTACTATATTTCTTGTGTTAGCAATATTACTCCTCTCCCCCATGAAACTTTGAGTGAAGTTTAATTGTCTACCAATATTGTCCTTTTCTCCAAAGAGATAAAGTATTGGAGGATTTTAGGAAAACACATGACATGCTGATAGAAAATGTACACTTGAACCTCAAAAAGACACCCATGCCTAGATTATCTCCAAAGGTTGAAATCTAATTAAGATTTATGAGAGTTATTTTATTCAATTTCCTAAGTTCACATACTTAAGAATAGGGGGATTTGAGGAAGAAATAGTAAAATTGCCTCGTTGTGCTCTAGATTGTTTTGTAATAGCTAAAATTTCTATACTGTTATTTTTAGTACTTTAAGATAATCTACCCCAAAAAAATTGGGAGTCTATTTTCCCTATTAAACTTGGTAATTTGACTTGTAGCAACATGGTTAATGCCTCAATCATTGGGAGAAACTTTCTTAGTTTTAGTCTTGGATCCTATCATGGAAGATGAAATTTTGACAACAAAGGATTCATGGCTAAAGTAATTGGTCATAAAGATCAATCACCATAGTTCCACATCTAGAAGATTTATGGAAAGATTTTCATGATAAAGAAGAAGTGATAAAGAAAGACCATTCAAGATTAACACTCCCACAAATAAGCTCTCTCAAATTGAAGTTTTAGTTGAAGATGGTTTAGATATTATTGAGCTGGGATGAGAAGAAGCAAGTGAGCTAAAACAATTAGAGGTAGATTGGAACCAAGGGGAAGATGATGATATAAATTTGAGAACTAGATCTATCATTACTCACAAGGATAATTGGTTAAGAAGAGGAAACATGAAAGTTGCCAATGAAAAAAAAATTAGAAAATCTCCAAAGAAGGTTTCTTTCTTTGATGCATTGACCTCTGACATATCAATTTCCTCTCATGTTGCAGGTGGTACTTCAAATCCTAATAAATAGAAAAGAACACCATACCTTAAGCAAAGCATGACTCCTAGAACCAATTCAAAGACTAATTCTAAGGAACTCATGTAGCAAGAGATTCAAAAAGAGAAAATGATGTCTCAAGGTCAAGGTTTGGGAGAGAAACTCAGTTTCTCAGACACTTAGGATGGTGATATATAGTTGGTAGAAGCTCCTAGGTTAGATCAACACAAGTTTATGAATCCTCTTAGAGGAAGTTAGGGGATAACTACTACTCCTTCTATACCATCATGGCTATCTATCTCTTTTAGCAAGAAGCGAACCTTGTAGCCTATGTTTATGCCTGTTAAGCATATTGCCACCAAGTATGTGGCTCGTGGTTCTAAAAGTGAAAATATGAAGAGTGATGCTCAACTGATCAGGGATCTAGTGACTAAAAGGGTAATGGAAGATGTGGCAACATAAAAATAGAAAGAAGAATCTAGGGAAATTGATGCTAATGGATTTGAGGTAACCACTTTGGAATTATGGGCTATTACCAGAGATACTAGTAATCATTACTTCAAATTCTCTACTGACCATATGCTAACTCAATTATAAAGGGAAATCAAGGAGAAAATGGAATTAAAGGCACTAGAAATCACCATGACAGCCTATATAGATTCATTGATGAATTTAGGTTCCCTTCCCTCGGTCTGGATGCCATAGTATTTCCATCCAAATTCCTTCAACAACCAGCAGTTAGTAAAACAGGTGCAAAGGGGCAAACTGCTCTCAGATGCAGTTCAAGAATGGATGGTGTCCATTGTGAGGGAAGGAAATAAATTCATTTTAGATTTTACCACCATATTTAGTAAAGGAGAAGTGTTATTGGGTGAAATTCAAACCCATGTGCCAATTTGAGAAGCCAACCAGAATTGCTGCCAAGCCATTATATTCTAGGTTCATGAAGTTGAGAGATACAGGGTAATGGAGTTTCTAAATGAAAATCCAATGAAGGTCATGCATTCATGCATGCTTTTCATTCTTAAGGGCAATATTGGATGGAAGGAGTCAATTTATAAAGGGGCCATTGAAGAAATGTGATTAGTAGAAGCCAAAATCATAGGAATGCACAAAGAACTCCTAAAGGACA